>VZSF01002310.1:686138-926522 GCA_013398295.1 Chionis minor
CCCCCCCCCCCCCCCCATTTTTCTCTGAATGTCAAACACATTCTGACAATCTAGATTGATACCTGTGGCATGCATCATTTAGAAAACGCGCTTGACAGAAACAGAGCAGCGCAATGCTTGCACGTGTGCTGTGCTTTGGAAATCAAACTGTAATAGAGGATTGATTTTTCAACTAGATCACTGGCTGTTAAGTCGATTAAGTTCAAGGAAATTGTTAACGATAGAAAACAGTATAACTTCTTGGTTTAGCCTGGTTTGTTTCTTAAAAATTGAGGCTTCTGTGATCTGGCTCAGCTTGTGATTCATGCGTTGCTTTTCCTTGTTTGGTTTGGCTCAGTGGGCACCCAGCAGACGTAGCTCCCGAATGTGCTGCTCTTGCCACGAATGGGAAGCGGCTCCCTGGAAACCGCAGGAGGGGGAAGTTTTTCAGGAGTTACAAATAGCAAGGGGAAGTCGGGGTTGCTGCCACAGGTGAAGGACACAGTTGTGTCTTTCTGCATTATGTGAAAAGCAGAATTAAATTTTTAAGAGTAAGATGTAACTAACTTCTGCTGCTTGTTATTTCATGTGTAGGCAAAGCAGCACCATACTGTTTGCATTTGCATTGTACTAATTATTCTTCATGCTACTGTAGGGCAGTAAAATAATTATCGTCATTTTAAGGCTCGAAAACTTGTCTGGAGATGTTAAAAAATAGGCTTAGAAATGAGCTAGAATTCTTCTCCCTTATGCTTGGACTACCAGCTCTAACTGTTGCTCATCAGTGATGGCACAATTCAATACTTGATAGATTCCAGAGCGTTAATTAAAACAGTTGTTTAGCTAATTGCCTGGAAGATTGCGAGTAAAAGCATATTTATTCCAAAGGCAAACAATCCATTTTTACCCAGTGAAGCATATCAGTTTTTATGGTGCATAAAAATTGTTTCACTTCAGTTTTGAATATATTGTGTGTTTGTCTGTCTAAAAGCCTTGTAGATTATGATCTATTTTAAGTGCATGGAAGCTTTTTTCTTAGGCCATTTTTAATGTATCTACTGAAAAAGCATATGTTTAAATAATTGAAAATGGGAAAAATCATTGCCATTAAAATAAAAAGTTGCTTACTGCACCAGGCTATTGCACTACCACCATGCTTACCGATAGGCAGCCTTTGTAGTATTTTGGGATGTTGATATTGTCCTACGTAGAAACTAGAGGTGGAAGAAAGGGTATCATTATGGTGCCTTTGCCTGACTTTGGGCGGGGGGAAATGTCCTTATGGAACAGCTGGTTTCAGTGTCTATATGCATTTAAAACGGAAATATAGTCTGTGCTCTGGCAAAGTGTTCAGAGGCAAAACTGAACTGGTCAGTCCTGGCTGGTGGACTGCATAGGACTTCTGTGGAAGACTGGGAGCGCACCAGTGTGAACCACAGCTTATTGCACTACAGCATAGCTGACCATCAGGCTGATAGCTTCTCCTTATAGAGAAAACTCTTACCATCTAATGGAATAGATTGTAGAAGTACAGCTCAAGGGCTGGGCTGGGAGTTCTGCATTTAATTTAGAAGTTTTCTTGACTTCTTCACTTGTGATAGTTCTCTTGATTTCTGTGTAGACTTTCATACGTTGCTTTTCATTTAGGGAATGAAATCTAAACAGACCCAGGTGAAGTCAATGAACTAGTACATATTTTGATGCCTTGGACTTAAGAATTGCTACGGGCAAAATATTACTTGTAAGACAAGGGACGACCTGGCTCATCCCTGCCCTAACTTATAATAATAGTTATTATAATAACTTAGAATAATCATTGTGAATGGATTGTCCTAAAAGTGATATGCAGTGGTGATATTTCACCACAGCAGAGGTTTAAGAGAAAAATACTATTCAGAACAAGAACAGTGTAATTACTTATTATCAAGAGAAGAACTGAATATTCTTATCTTGTTAGCATTGTATGTTGGAAAACAGAAAAAAAAATGACCATTGCTCTGTAAAGGAGCTTGTAACACTCCTTTTTGTGCCTGAGCCTGAGCTGGGGTATAAGCAGCGAGCTCCTGAGTGGGGGCTGCTTGTCACACAGATTTTTGTACACTTGCCCTGTTGTAGTTGTAGTGCCCAGACTGGTGCAAATTCCCTCGTTTTGGTATTTCTCAGTAGGGATTTCACTGGCTGCCCCAAGCTCACGGAGACAGGCACATGGGAAGGTTGTGAGCAAATGGCCCTGTTCTGTTTCTTCCAATGTGTAACAGCTAAACATTCTTGCCTTGACAGTATTATCTTGGTGGTAAGTAGGTTGTACTCTTCTTGGTTTGGACTGCGTTGTTACCTTAAGCCTTGGCTGTGTTATACAGGGAGCACGCGTGTACAACTACTAAAGGATTTTGTTGAGACTCTTAGCAGCTGAAAACCATTGGAGCCACCGGAGTTGTGAGATCTGCTCTTTTATACTGCTGTAAAGACAGACTTTTCTGGCAATGATCTAGCGAACTAGGGTAAACTTACTTTAATACTGACATGTAGCAGTGTTTCATTACAACCTGTAACTGCACTGATGTATTATATAAGATGGCTTTATTGACGCAATAATGGGTAATTGTTAGCCAGATGAAGAAAACTCAACAGCATAGATGTAAGAAACAAATACTTTGCGTGCCAGTTAAAAGAAGAAAGGGAAAAAGCATTTCTTTTTAATTAATCTCTTTGAAAGGGATCAGAAGAGAACATGAACCAAGAATGAACTGCTTTTCTTGATTTTTAGAGGAAAACCTTTACTGCTTTTACTGATATTTAAAGGGAACTTGTCACATGAAACACTCTTGGATTGTGGTTTATTCTTATGGAATTTTACTGGGCTCTTGTAATTAACAAAAAGATAGTGGAAAAGGTTATCAATGAAATATTTCAAAGACTATTTTTTTTCCAGACAGAATTTTTTTCTGACCGCATAAAATAGAAGAACCTTGACTGCATAAATGAGTTGTGTGTTCTTTTATATTTCTGGTGGAAATAGTACTGTTATTGAAAGCAATGCTGCTGCTTTTCTCCAGGCAAAGGAGACGTTTTTGGTGATGTGTTCTGGAAGGAGTCTACCCTCGCCCAATCCTGTGCTAATGTAAGGGCTTTGACTTACTGTGATCTTCATGTGATCAAGAGAGATGCCTTGCAGAAGGTGCTGGAGTTCTATACGGCCTTTTCACACTCCTTCTCCAGAAACCTTATTTTGACCTACAACTTGAGAAAAAGGGTAAGTAGTTTTGATTTTAACATACACCTTATAAATGATCGCTTTTAAGGACTGACTGTGTGAAAAAACTGAATTGCTTGAATTCTGGCATTCTTTGTGGCGTCTCTTTTAAGAAGGATTTTTAGAGCTTGCCTAGGAGACACTGCTAGCGTGTAGAGTCAAAATGCGTAAGTATTTATCCCAGCACTAGTTTTATAGGGAGCTAGACTGTGTTTATGCGAAAGCATTTTGTATTTCTATGCAGTGGAGAGATTTAAGCGTATTTGGGACTGTCATGTGCTTGTGATAAAGCATTCACTATTTTCTGCAACTTTAGTTCGTAAAGCAGCTAAAAAGATGCTAGCAGTGTTGCCTGAAGTTACAAGGAAAGTAGAAGGAAAGGTAGGAAACCTAATATATGGAACAAAAGTCAACAACAGTAATCACAATGGAAAAGCGTCGTGACTTGGGCCAGACAAAAAGTAATATGAACATGACTGATTGTATCAAGAGTTGTTTCTTTTACTATCAATCACGTTTTGGAATTACTTTGCTTATCTGTAATTTTTCCATTTTCTTACCCTTGATTTTTTTGGCTCTTTTAATTTCTTCCTGTGTGCCAGTTCAAGTTATTTCATCAAACACGAATCATCACAACCTAATATCCCATTTTAAATTCTCTGTATAATCTTCAGTGAATCACCTCTGTAGAAATTTATTAAAACTGAAGTAGGTATAATTCAGTTGATATGATTTTATGATGCAATGTGGAAGACAGTAGTACTACATTGAAAGTAAATACATTGGAGCACCTATACTTGCTTTAAAATACTATTATATAAAGATACTTGAGATTAAATAAACTAAAGTATGTTTGATAGGAGGTTTTTCGTTCCTAAAACCGGTTCTCCAAGGTAACTTCCAGGTGCCAAGTAAGTCCCAGATAATTACACCTGAAAAAAAATAGAAACCTTTTCGTCTTTGAAGTCTGTTTTGTAAAATTAGACTAAATTAGACTTTAAGAATGGAGTATCAATTTTTTTTTTTGTACCTAGAGTTGACATACTGAAGTTAAAATAGTATGATGTTTTCTTTCTGCATGTGTTATCCAATAATTCAACTTTTCAGTATTGGGCAAAGAAGTATTGGACAGAATGGGCCACACTTCGGTCAAATAAATTGAAGCTCTGGTAGAAAATTAGTGTAACTGAAAACTAAGAAGGAAATTTATACTTGAAGATTTCATCATAGGACTTTTTTTCAAATGACATTGAGTTCCTGCAGGACAAGGAGAAGATGTACAGCTGCAAGAAGATTGAGAGATGTCCTGTTAAACACTAAGTTTAAAACCCAGCTATTTACCTGGTGTTAATTAATGCAAGAAATAAAAGAAATTAAAGAATTTGGTACTGAGATCACCTAAAGAATCGGTATCACTGACTGGCATATTTTAAAATAACACTGTGAGTGATGTGGTAAGATGGTCCAAGAATATATAACTATTTTTTTTAACATCAGTAGAAATAACAAACTTTGAGGCACAGAAGAACAAATTCTCTTAAAGCTCACAGTAACGTTAGCAGAATTGCATCATTTTGTAGCTGCTCTGAGGCCTAAGTCCCAATTTTAGAATCAAATGCCTATTCCAAAAGTGATACTCTTTTCCTCCGTGTTCATTGGTGTAGCTTTTCCTAGTACAGGTTACAAAACACTTTTTAACCACACTATTGTATTTCCTGGCTGTCAATTTTCTACACAAAATGTTCCTACTAAAAAGGTACATTTTATGGTAGCAATTTCCATCCAGTTATTCAAATAATTGGATTCTAATTGAGTTAGCAGAAAAGTGGTGTTGATTGATAATGGAAGTGAGAGGTTGATAGATGTAGGTTAACAGACTGTAATTTTATTTATTTTATTGAAAGAAGGCTGATTGCAATCAGAATGCAAATGTTAAATAATGTTAATAATATATGCTTTTGGAAATGCATAGAAGGTATGATACCTTAGAGACTGGAAATAATGCACATTAAAAGGCAACTTTTTAGAGTTTGGAATTTAATCTGGTTTAAGTATCTGTGAATCTTTTATAGAAATAGCTCCCCAGCCTGTCGCTTCTAACACTTCTCCTGGTCTATTTCTGAAAATGTAATTTTGTAGAATTCAGATGAACCAGTACCTTCTGTGAGTTGCATTTGTGATATATTGCATATCGTTCAGAATATAAATACCAGAATTACACTTTTCATTTCAATAAACAGTTTCATCTCTGGTTCCAAGAGTACTTAACTAGTTGAAGTGTAGATACTGTGTATTCATCACAAATATATTCATACAGATTCCAAATACATGAAAAAGCCATTTTGGGGATCTTTTTCTTTTCCTCCGAAGGATCTAATGGTATATTTTTAGACTTGGTTATTCCCCGGAGGTGTCCCCATTTCCAGGGTGCGTATGCCTTCACTTGGCCATGGTACTGAGTCTCACTGCATGGTGCGAGGTGCTTTCTAGCCAAGCCTTGCTCAGCTGAAGTAAACTTTAGCATTGGTCCACTCTTTCACCGTGTTCACATATTCCTTGGCTGCTGGGTTTCCTCCGGTGATCCCTTCCCTCGTAGAAATGGGACTCCCTGTCCCAGACCCTTTGGTGCCAGTGAGCAGTGCTGACCTTACGGATGTCCCCCACACGCTTACTGGGCTCTGGGTCCGTTTGCTGACGACTGTGGCCAAAAATAAGCAGAGGTGCAGGTGCATTGTAAGGTACTAAAACCAATTGGTCTCCGTTTTATTATTGGACCTATAGCTAAGTTCTTGGCCTTAGCTATACTCTAGAGCTGTATTTAGGCAAAGTAAAAAGCATCTTCCCTCTGTTCCTTGTGCTGCTCTTCCTACCAGTCTTGAATGTGCTTTGAGCTGAGCTGGGGGGGTAGGATGTTCTGTCTGTGTGTCCCCTTTTTGCCCTCCCCATAACAGAGGGCTGCAGTTATGAAATGTTACTGCCTATGTCATCTGACGACTTTGTGGCTGAGGGAGATGCTTCCAGTGCTCTGTCCCTGGCATGCCATAGCGGTCCCTGTCTGTCCTGTGTTCCTTTCCTGAGTTTCCTTTCACTGACTTACTCAACAAACACCGGTGAATTTTCCTCTTTTCTAGGACTGTCAGCTTACTGTCAGGTGACTCCCTGAGCAGTTTCCTCAAGTGACTAAAATCCCTCCTGAAGTTATTAGCTGTCTAGTTACCTCTGACTGGAGCTCAGACTTAGAAAACTTTTTATTTTTCCTAAAGAAGAAGAGAAAGGAGTCCTTTAATTAACTCTTTCTGCTACTAGTCATTGAAATGTTCATCTAACTGGAAGCAGAGGGAGAATCAGCTGCTGCATCTCTCTCCAACATCGGAAGAAACTGGACCTGCAGTCTGTGGCTGCAGGTGGCTGTATGGCAGACTCAGGGGCTTTGCAGCTGAAAGGAAGGTGACAGCGTTTCTCAGAGCACTTCCTGCTGTAACATTGTTGTGAAATTAAAGCAGGTTAACTTGATATTTCTCTCCGGTTTTGCAATCTCAGAGAGAAACCAGAGTGTAGGCACTGGGGGTGGGTACGTGCAATGGTCAAGTGACAAACTCTCCCTTATGGAGGGTGTGCTAGACAAAAGAGAAATATTACAGGTTTGGAGCGCAGCAGGATTCACAGGCTGGATGGAGGTCTGGTTTTCCCCAATAAATACTTAAACATTCTGAGTTTCTGGCCTGGACTTCATAGCTCCAGGTTAGTAGGAGCGTAAGAAGAGAGAAGCTTGCATGATAGCTACTTGTGGTTGTCTTTTGCTTATGATGAGGTGCAAGTTTGCTGGCACCTTCTTTAGCGTTGTGAAAGGCCGTTGGCAGCACTTGCAAGCATTCTGGTTTTGGCAGTTGCATTTTTCCATGTGTATGAGCTTTGTGACCAATATTAACTTACACTGGGTTGTACCACAGTGTATTTGCTCTGTTCATTCTGCTGCAGCCATAAATGATATTACAGCTCAAATGAGCTCACATGCTACATAAAAGAGAGACTTCTTATGCATAATTTATTAAGCTGAGATTCCTCTAGTAAGCCATTTTAGTCTGGATAGAGATTAAATGACTAATTCTGAATGCTTTGGAGTATCATGATAGATAGCGTGAGTAGCTTTTCCAGAAACTGAAATTTGTGTCCTGGAATAAAAGAAGGAATGCAGTAGGATGTAGATGTTTTATTTGGGATTTTGTAAGACTGAAAGAAATGGCAACGAACACTCCGCACTTCTACAAAGCAAGCATGATTTAGTGATTTAAAGCCAAAGCTCCTAGTCAGAACATATTTCTTAAGAGAGCAGTGATTGCAACAGAGTAAGACCTGTGTAAGATTGCCTGCTTTTGTATATGTACTCATGTGCTTATTCTATGCCATTCCAACTGTGCCAGTGAACAGGGCTCCCACCATCTCTTTCTAAAATCAATTTTTAATTATAATTATGCTTTCCTCTTCAGCATTAGCTTCACCTTTCTTCTTTTTACACTGCAAGCTCTAACTAGAGAGAGAGAACCTCTCTCAGATCAAACATTTCAGCTAGGAGTGCTTGAAGCCTTGATTTTAAATCTCACGGAAGTTGGCAGCAGGTTGTTTTCAGAGACACAATCCATGGCCTTGTATTCTGCCTTTCCACATGACAAGTTTTCCAGTTCTTTTTTGTGATATAGGGTTCAAATAGTATCCCAGAATTCTTTCTGATATGGAAGGCTGAATTGCTGGAAGATTTGAACAAAGCTTTCTTAAAATGAGGAGAGTGAAAGGTTTTAATTTTAGCATATCGGCCCATTTGAGGATGGATTTCAGAATGGTCAAACTGACAGACTGCTGTTTTCTCCTGTGTTTGTACTCGCCAAAACAATCCCACAAATCCTGTGGGAAGAGGAGCTTGATGCTTGACTGGCATGCGTCTTACAGTACTGAAGATCCAGGACAGTGGACATGACTGAGATGTCTGAATGGGTCTGTGGCTTGGGAGTTATGCCATATTAGCTGTCCAGGATGCAAAGTTGTCATTTTCCCAAAAACCTTCCAAATGTAATTAAACACTTAAGTATTCAACTCTGTTCTTTCTCGTGCTGCCTTTTAAAAGCTGTTCGGGTAGTTGAATGTTCTTATATTCTCCATTTCTTGTGCCGATCTAAGCAAAATGTGTTTTATTCTGTTTCTTCGTTGGTAGATTCCATATTGAATTTTAGCATCTTCTTTCTGGCCTTGGACAACTTAATTAACTTTTATCAATCTCTAACACTTAACTGTTTATCTAGCTCACAGATTTTTGTGCAAGTCATCTTTGCACCCTGGACTGAAAGTGCTCTGAGGCATATTGCATGTTGTTAGGTTTGCATGTTTGCTATGGATAATTTAAGTGATGTGACAGTTGATGAGTTGAAACCCTATGCTCTGAGGAGGATGTGCCCTTGGATTTCTTCCTTCTCCTCTCCTGCAGCTTGTTGGACCCCTTCAGGTAAAGCCTCAATACCCAGACTTGGAGAGGATTTGACCAACTGCAAGCATTTAACATTCATGTTTCTATGGTGATTGTAAGTGTTCAGCAGAGAGCAACTCCATTACCTTTCAGGACATCATCTTGAAGTTTAGTTTCCAACTCTAAAGTTATTTCTGTTCTATTTCGGTCTATATGGCCTTGATCCTTAGGGTCCTACGCTTACACAGAGGAAGATCTGGCTACAGACAAGTAGTTTACATAGTGGGGATGTATACATACAATAGAAGACATAATTAACTTAGAAGTTCTAAGACAATGTGGTTGATCGACCTTGGTTGGTTGCCAGGTGCCTGCCAACCCACTTTATCGCTCCCCCTTCTCAACAGGACAGGGGGAGAAAAACAAGATGAAAAACTCATGGGTCGAGATAAGGACAAGGAAGTTAGTTACCAACTGCTGTCACAGGCAAAACCAACTTGACTTAAGGAAATGGATTTAATTTATTAACAATTAATCAGGGTAAGGTAATGATAAATAAGAACAAATCTGAAAAACACCCCCCCCACCTCCCACACCCCCTTTCTTCCCAGGATCCCAGTGCTTCTACTTCCTCCCCTTGAGCAGTGCAGGGTGTTGGGGAATGGGGGTTGTGGTCAGTTCATAATGCTTGGTCTCTGCTGCTCCTTCCTCTTCACGCTCTTCCTGTGCTCCAGCATGGGCTACCTCTCATGAGAGACAGTCCTTCACAAACTTCTCCAACATTGGTCCTCCAATGGGCAGCAGTTCTTCAAGAACTGCTCCAGCATGTCCTTTACATGGGATGCAGTCCTTCAGGAACAGATTGCTCTAGCGTGAGTCCCCCTTGGGGCTACGGGTCCTGCCAGGAGACCTGCTCATGCACGGGCTTCACTCAGCAAGCTGCAAGTGGATATCTGCTCCATCATGGGCCTCCGTGAGCTGTAGGGGGACAACCGGCATCACCATGGTCTTCACCGTGGGCTGCAGGGGAATCTCTGCTCCAGCACTTGGAGCACCTCTTCCCGCTCCTTCACTGGCCTTGGTGTCTGCATAGTTGTTTCTCTCACATATTCTTACTTCTCTCTCTCTCTGTTGCTGTTGTGCAGTGTTTTTTAGCCTTTCTTAAATATGTTGTCACAGAGGCACTACTGACATCGCTGATTGGCTCAGCTTTGGCCAATGGTGGGTCCGTCTTGGAGCCGACTAGAACTGGCCGTTTCCAACATGGGGACAGCTTCTGGTACCTTCTCACGGAAACCACCCCTGCAGCCCCTCTGCAACCAAATCCTTGCCACCTAAACCCAATACAGGCAACAAAACTGTGCTGTTTCTTGTGTTCAGTAAATTCAGTTTTTCATGTAAATTTCATGTACATTTACATTTCCATGTAAATTTTAGCTGTAACTTAGATTAATCTATGTGGGTAAGTAGCAAAATGCTTCTTTAAAATGCTCTTAAATGAGTAATCCCTTGTAAACTGATTTGATGAATTCATCACTTGTTTGAGATGCCTTCTCCTACTATGAATAATGAGCATTTTTTCATACATTTAGATGCTGTAGTATGATGTAGTATAACTTAGCATACCATAGAAAACAAGATGTGTATTTTCCCCAAGGAATATTAAGTTGTTGAAATTCTGATAGATCATTCACTAGCAAATCCCTTCAAAAGTAACCTAGGGATCAACAGGTATTAATAACCATCAATAAAATAAATGATGGAAGAGCTGGCAAGGGTGAATTTTGAATTACAATTCAAATTGAAATGGAAGAATATGATTCTTTTATGAAGCTGATACTAAAACCATAACTGCCTTGAAGTAGCTTCAGTAAGAGAATATTTCCTGGTTTGTGCTATTGTAGATTTATAGGTTTTTCCTGCATTGGTCACTAAATACTTAACAATTATTTGCTTCCTGATCACTGAATTAGAAATTAAATTTGTACAAACTGAATTTATAAATTCAGAACCTTAGCTATTTCCCAATGTGTTTTCTAAGTATGGAAAACTATGTCAATGTTATATCAATGAAGGACATTCCAATTATATGTCAGTACTTGGAAAAAAAATGTGGTAAATGGAACAAGTCCTGGGCATCCTGAAATTGAGGTTAAGCACTTCATTCAGAAACAGGATTGATATTTTGTTTGTTTTACCACACTTTGAGTAGACCCACTTGAATTGGTTTTGAAAGTTTTTTGTTTTTTTTTTTTTTTTTCTTAGTGACCCGTAAAATACTCTGCCTTAAATATAAAAGAAAAAAATTCTGACCGTTTCAAAATCTGTAGAGTGTTTATAAACTCTTTCCATATATGGTAAAGCCTAGTCCAAGTAGATGAAAAATACAGTTAACAAGATTGATGGTGAATTAAAATAAAATTTGTTTTCATACTATTTTAATCCTTAAAAATAAAAAAAAGGGCACATTTGGCTTTTGTGAAACTATTTTCAGATGAGTAATAGAAATTTAACATTAAAAAAGGGTTTTCTCTCATGCACAACCACCTACACCAGCTTGTTTATCCCAACAGAAGAAAATGGATTACTTTCATTTTTACCCTCCTCCACCCACGTTAGACTAAAGCATAGAAATAGTTTTAATATAGATAAATGTTACTCAGTGTGAAAGAGGGTTCCCCAGAATAGCTGCCCCTAAGCCTTTTTAAAACAGAAAATGAATTTTCTAGGAACTGGGGGAATTCTAAGTGTTAGCCCACCACCAGGGACAGAAGACGATAATCCAAAAGACAGTGTAATTGCTGTTACGCAGTCTGGGAATCTGGTCTTCATTGTGGACACAGTGAAATGCTCACTGGTATTTTTACAGTAGGAAGAATCAGTCCTTAGTTTAAACTCATGTTTTTCTTACTGTTGTGTTGACTTAGAGTAATAGAAATGTAATACAGATACACAAGAGAGGCTGAACAGTGGCCTGTGTAATGTGTTACTCCTTTTTTCAATATGTGCATGGTGTGCTACCACCTGCTCACAGCTAGGTGTACTGAGGTGCCTTAGTCCATTTTTGGACCATGCTGGTAAAGAGGAAGGGGACGTTCCATGGGAATTCAAAGAGTTCCTACCTTGCCTCCAAAGCTTGAAGTCTGTCTTCTACTGGTTACCATGACTGAGCGGCCAGAGTTTCAAAATCTCTCTGTATTTCTAATTTTAAAAAATCACGTATTTTTATTGGTGCCTGTCATCCCTGCGTGCATACACGTGTATATACATGTATAATGACTGGCATATTGCTGAATCCCTCAAGTATTTCAAAGATTATGCACTTTTTCTAATATACAAATGTTGTTGTCCAGGCTTTTTTGCCTGTATGCATCATGTTCTATCATGTATTGTAACTGCAGTAGTTTATGTCAATGGCTTGGTAACCCCTGTGCCCTGGTGAGTGTATTTTCTGATATACTCTGGTGCTGCCAGTGCTTCTGATAATACTTCTGGTGTGTACACTGTGGAGCATTACTGACCAAGCAAAAGACATAACAGTGACCTAATACCCTTCTGGGTTTTTGCTTGGGTTTTTTGTTTTGTTTTTCCCCAAAAATTAATTTTTTCTGGTGTCTGTGGTCTGGGAAGCAGCTGACTCTAGGACAAACTCTTACTAAAAAGAGTGTGATTTCCTAACATAACAGCTTTGATATTCTGGTCTTCTCTAAGATCACTAAAAGCCAAACTCATACGACTGCAAATACAAACACTCAACCCGTTCAAGGCACTCGATGAAGGACAGACAATGTAGATAGCTATGCAATATGAAAGCTGAGTTACAGTCCTCGAACAATCAGACTTTATAATCTAAGTGATCAGATTCGTCCTTTTGTCAGCTCTCCAATGAAAACTGAAATAATTGCCCCCTATAAAGAAGAGAATAAAATTCTGGAGGTTACTGCTAATGTTGAGTAGAGACTTTGTGATCCCTGCTCCAGACCAAACCCTACCTACAGGTCTGCTGTTTTCTTGCTCAAATATTGAGACCTTTATTGTAACTGTGAGCTTTTGGACAGTGAGACAAAGGAGGTCCTTTCCTTCTTTGCATACCTGGGCCTGAGGTCTCCACAGCTCCTCCAAGGAGTCTATTTCACATGCACCATGATGGGCATAGAACAGGTCGCTCACTTTAAGTGTGACAGATGCTGTTAAGATTGTGTGTGAAACAGACCAGTTTCCCAGCTTGATTTATGAACAATGGAAGGTGCCTACAGTATTTGTGTCGAACTATCCTGCATGTTTAGACAACTGATGTTTTTCCTGTATCCATCCTTGAGAATCAGCCTTTTAGTTGCCTTTGGAGAAAATGGGATACAGCCAGGAGTTTGCCACATTCCTTAGTCTCAAGGCTGCTTCAAGAGAGTCACACAGGTAATGTGGTGTCTGATGTCAACCTGCTCTACAGGCTGCTGCCCATTCCAGTGTGACATTGAAGTGTTTAACTGCTGAACATGAAGTGGAGTAACTACTAGGTGTGGCCTTGTGAAAGTTTTTGAATTTGAAATCCAGTAAGCTTTACCATCATGGGAATGAACCAATTGCAAACAAAACTTGATAGGGCACCTTGCCAATCGCCTGCTAGGACCGTAGCTACCGACTATTGCCACGGCTGAAGTCGAGTGGTGAGGAGGGCATTGCGTTGGGGTGCGGCTCAGTGTAAGAACTTGCTGAAATACTTTGAGAGTAGGGTCATGAATCAGCCCCTCTTTATTTGGTATTATTTTTGCAGCAGGCAACTGGGTTTTTCCTCAAGCTGTGTAAGATTCCTTCCTCAAAAGGAAGTGCATTGTCATGTCAAACACCTGTTTGGATTCAGATTTTCAAACAGAAATGTGATACCTGACACTGACGTAAAATATTAAGGACATATGCAAATGAATGTACTAAGTGTTTTTTAGAGTAACTTTTCTAAACTAGTGAACTGCAGAGGGGACTTACACTCAGCTCCACGTAAAAACACTGTCAGTATTCTCTCTCTTGCTATCACTTATTTTTGTTCCCATTAATTTTCTCTTTCTACTTATTACATTCCAAAAGGGGATGTGAACTTCAATATCTTGTGTAAGGGCACTGAGTTCAGTAATAACTCCCTCAGCTGAAGCAGGAGCATACAGTGGTAGGCTACTCGGAGTATACTCAGTGTCCCAAAATGCTGTCTGTATAGGAGTTGGAGTAGGAATAGCGCTATCCACAAACAACTCTGCAGCTGGACACAAAGTGATCTTAATTAACCAAAGGTCCAAATCCATTGTCTTTCTGTGCAGCTGTGAGACTGCATAATGTTTTCACCAGATTTTTATCAGGAGCTAAGTCTGCTAAATCCATTTTTAATTAGTACAGCATTATGAATGTGAAAACCTGACACCCAATTACAGTAATATTTGAGACTTGCCTGCTATGTGCTTCTGTTACCGTATACTTAGGTATTTCCTCTTTTTGTCAACATCATCTGGTGTCTTTTCTAAATACAAAAAGGCAAGTACTCAACACATGTCTTGTTCCAAGTCTTTGTGCCTTTGGCAAACCACATCTACACCAGGTCCCCAGCATGTGTCCCCAGGAACCATGCAGCCAGCCCCACCTGACCTTTTCTATTCATCTAAATTCATCTAAAGGAACTATGCCTTCCTCTTAAAGTTTCAGAGGATGTGCTCCCACCATCCCGACAGACTTCATGCTTGGTCATTTCTCCCATATGCTCTGTAATAAATACACCACACAACAAAATTATTTTGTGGTTCATTTACACAGCTGACATCAGAGAATCCAAGAAATTTTCTGCCAAAATAATTTTGGAACACATTGAATGATTTACTTTGTTAACTGCCATAAGCATTGTCTTGGTGTGAAAATGCAGAATTATGTTCCCCTTTTGGAAATCTTTTTTTTCCTTTATTCATAAAAAAACCCCCAACCCTAGACCCAAACAAAAACCCCACAAAAATCTCAGGACATTACTCTTTAAAAAGAGATAATAATATACCCAGGTTGACTAGAATAGATAAATCTGAATCTCCGGTCTTCAGGGTTGATGCCTGTTTTTTGTACAAAATTTGAATAAATCAAGTAAACTCTAGCATACTTTGCACTGTTGCAGAAGTGAGGCATGTTACAGTCTTCCTCTAAGTAAGGGGACGGGCAATTTTTTAATTGTTTTCCAAGGTTTCACTGTTACTTTGCAGTGACAGGAAAGATGTTTATGGCCAGTTATTACCTTGATCAACGAAATCAAAATTGCTGTTGAATTCCACCACATACATGATCAGATGGTTTAGGCTAGAGATGAAATACGGGGATGCTGTAACCTTTGCTCCTGTTAACATACAAAGCAGTAGGAGAGGAAGAAAATAGTATTAGCTCTAACAAATGGATATTGTCTTTTCTATTAGAATTTTGGTATAGTCTAGAAACATATTATTAGTGTTTGATTTCCCTTGCCTGCGGTTTTCAAATTGCTCAAGCAGCAAGTCCTGTAGGAGTAAAAGTTGTATTAGGTAGTCCAGTGGCTTTTATGCTTTCAGTGATTATCCTGTACCCTTTCTGAAAGAGGAGATTCGCATTGACTCCAATGACAAATTCACTGGAGTAAGTGGAAGAAGCAATAATGAAAAACTTCTGTTTGGCATGTCATTGGGGAACAGTTCTATCCTTTAACATAGAATTATTATGATATTCTTTGTCAGTTACATTCAAAACTGTAATTTGCTTTTGACAATCAAGACAGTTCATAAATAACCTTCATCATTCATACCCAAACCATCCTGTAACACAGGTGCAACCAAGCAGTTTGAAAAACTTGTGGCTTCGGGTTTGGAATATATTTCATAAATTTATGACAGTTTGTCTAAATTTATTTCCTCATATTTTTGTGATATCTAGCATATTTGTTAGTGATATGAAGGCATAAGTTCAAAAATACTGAGGAGGTGTTTTTTATTGTGCTCTCTGAAAAATCTGTCATTAAATATTGCATATGGCTTGGTTCATCACATTTTCCAATCAGTAAGATTTTCCAAACCCCTTCATTGTCACCACAAAGTACTTCAGAAAGGCAGAATTTGTAGAATTCTAAGGCTCCTACCAGATTACCTTTAATAATGTGTTTTCTTACATATTGGAATTTCCTTACTGAACATTTTAAGATATACAATTGGAGCCCTTCATCCAAGGATCTCATGTGGAGTTTTATTTCTTTATTTTTTTTAATAAGATATCGGATAATTTCTTGTCCTAATGTGAAAGAAAGCTCAAATGTAGATGATTAAGTGACTTGCTGGATTGTACAGTGTCTCTCAGTGATGATGAGGACCAAAACCAGAATTTTCTAGCCATATGCTGTACACAGTGTACAAGAACTTGGAAGGTCTGCAGCATATAGCGTAGCATGTTGAATTATGCCATGTGTACTGGAAGAGTAGACTCTAATTTTGTGCTGCAGTCTTGTAAAAGGCCTTTGTGTCTGCTTTCTGTCTGAAAGACAAGCCACCCTATGAATAATAACTATTTAATAGTACATACAAAGTGTGCTAAAGGAAGCAACTGAGTGAGCAAAAACAAGGACAAGGTTGCCAAGAGAGATTAGAAAAATGGTACTTGGAACACAAGCTTGTCCCTCTTCCCCTGTTGAATACTGCGTGTACAAAGGGAGCCTCTCAGTACATAAGGAAGTTAAATAGAGAAAAAGGTGGGAGAGAAAAGGAGTGGAGCATCTGGTATCTCTCCATGGAGATGGATGGAAAAAATGGGATGAATGGAGCAGCTGGTGGTATGTGATCCACAAGGCTATAGGACAGCAGTTGGTGATTGGAGACAGAGGCAGCTTGTTCTCTTTCAGTGTTTTCCTAGACCAGGTGGACGCAATAAAAACAATAAAGGGCAACCTCAATTTTGTCTTATTCACCAACTTTTACCCTGGCTGGCCACCAAGGAAACCCTTCTGATTGCACCATTTGATGGCCTATCTGCCACCCCTTCCTGCCAATACAAGTTGCAATACAACAACATCTACCCTGTCATGATTCCCGAGGAATATTACTAAAGCAGCCAACAGAAGGAGATGAAGAAGTCAGGAGCACCTTCTAGTGGCATTGCTCCACTTGAGGTGCTTTCTCAGCTATCTGGATGACCTAGTATCCAAGGTTGCTCAAGTACCCAAGTCTAACCCTACCAACACATTGCCTTCTAGAAAATCTGATGTGAGACCATGGTGGTGCAGGCTGCATCATGTCTTACTATTACCACAAAGTACCCTAGAACTAGGCATACCCCACATGCTTCTTCAAAAGCTGTGTGGCATGGATATGGAACCCACTTCTCCCACTGGGCAGGATGTGCTGCTGGGCCTGTGCCATGGTGATCATCAAAAGCAATCTCAACTTGTATTTCTACGCGGTAACCCAAACGATGCATGATTGATCCTGCTGCTCCTCCCACGTGAACATGAGTGACAAAGCTGCTCTAAGGACCAGGAGACATATATAACACTTGCATCCCGCAGCCCTCCCACCTTAGAGAAACAACATGTGATCAAGCTGGAGGCTGCTGCTCCACAATTGTGGGATGAGTGATGAATACGGGTTTGTCAGACTACCCAGACTCACTTAGCAACCGTGTGTGTGCTGGGGATGTGTCGAGCCAATCTCAGCACACCACTCTGCCTACCCCTGCCTGGGCACATCGCCAGGTCACATTTTCCCTTGAGATTTACTCTGTACGTGTGTTTTGCGCTGTTCTGCCAACCATCAGGTGAGCCCCACACCTTCTGAGTAGCATTTGAAAGTGACCTGGGCCAGCTGTGTCTGTTCAGACAGATGGTACATCTCATACCCTGTGAGCCCTGTCATGTTGCCGAGTTGTGAGAGCACCTTCTTAAGGAGCCAATGCTGGAGCCAAGAGGAAGGGGGAAGAAGGGGTGTTCTGCCCCATGTGAGCAAAGAGATGTGCTGGGACAGTCCTCTAGATGTCAGTGGTGGTTGGCTTTTGAGGTATGGCCCCTGATGGGCCTAGGGAGGCAGATGAGGAAGGCTGATCTGGATCACTCCTGGTTCTGATTTCTTTCTCTAGTCCCCTCACCTTGCCTGAAGAGATGCTGGCAGGTAGCAGAGCTAGGCAGGACCCCTTCCGCAGGACTGCGTTGTGTTATGGGAGTATGCCTGGTGTGGACAAACAGTGTGCATATTAAAGACTAAATCAGCTTAGCTGCAAGGGCTGGTGGTATCTGTGGCAGTAGGTGCCCTCAGGGATGCACTGAAGACCAGCTAGAGCCTGCTGGAGACACCAGGCTGGGCAGCAGCAGAGAAGACAGCATTCATGCTCCAGCCTGAGGCCATCTTCCATATGCAGCACTCAGGAATGTTCTGAAAGGGCAATGTGACACTGAATATTGTTAATTTTACTGTAGGACTGTCAACATTAATTGATCTGGAGGAAAATAAGCTTTTTAAAAAGGATTACTGTTATTCTGAGGTATTCAGAGGTTTCTAGCACAAACTGCTCAAAGCATAAACTGTTACTTTGAAATCCATCATGGTTCTGTGCAGGTTATTTTGTGCTTCATGGAGTTGTACAACAAACAAATAGGAGTAGTTCTCAAGGTTGGGAGCCTCCTAAAATGGATCTGACATCAGTGGAGAATGCTGAACTTCCTGATCCTTCTTTAACCAGAGGTTTCTAGTCCCTTTATTTTTGTACGTGCTAAAGCAACTCTGCATGGTCAATAAGGCAAGAGTGAGCAGATAAGAGTAGGGTGGGAAGAAGTCTTTTAATACAATAATAATAAGCTAAACAAATTACCTGTGTAATGGGTGTAAAGGTAGCTAATGTTAGTCACTATTTGGCTATTGCTGGATCAGTGGCGCTTTTGTTCTCATATGCTTATCTTAGGCGATTCTAATCATCATTGCATTAGAAAGCGTCCTGTTTTATTTTTTCTTTAGGGTATAGGTATTGTAAATTGCACTTAATGCAGAAAGAGAGTGAACGAGATTTTGGAAAGACTTTCTTAAATAGTGTAATATTAATTGGTAAAGATTGTTTTGCAATACAAATATTCTGTTTACTATTAAAAAGCTTCAAATGCCTTTAGACATCCTAAGTGATTTAGAGAAACAGACAAATGATTTAATTTTGATTTTGTTTTATACTCCAATGAAGCAAACAACAGATTTGGAACAAGCTGCTTGCTAGACCTTGGAAATTAAAATGCTCTTTTTATTGGGCACTGGTAAAGCGTCTCTGCCTTTCCTGATGGCAGACAAGCCTGAAATACATTGACTCATGCTTGTTAGGGTTCCATCAAGCTCCTTTTATTTCCTTGATTATGATTCTAGTGCTGCTGCCCAGGCAGGAGCTCCCGCTTTGATTTCCCTTGAAACCTGTGCTTTCCAGAGAACATCTCCCCCCTCCAACCTGGAGTGAGTTATATTGTGAGAGCCGGAGTTACAAGGTGATGACTTGTCTCCAGAAAGCTATTCATTGCGGAGCACTGAAGCTTTTTCTTACCTCCTTTAAGGGGGAATCTGCGTGCATGCAATATTAGGTGAGACTGGAGCAGGGGCTTTGGAAGACAACAATAGTCTAATGTTAACTTATAAATCTAACTGTTTTGATAAGGCCATTGTTGAAATCAGTGTTTTGATGACTGAATGTGATACTTTGAAGCACTCTTCTTCATGTCATTCTTGGTCCTTAGTAAGTTTTCTCAGATCTTGAAGCCAGTAGTGGCAGCTTTTCACAGAAGCGTGGGAGCTTCAGGTGAGTGAACGACTAACCTAAGTACCTTGAGTAATCATAAGTGCTTCTTATCTGGCTTGCTTAACACACTCTAAGATAAGACGTTTAAAGGCAGACTTCTTGCTTGCGTGACACTTTTTCAGGCTCTAAAAGTGCTATTAATAACCTGTTTTCACCTAAATAGTTTTAGTTCTTGTACCACTGAAACAGCAATAGTATATTTACTTTTTTTTTCTTTAATTTTATTTCTACCCAGGTTTATGCAGGCTCTTATTCTGCCTTTGTCACCATGTTATCCCAGTGTCTTCCAGTGAGGCATAAAGCAAAAACACTAGCATCTCTACATCTGCCATATGTACTTTATTCTTTCTCATCTCTTTTCCTTGGGGAAGTAAATGCATGTTCAATATACTCATTTATTTTGGTAGGGTTTCTTAGTTTTTCTGTGTTAAAGAAGGTGGAGTGTATGCACCGAGAACAGCAAATGGTAATAGCTTCTTAAAAGCAAGGTGAAGCAGAGCCCCATCTAATATTATACATAATTACATTTTCTTGATGAGATGGATCTTGTGGGCAGTATGGTTATTTTCCCTAGGAGTGAAGGGCTAAAAGGTTGTTCACTGGAATTACTTCTGTCTTTTAAAAGGCAAACAATGTTTCATCTCGTAAATGTTTTGAGAGTCTTACAAATATGACTATGTAAAGATCAGCAGACAACGCAGTGGCAGTCCAATGGGTTATCTTGTTTTGTCTTAAGAAAAACATTCAATAAAAGAATATTCCAATCTTGGTGTTTCACAGGACATATTGTTTGATATTTCTCTTGGTTCAGACTGCTAAATCAAACTTACGTTCTTCATACTAATGCTGCTTAAAAACACACAAACAAAAAAGTCTATTTTCTGGCATGAGCAGATTAATTGTTGGATGGTCTCTTCAGTTACCGGTGAGAAAAGGAAACTGTTGCTTGTTCCAAAGTTGCACAGTTTTTGGAGATCCAGTTGTCTCAGTTGCTGTATCTTGCTAATGAACTGAGCGCTGCCTAAATCTGTGGGGCTTTTTTTACTGATGTGCTTATAACTTGCCTCTTTTTTGCTCTGACTCACATCTCGGATGTTAAATTGTGTAACCTGCCAGCCAGTTGCCTGCTATGAAAAAATGTTGTAGCTGCAGGGATTATCATTAAGTATGTCTAATAATTTTCGTATTTTAGTGATCTATTTTTGGATCATTATGTGGGACTAGGCAGAAAGGGATAGAGCAGGATTGGATGCTGATAAACATAAACTGTTTGGTGTGCTCAGCCAAGCAGTGGGGGTCCTCTGGGCACAGGTGGTCTGTTTAAAGCTGTCTTGCGTTGTAGCAAGTTGCCATGGTCTCCCCAGAAATACAAAGCCATTTCCTCCCACTGAAATCTCGGGTCACTGGGGACAGGAGGGCTTTCAGCAGCTGCTGTTACAGCTATTGGCAGGACTCTTCTGCTCTCAGGTGGACATGCCCCTAAACATAAAACACATGTATTTATGTTTGTGCGTGTAGTAGAGAAGGATTTAAGTGCAATTCAAAACAGTGTCAATACATGCTGGAAACTGCATAGTAAATCACCATATGTTCCAGAGGAAATGCCAAACAAAGTCATGATTGCTTTATATGTGCACAGCTGACTGGCAAGCATAAAGGCAGACTCATATTGGGGGATGCAGTCATATGCGTTTCTTCTTCTTTGCTATATTGGAGCATGATTAGAGCCCATCTGCTTCCCTTAGCGCCAGGGAAGGGTAGGAAAACATTCAGCCCAAAGTTTTGGTGCTGGAGCATACGCACCAGGAAAAAGGAAGCTAAACCCAAGGAGGTCTCTCAGATGTGTTTGTTTTCCATTTCTTTTGAAGTACAGGGTTTTAAAAATTGCCTTGAGATTCTGTTCCTTCTGCAACTGATGATACTGCTCTGGCTTTACATTTGTACTGTGACAGCCTGACGTTTGCCAGCTGTATTTTTGCAGACCGGGCATGTCTGGGAACAAACCTCAGCCCTGTGTGCTGGTTAGGCTGGCTAATACAATTGGGGAGGGGGCAGCAGGCATCTCTGTTCTTTCTACCTGTGCCAGCATGGAGCGTTTAATGTCTCACTAAAGCCCTAAGTGCAGGTGTAAGAGTGGTGGTATTTGCTGACACGTTTGGCAATCTGTTTGGTTTGCGTTTTTTCCAGGCTCTTTAAGGATACTTGAAATATCTGATAGAAAGTCATAGAAAAGACGAATGACTTTTTC
Source organism: Chionis minor (assembly GCA_013398295.1). NCBI lineage: Eukaryota > Metazoa > Chordata > Aves > Charadriiformes > Chionidae > Chionis > Chionis minor. Next base: position 707,868 of record VZSF01002310.1, read on the forward strand.
CCCCCCAGCCCCCAATTAAACACGATTTATTTTAACTACCATAATTTAGTGTTCAAACTAGATACCTATGTGGATTGAAATGGCTGTACAACGATAACGTTGAGTGCTGCGACACCTACTGGTCGAGCTGAGCTGAACAAGGGAAAGCCCGTGGGTACTGGCTCTTTCCTCTTCCTAATGATAATTCCAGGTAGTGACTTTGGCTCTTGGGGCAAACACAGCAGGGATGGTGTCTCTTGGAACGACTGATACATCTACTTTCAATAAATCTTGTGGTACTTGGTGCATTAAAAATTTTAGATAATCACCTTTCTTTTGCTTTTAACTTCTGTCCTTTCCATTCCTAGTAGCTCTTTAATCTTCACCCTCTTTGTTTCGTCTGTCTTATCTTTATTCAAGTTTCTTTTTTATCACCCCTTAATAGTATTGGGAACTGCAAGGAAATCACTTTGAAGTCTTCTCTGAATTGCCTTCCTTCCCTAGAACAGTTCTTCTGCATTATCTGTGATCATTTCTTTAGTGCTGGAGACCTATTATCATTCTTATTGCCGTGTTAGGCATTCCACTTTTATGGGAGAGCCATTCATGCAACTCATTCCCTGAGATCTCATACCTAAGAAGGTTTTGTGAGTATTGAGAAAAATGGAGCTTTTCTGTATATATAGAAATAATGATGTTAGTAATGCACGATAAAAAACCAGCTTTGCATCTCCATTGAACAGTGAAGAATGGATAACATTTCATAACTGTAGAAAAATTTTCTGTATGCTTTTTCAGAGGGGCAGTTTTTCTGCACTCAAGTCGTGCTGCAGTCTTCTAAAATTGCATTTTCCTGTGTGTGATTCTGGAATGTACCATTAATCCAAAAAGTTACACAGAGGGCTTCTCAGGTTGTTCTTCCTTTGAGAGACTTCCTTTGAAAGAGAATTCATAGTCTAGAAGCTTGAGTAGCTTCAAGTAACTTAAAATTGCATGAGGTGGCTTGACCTGATCTGGTAGTCCACAGTGGCTGAGTCCTCTTCTCTGCTTGTGGATTCATAGTTCTGTCATTTCTTTTGTGTCTGGCAACTCTGACACTGTTCAGAGCCCATCTGCAGGCCCAGTCAGTTCACTGACCTGGCAAAAAGTGAGAAGATGGGTCATGGGAATTCCAGTCTGATGGGCACCATTGGGTATCAGCAAGGGCCAAGAAGTGACTGGAAAGTGAGGCTGAGAAAGGAGCTGGGGTGGAAAGCAGGTCACGTGAGGTCTTCCCCTTTTTGTCAGCAACAAGATGATAGATTCAACTGTTGCTTGTAATTTTCCCTGTGAAAAAAAGGTTTGTTGTCTCTTGCTGCCTTTTTCCCCTCCCTGGTCTGTCAGCTCTGTGGAGTCTTGCAGTGAGCTGTGGGACATGCTGCCGTTCCTCCATTCCTTTTGCTTTCTCTGATTCTGGGCAGGTTCTTGCATTACATTTTCAGTGTAGCGTCTGCCCGCTGTCTAGCAGGCAACATGACCAACATGCCTTCTTTCTGTCCTCCCTTGGTGGAGAGTTGGGTATTCTTGCTTTTCACTATATATTTTTTTTGCAAATGTTGGCATTATTTTTGTTTGAAAAGGCCAGGGAAAGTGCTATCAACTTTAGACTGAAGGTTGAAAGGTTTGAGAGGGTTCTATTGATATTTCTGACCTTTAAGAGGCCTTCATGTCCCGTGCAAATAGGCTTTGCCTTTACACTGTGAAGTAATTCCATACCAACAGACAGAAGATTTTACAAGGATCTTCCCCTAGAACTTAAATGGTTTTAACGTACCCCTGGAAGTTAGTGAGCTGAGGAGAAAATGGGAAAGTGAGCAAGATCTTACATTCCTTGGGAATTCAGTGAAAAGTTGAGGTTGTATATGCTATTATCACAAAAGATTATGGTACTGAGCATTCATATTGTTGGTCTGCAGTAATTAGAAACTGTGCATTGTTTATCAGTCTGTAGTCTAATTAAAAATGAGTTGAATAAATAAGCTCAGCATTGGAGAGGAAGGAATAGAATCTCTATTAGACAGCTGAGATGGTCAAAGCGTTGCTCATGATCCAGGCTACTCCTGAGCGGATGAACTGGCTTTGCTATGCCAACCAGAATAAGCTTATTTTGTTTTTCAACTTGAAGAGGTCTGGCTCAGAACGCAAAATTTGCCACTGTTGGCTATTTACCTGTCTGACACTATTCTGACTCCAGACTTCATTTTAAAAAGTTGGTTTCGGGCAGCAATGTTACTGCAAAGTGCTGAAAAGTTCCTGCTTACCTGTGCCCTCACTGAGGGCTGAGGGCAGTACTGTGATGATGATATTTCAGTATTTCAATTCAGTGAAAGGTCCTTAGCAAAATGAGACCCTCAGACTTGCCTATTGCAAGGAGCAGTCAGCACATCAAGGTTATTGGTCTGAAGCAAAACAGGTTAAAGCAGAGGATGGATGATTCCTGTTGTAGTGACAGGGAATTAATCTCTCTCTGTCTGAAGGGTTGGAAGTTATAAAAGAGTTCAGTACCTTGTGGGATTTCCTAAGCCTGTCAGGGTCCAGTTGCCCACAAAAGTCACTTAACCTTATTAACAATTTTACTCTACATCGTTCTTATTTTTGATCTCTTGACATTAAACGACTTGCCCAAATTCACACGTGAAATCCATTACAGGCTCAGGAGCTAAACCCAGATGGCTGGATTCCTAGTCCAGTTCCTTAGGCAATTTCTGGGGTGGCTTCTCTGTAAGCTATATTCTGAAAAAGCCTGTCAGTCAAGTGGCACTTCCAGCAAGCCGTAATACCTCTTAGATTAGAAACCTACAAAATAAACCTGCATTTTGAAGCCATTTTTTCACAGGACTTGTGTGTCTTTTAGTGACACATCACAAAAAACTGTCATTTGAAATGTTGATTATAGAAATCTCGATTATAGAAATCTCTGAGTCATTTTTAATCACAATCCTATGCTTAGCTGGAGAACCTTATGCAGAGACAACTGACCTTGACTTTATGCACGTCCACAGTGCCTAATTTGTGGTGATGTCATTTATCTGATGGTAAAATTTCAGAGAGTGAGGGATTGCAGTTTAATTTCACTGTTGCCTTGTGCTGTTGTGGCAGTTTGACTTTGGCCACGGATGTAGCGGGGCACTGTGTCCTTTAGAGGTGGCTCTGTGGGCTGGCTGGAGTCTGCTGCCAGGTTCAGGTACCGCTCAGGCAGTGAGGCACAGCTGTGTCACCCTAAGGGAGCCCCAAGCAACACAGTCCTCTCTCCAGTGCAGCCATTATGTTAAAGTCCTTTTTATTTCTTTTGAATTCTTGATGAGAGATTGAGAATTAATTACCTAGAGGAGGGGTGTCCAATCTGTGAACCTCCAAGGAGAGTTTGGTTGGTGCCGTACGCAGCTGTGGTACTCTGTTTCCTGAAGGCCCCTCAGGAGCAGAGCAAGGGCTTAACTGGGTTTTCACATAGTGAGCTTCCATTCACCATCTTTCTCTGCGGCATTAAAGTACCTACAGCCTCAGCCATGATAACAGGCTCAGATACAGCATACAGGAACGTGCTAACATCCCTCGTACCTTGGTGACTCTTCTCTCGGTTTACTTGTTTGCTGAACCACAGACTGATTGGGGGTGGAAGGGACCTCTGGAGGTCTTTTCTACTGCCCCGTGCTCAAGCAGGGTCACCTTGAGCACATTGCTCAGGACCTTTTCATTAATCCTTAGCGCCAATGACAGTCCGGAGCCTGCAGCAAGTTCCCAAGTCACATCCAAGAAAGGAGCAATTGAGAGCAGACTGCGCAGGAGTCCCTTGCTGTCTGCAGCCCATTGCAGCTTCCTGCTTCCCTGGGACACTGTCAGGACCCCGTGTCACACGTAGTCCTCTCTGCCCGGAGAACGAGCTTTGCGACGCCGGCAGCTGATGAGATGGGGCTGCTCAGCAGGCATGCCTCCTGCTCACGGTGTGAGGAGGTCGGCAGCTTTTCCTTCTCACACCAAATCTCCTCCATGGCATTGTCTCCCCGGAGCCGCAATGAAGAGTTTGTCAGCGTTCCTGCTAAATGTTTGCAATCAGTAAATGGTAGTTGTTAGGCTCACATGCACCGCATCTACTCAACGTCACAGACACCAAAAATAGAAATATGATTTTCTTTCTAACCTTGTGTGTCAGCCTGAATAGTAAGAAATTCTGTGCCTTTGTGTTGCATTCTTCTTTTGCATTACAGTGAAGATAACTGATTGGATACTAACTATTACTTATTATATCAAAAATCACAATGGGCTGCTCCTGCAATCGCTTATTGTTATGTTGAGCCTCTTTTTTTGTAGTGCAAATAACAACAATCACTAGTATAAATTTTGTGCCTGTTGCGGCATCTTTCTGCTTTCCTCTCAGATCATTGTATGATGGCAGTGCGTTGCCTATAAGCAATGAAGTAAGGAAGGATTTTGATAAAGTCTGGCAGGTCGCACATAGCTTTTCAGGTCATATGTTTTCTTAGTAAGAATTAGTAGATCTATGAACTGTTAAAAATATATAAATCATGTCTTCTCCTGTGCAGAATGAGCACGTCTGGAGTAAAGTCCAGAGAGCTTGCAGGGACATACGCTGCCTACTTCCAGCAGTTGTCTAGGGTTTGTATGGTCATATTAGAGTTTCAAGATTACAGAACAACATGATAGCAGCTATTTTACATGTCAAGATAAAGTCTATTAAATATAAATCCCTCACTTTGGTTCCTTTCGCCTTCTTTCTTTACTGACACTCTTCGGAGTTTTTAATTTACACTGTGGCTGAGACAGAAGTCTGTGGTTTTTATGTTAGTTACCTTTTTAAAAAGCTTTTATCAAGTTCTTTGGAAATACGTACTCTTCCTTATTATGTCCAAAGTATGTTATCGGTCTACAGAATTTCTGATGTAATAGTTAAGCAAAGTAAATTGTGCCTGAATGTGATAAGTGCAAATAATTATTTGCCCTAATGCATTTAAAGACACACAAACTTGGACCTGATGAAAGAGGCAGCTCCAGGGTTACTCTGTATTCGTTTCTGCCTGCAAGCATTAGCATGCATGGCTGTGGTGCAGTTGTGCTCCAGAACTGTGCATGCAATCATTTAGTTTGTCCTGATAAATGAGAGTGCTTGAGCTTGCAGTTTTACCAGCACATCTTTTGAGAATATATTTGAATGCTGTGGTTTCTAAACCACCTTCATCTGGGGGGAATGCAGTTTTGCAAAGTCAGTGAAATTACTTGGTGAAGATAAAAGTGAGATCTCTGCTTTTCTATCAGTTATATAAAGCAGAAAAACGAATGAGCATGGTCCGGGATAGTAACTGTGGAATCCACAGCTACGTGGCTCTAGTTGGATTGGTATCTTACAACAAATATTTGCTCGACCTCCTTAAGAGCGTAGGTGCAAGCATGAAGTGATTTCTCCTCTCAGAGGTCCATCTAACCGTGTGTCTAGTGTTGGACAGTGTCCAGCGGTCCTGTCTAGGGGACAGCACAAGTGCAGGATGAAAATGTCGTAGTACTTTTCGGCATAATCTCCCGGCACCCAGCCAATTAGGGGAAAGGATCAGAAGCGATTTGTTGGTTTTCTTCTATGACTTTGTCCTCTTACATTTTGAATGTCCTTAAAGCTAAAATTAAGAAATTCATAAGGCCCATGCATGACAAGGAGACCTGAAGGTTAGTAGCCGGCTGCGTGAGAAGAGCTGCCTTTCTTGTTTTGAACCTGCTAATGTCATTTGACACCCCTTAATTCTTTTATCAGAAGAGAGGGTGAGCAACTGTTCCCTGTCCTCTACCATGACACTAATGATTTTATAGCTCCCTGTAGACCCCTTCGTGCTTTCCTTATCCTGCTCCTTCTCTGTCTTCTCTTCCTCTCCCCCACCCCCAAGGTAAACGTAAGAGTACTTGTCATTCACAGCTTCATGCTGAATTTGACTAATAAAGCATGATGAGAAAAAATGATGTAAAATTGTTTTCCCATTTTCAAAGTCAGGTGTTTCATTTCATAATGGTTTAATTTGGAGCCACAAAACAATGTAACTTGAAGAAAACCCTTGAGAATACAGTGAAGCATTTTGCTTGACTCAGAGTAGATCTTTTGAGAATGTTTTCAGGAGCTTACTTCCATAATAAAACAGCAGTTTTTGAGTTTGTACAGTGCAAGGCAGATAACAGGTTTTTTTACACTTTTTAAATTTTTTTTGAGAATTGAACATTCTCTCCCAGTCCTTGCTGTGCCTAGCAGAACTCCTGGCCCTCAGACCTGTGCCTGTTCCTGTTCCACAGCGGGAGCCAGGTCAGACTGGCAGCTCTGGCTCTACCCCAGCTGTGGGACACCGTCTTCTAGCCAAAATCCAGGATGCACAGGGTCTGTATGAAAAAAGGTTTCACTACGAAGAAGTTGTTCTCCCTTCAGACTTTATACAGAGCTCTGTACAAGAGCTTTTGGTTTTGCTGCTTCTGGTTTGGATTCATACCTTTTCTGACTGATTTGACAGCTAACTAAGGGCTCGGGCTAATCATCAGTTTAACTCTTAAAGTTACAGCCTGACTGCTTTTAGAAAGTTAAAAATAAAACACAAAAAGCCTCCAGCTTAACTCTTGTCTTTTTTTTTTTTTTTTAAATTTTTAATACTACAGTACTACCCAAAACTACAGACAGATATGGACACAAGGCAATTTAGTCCTCTTAGGTACAAACTGTCAACTTCAGAAACCACAAATACATCATCAGGCCCTTTGCTTAGCTTTAATCTCTTTTTATAGCTAACCTGCAGAATCATCAAAACTTCTCTGTGGCTCTGTGGTATTAATTAACTCTGATAGATGAGTTTTATTGATAAATCTGGAATCCTGTGCAGTTGAATACATTATCTGGCTCCTACCTACTATGGCAGTTGTTTTGATAGAGATTATCTGAATACTTATGGCCAGATACGTCTGATTTTGGGGTGGCCAAATCTTTGATTGTCTGGTTAGAGATATTTCAGACCTGGTTATCAAAGAAACTGGGAAATTTCTGCAGCTCCTGCCATGCTTGTCTTGAATCAGAGGCCTAAAATGGACTTGGTCAAAACAAAACTTTGGAAATGTTGTATGACCTTTCTCTGACTCAGTTTACAACCAGGTGAAATAGGACAATGATGCCACGTGTTCCACAGCAATGTAATTATGATGCTTATTTATGTTTTAGATAGCAAGGACAAACATAGAACTTTCTGGAGGTATGTGGAGGCTGAACATTTGAGAAAAGGATACAGGGACTGATTTCTTAAGCTGTTATTGCTCAGTTTTCTTTGTAGTGGAGAAGAGCGTGAGAAACCTGATTGAGAGGAAAAATACTCTAGATACGTGTAGGGGAATGGTTGTGCTCTATAGGTACATCAGTGCACCTCTCAAGCCAACTGGCATCGAGGTGATTAGCACAAACCCTGGGAAAAAGTAGAATGAAGACAAGTCACACTTTATCCTTTTACAGTTTCTTCAATGATGCAGCTTATCAAAAAGCTTAAAGTGGTAAGCCAGTGCCTCCCTATTTAAAAAAAAATATGTGCTCAGCAAACTCTAGAGCAGCTAGTGTAATAAAAATGATGCGGAAAATCTGGAAATAGCGCTAGATAGGGAATACAGAGATGAAAGTAATAACCTTTTTTATATGTAACTTGTATATGGGCTGAACATAACTATTTCTTTTAGTTACTGGCATCTTGTTACTAGAAAGATGTAGGAAGACAAACTGAAGGAAGCTCAATAGAAATTCGGTATATGAATTGGATGGAATGTGGCAAATGATTAAATACCATTAAACATTTTCTTTTCGTAAATAAACTCTTTCGCTCTAGTATACATTAAAATACAAATAGTAAACAGGCGTTCAGAAAGAAAATTTAAAAAAATCGATCAGCAGAAAACAAGCGTAAAAGAAGCTGTGGCTTTTCTTTTTTTTTTTTTTTTACTGTGGGGAAGTGGCACAGAGCAGCATAATGTTTGGTGTTTTATTGTAAGTACCATAAAGTAAAACTGAAAAGATTAAGATGAGTCTGTGAAACGAAGGGAATATTTTACAAGCTGACAAAATGCAGCAAGGTGAATTGGTTAGATGGGTAACAAGCCACAAGCCTGGCTAACTCTGCATTGTATTTTGTCCCCTTTCAAAAGGCAAGGGAGTTAGATTTCTGCTCTTGTAACCCAAGAGGGAAAAAGGGGTGCAAGTACATGAATGTGCGTGTTCATGACAGGCTGTTCCTGTGCCTTAGTGTTTGGGGCGTTCAGCTTAGATGCCAGCTGTATTTTGGAGGCTCTGGCCAAGCCTGCTGTCCCCTGGCCTCGCTCACACGCACTCCTCCGAGAGGAAAAGAGACGGGAGGGAGCTGCCTGCCGCTGGTGGAAGGGCTTGCTGTGTGTTTGGATGTCAGTATGCTCTGAAGCTGAGTGTGGGGTCTTGCAGGGCTGTCTCCATCTTCTGCTCTCCTCCACGGAGGCAGCAGGGTTTCAGTGTTTGAACCCCAGTGGACTGGGTTGAGCGGAAGGGGGAAGAGATGTAAATGGTGCTGCTGGGCTGAGCCACGTTCTGCCTCCTTTACTTCTGCAGCGTAATACCTTGCTCTGCTAAAGAGAATGGAAATATTTGCAGAGTAAGGTACCACTTACTAGTCATAAAAGAGCCTGAGTCCAGTCTTACATTAGTATTTATTTAACACCACAACGTTAAGTGAATAGTGCTGTAGAGGAGGGAAGCTATTTATTTTTCACACAGCAGCGGCATTTTGAAAAACAGAAGATGGTAATGCAAAGTTGGTCAGCGGAGTGAGCTGCATGAAAGCTGGACGTATGTGTAAAAAATTTTGGAAGAGCGTACTGCTTTCAGCTCACTAGGTGGAAATTAAAAACAAATAATCTGTGTCTCAGTGGGATAGCAGACAATAATTTTGGAGCCTGCTGTTGTTTTCAGATTTATATTTTTATTAATTTACTTCTTGATTTTAAATCCAAAACATAGCTCGTACAACTGTAGGCCTAATAATAGTTTGCAGTAGTGCCTGGGATCTTTAAAAGGGTGAAAAGACAGGGGGATATTGTAATCTGGTTTTGGATTACACTGCCCGACTGATCTTCAGTCATTGTTTTCCTAACTCTCAATAGAAGGATGAATTGTCTGGGTGGGATGTGCGAGTAAGTATGTCAAATCAGAGACTTTGCTGTATATTTCAGAAGAATTTCTTGTCGTCCTCCTTCCCTTCTGGAACAGTTGAATTTATTTTCTTTTAAAATATTGGAACTGATTTTCCAGTTAAAACATTTTTTCACTATTGCCGTGAAACCTGCATAACCTGTATCTTTTTCATGACATAGTTGAGACTGTGTGGCTGGTTTTGCCCATGAACCGAATGTATGGAATCAGATCTGTTTGCTGTAGCTGAGGAAGGCTGACAAACTTCCTGAAAAGTACCTTTTAACTGGACCCTTTTTCCTTTTTTCACCATGAGGTGGTTTGCAGGGAATCCACTGCCTATAGGGACAGCAGAGAGGGTGGGCTCTTGCTTGCAGTAATTCAGACTGTTCAGTAAAAGCAAAGGGATCAAACTAAGCAAACAACATTTGATGCACACACTAAATTTTGAAATGCTGCTGTCTTGGAAAAGTCATCTTTCATGTGTTTGTCATTCAGCGCAGAGGTGAGTTCCAGGGAGAAATAGAAATGCACATATTGGCTGGTAATTGTGTGACTAGCAATGAGCGGGTAGTTCAAAGCAAGCAGATTTCAACTATTGGGTTTCTCCCAGTTTGCTTTTTCACAAGTAGCAATAGTGGTAAAGGACAAGACATTTTGCTTGGTACTCTGTGGGGTCTGAATTATTTCCTAGATGGATAGATGTTAGTCTGCAACATGCTGGATGATAAGATTTTCCGGGTGCCGTATTTCAGCAGAGGTTCACAGAGAAAAAGATTTCTCTTGTTTTATTATTTTATGCAAATTATTTCCTGCAGCAAGAAGAATTTTAAGCATTATCTAGGTCATTACTGGCAGAATTAATTAGTTCCTTAAAAAGTACCACAAAAGAAATGTAAATCACAGTGGCCATCTATTCTGGGCAGATCACTGAAGTATATACTGTTAAAAAAACCCTCAAACCCAACAAACAAAACCTGTTTCTTGGCTTAGAAATGGAATAGATGGTTGGGCAGTTTTTTGCCTTTTCTATTTTTAACAATATGACGGCAGCCAATGTAACTTATTTTGTATACATGACAACTGAAGTTGGAATATCACAGCTCTATACCATTCAGAATTGTACTTACAGAGAATTAGTATTATACTGAAGATGTGGACTTCAATTTCCATGGCATGGCGATGAAATATGTGAGATGGTCAATGTAGATAAAATATTTGTTTCCTTGCTGCTGTTAAGCATTTTCTTATCCACGGTGAGTACATCTACCTGTGTTTAAAATTTGCTTTTGGCACAAAAGTACAGTCAATAGTGACCATACTTAGCAGCCATTTGACTCCGCTTACTGCATGTATAGGAGCTATGTGCACTTTTGGCAGTTCATCCATGGCGGTAGCAATGGAAAACTATCTGCTTGCCCTGGATCATGTTACCTGTGTGCTTCATACTGGCAGGAACTGAGTCAACCACCTCTCATCCTTGCAGTGGATCTGCGCTCCTCCTTGACGGAGAGACAAAGTGGCTCAGCCACCATACCAGTGACCTTCATTTATGATTCCACATCATTTTGCTTAGGGCAACATTATGTGGAACTTAAGTGTACAGACTTTCTACCTCCTTCAATGCAAACCTTTAGTTTTTTACTTATTTTTTTGAAACTGGAAACATTTTACTTTAAGGTAACAATTCATTAAACTGAAAGCTTAATCAGCACTGTGAGAATCTGTGAGCTGATGAACAGTGTGATATTAAGTGGTGGTCTCTTCTGGGAAGTTCTTTATCAGAAGATATCAGAAATCAGACTGGGTCTGAGCTGTGAGAGTAGCTGCGGCTATAGCCTAGCATTTTCTTCATAGATTCAATACTGCAAATGACCAAAAAGATTACTCTTGGAAGGTTACTCCTTGGAAGTTTTCAAAGGAAAAGAAATACTTCTAGCTGAAAACATCCTTACGAGAATTATCTTGCAAAGGAAAACAAATAAACAAACAGAAATGCTGAAAAAAGGAAATAATTTGGAAGGAGATTAAAAAAAAGTGTCCTTTCCCCAGTTTCAATTGCTTTTTCAGTCAGTAAAATTAGGGAGCTAGCTAGTTTGGAAAAGTAACTCTTAAAAATAAATCTTAATACTAAAATTAGCACTTGGAAGTGCATGATAGTGCTACACATATTAGTTATACTCCCTTTTGGCCTAAAACCACAGCAACCCAGAGTATTTCTGTAAATCTTGTGAGGAGCAGGGCAGTAATATTCAAGGAAATTATCAAAGGGGAACATCTTCTGAAAATACAAAAAATAATTTGAAATTACAGGGTTTTTTCCCAGACATACTCATTATTATGTCCTCTAAATGAAAAATTTTATTTCCCTACTTCCCCAGATTAATTCTGGGCAGGTTAAGTTTTCTAACAATATTTTTGAACGTATCTGACATATTTAATTTGTCCAATTCTGTAAAGTATATGGCCTGTAACATGACACAAAATTCAAATGATCATAAAATGTTCATGATGGGCAAATTTATTTCCCATATTTCTCTTGGCTGCTTCTGAGTTAGGCCATTGAGAGTATCAGAAACGAAAGCATCTGAATAGACTTCTGCATATTACTTTGTGCTGGGAAGCTAAGCACACTGCACATAGGTGTCAACTTCTTTGAGGTGTTTTTTATAAGTCTTTGATAGAGGAATACTCTTTGGTATAGAGGAATAAGTTTAATAGCCAAGTTCAACCTCAGCTCTTTGAGAATACAAAAATACTTGTCTGAAATAAATCTGGAAACTGATGCAGAGAACAAGGGGCTCAAATGTAAATATTTTGGTATAACCTGATGATGCCATTTTGCAGCACTTTTCTCCCATCATGGGCTGTTTGAAGTCTTCTGAACATACCTGTAAAAAGGCAAACTCTGCTTATTTTCCCTCCACTTTTGAATGTTTGGCTTAAAGTTTTTCTTTATCTGATCCCCCCCACCCCAGTACTTCGTGTTGCTAGAATGTGAACATCCATTTTGCTATACCAATGTACTTACCCCAGTGTTTGCAAATCAACATTTCCAGCCAGAATAAAGCACACCATTGTTTCATAGTTGTGCATGCATTGTAATTAAATTGCATATTTATTGCTGTTCTTAACCATTTGTCTAACAACTTGCTTACAATTTTTTGGCCAATTTATGTATTCTATGATTTCCCATCAGAATATTCCAGTGAAGAACAAAAAGATTCATACAGAAAAAGAAAAAGCAGAATTATTAAAACATAAAGAATGAAATAAAACCAATCTGATAACAAGTTGTTTTTTCTTCCTCATTTCTTTCAGGATAGCTGGTCACCGCAGGGGTAATTTTCAACCTTTTTTTGTTTTTCCCCCAAATGTAAACACAGTGTCATAGCACAAACATTAATCTGGAATTAAGGGTGATGGTTGGGTATTTATTATGCATGTATGCCTACTAGTTTAATGATAGACTTTGACATCTAAAATTAAGAGGATTTGTAGCTTGTCAGTACTGAAAAAGAAAAGCCACTTGCTGTGTTTATTAATTGATTTATTACTTCTAAAAGCATTTAATAATGCAAGATCAAAATGGTTATTTATGAAATGAAATCTGTAATGAATTCATTACATTTGGCTGCAGTCGGTAATACTAGAATCTGAGCTGGTTTTGTCAACAATACTGAAAAAAGTTGCGCAAGAGGAACAGTGACCTGGACCATCTTTTGCTGTTGTTAAACTACGGCTTTGGTGAGCTGCTGAACACGGGGGAGGATTAAGCCGAAGCGAATGAGCCGCTTCAAGCATTTTTGGAGAATCCTCTTGAGTAAAACAGTTTTTGCGATGGAAAACGCTCGGTTCCCAGGCCACAACAGCGCTGTGTGGAGTATGGTTTTGCTAACGCCTTGCTGTACAACCAGAAGTGATAAGGTACCTCGTCGTAAGGCTTTGGCTGATAAGTGCTCTAGTGTTTCCCCAAAGTATCAATGCGATACATTCTTTATTCAGAAGCTCCAAGCTTCAGATCCTGGCGGTGGTGACCACGCGATGTTATTTGTTGTTGCCTGCCCCTGCTGCCCCTCCTTCTTTCACAATGGCAGCCATTCCAGCGTGGTCTCCATTCCCAGCCCCTTTTCCCCTCTTGCATGTCTGTCCTCTAAATGACATTGTCCATGGTGGCCCCTAGATATAGTAGAGATATACTGATTAGTCTTGGGGAACATGGATGAGCAACTTGTCTGAGTAATTCCTGTGGAACCAAAGTCATTGATGTTAGTAGAAATAGCTTTAATTTGTTTCTTTTCCAAATGTACCTCATCATGGTATTTAAAATTGTGTAGCAACCTGTTTTTACTCTGTTCCATTCATTGTGTAGTTTAGTATCTTGGCATTCAGTTCAGTTTTCAGGTTGATTTCATTTTTCTAAAGTGAAGCCCATGATTTTTCTTATATTGTCATGATTCTCTTTAGTGTTACTTTAAAAGCCTCAGTGCTGAGAATCTCCCAAAGTAGGGAAAAATACAATTAAAATTTTGCAATATAAATGTTTTGATTTTTGGTATTGGCTTTAAACTTTTAATTTTTAGAAAAGGTAAAACATACTTGGAATTGTGAAAGAGCCTGATCCTAGCTGAGATCTGCCAAATAAACTGCAAGGCAGCCAGAGACTGACAGCAGCACACCAGCGACATGGGATAAAGCTCTTCCTCTTTTACTGCTCTTCCTTCCCCCATTTGTTTCTGTCTTCTGCCGCTGTTTAGCCTCCAGGTTACGCTGAGACGTGAATGCTGTGTGACATCTAATCCTAATGCAGAACTGCATTTTGCTCTGAATGGTCTTTACATCCAAGGTGTACTTCCCTTTTCTAAACCCACTTGAGGCTGGCTTAGTTGCTTGAATTGAGGGGTAATGAATCTGCAGACATAGTCCCCAAGCTGTTTCCTTTTTTCCCTTTTGTTGCTTTGAATTTTTCAGATTTTGAAGCTCTGATAATTCTCAGTGGGTTGGTTTTTTCCATTTTCTGATGGCCTTTTACCGTTTGCCGTGTTAAAAAAGCATGTATTCTTTTTTACTTCTTATTTTCCAGCACTGATTCTGTGCACGGTCTGGATGATGAATGGCTTGTTTTTGACTGGTTTTCTACCTTTACTACAGCGTCACGAAAATGAGAGATATTAATGAAAGAGTTGGAAAAGAAAAAAAGTGTGCTTGCCCAATGTTCAGCAGCGTACATCTCTTCTGCCTTACTAGAGGCTGAAGGTGGGGGCAGAATGGCCTTCACAAGAGAGGAGAGGTAGAGCAGATGGTATAAGATGAAGGGTTCAGGACGGGCCAGAAATCTCATTTCACATGATGGTGAAGAATTATTTAACTGTACATTTAAACTAACGCTTCTGAGTGCTAGCCAACCTACCGTTGTAGACCTACAGCTAGTTCTTTCTTTTTTTGCATATTGGAAGTATTTTCATTTGCAGGCAACGTTTGGTTCTGAGAACTAGGCCATTAAAAAAAACCCACTTTATAGTTTAAGATTCACAATAAAAGAGCAAGAGTCACAGTGCTTGCCAGCTCCTGTAATTTCATGAGAAGACTCCATTTGGTGCTTTTTTTCCTGATGGCACAATTCCTGGAGGCAAGCATCTACGCAAGAAACCCAACTCATACATTTAGGAATCCCACAATTATAAATCTTTGGAAACGTGTATGATACAAATCCTAAAAAGCAGGGGATTTTTGGTTTTCAATCTTGTGAATTCCAAAGTTATTCTCATGGCCTTTTAATGATGATAAACAATAATATTGTTGGTAACATGGTCTTCTCCCTGTTACGAAGAAAAGAGGAAAAAAGCATTTAAGTTATTTTATACACTTCTTAGCATTGCCTTTCAAGGTCTTTTATTGTTCCTGTATTTTATATATAACCAACTTCTTTTACATCAACAATTTTATTTTTATTTAAATTAGGCTGCAATTTTAAAAGCCCTAAAATAATATTAAAACTTTTATATTTGTTTGCTATAACATTTATTTATAAAATAGCTGCTTCAATATGAAATAAGGGAATGGAAAAAGAATCTAGTCACAAGCCATAGGACTTACATTACAGATTTTGGATATGTGGAAGTTTTCATAGAAATGTGTTTTGTTATTCTGTTGTAAAGATGTAGACATACACTCATATAGCAAAACTACATTTTACTTCACAAAAAGTACAACATATATATATTTATGCATGTGCAGTTAATTTTGTAGCCATCTGATTAAAGCATCTAATAGGAATTCTACTAGACTTACTGATATATTAATATTCAATAAAATGCCCTAAACCTGTTTTTGAATTCCACCTACTATATTTACTTGAATAACAGACAAACTTACTGTGACAAGATGTTTTTAGGAATACGGTCCTTCTTTCATAACTAATAAGTATGAACAGTACAAAAAAAAAAAGCACTACCTGGAGAAACTGGAGAATTCCCAACAATTTCCGAGTAATAGGAAACAGGGTACTGCTTCTTAACAGATATGGAGCAACTTCACTGCCAGCTGGGAGCCTGCCCTTGCTGCCAAAATTGGCTTTTTGAAAACATTTTCCTGGCCACAATGGATGTTTCACAGGCTGATTCAAGGTCAATATGGCATCCATCAGTAGTCTGTTTTTCATGTGCTGGTCTTTTAAGACATATTGTTCTTCCAACCCTTTTAGAGTTGGTGGTCAAATAGTTTTCTGCCAATATGTTTTCTTTAATTTGAAAGTCGAGAATGGCATAGCATTGCTTTTGATATAAAAATATTACAGTGGCGAACTCCAAGAGGAAATAAAATGGGACTTCAGAACCATTACTTACTAAAAAAAGAGTAAGGCTTATGCCAAATAGATCTACATTGATCATGGATAAATTTAGATGGAATTCAAAATCAGGTTTCTAATTACTGAAAGGATGAGTATTGAAACTGGATTTTAGGGAGGAAAAAAAGTCAAATTAGCTCCAAGGCAGAACTTGTTAAGCTTATGGAGAGGATGCAGTTGCCTGTGGCAGTATAGGATTGGACTTGGAGGAGTTGTCATTGCCCTCCAAGCCTATGTTTCCCTGTCCTGCTGGCAAGAATTGTTTTAATGCTCCTTTTATTCCATGTTATTGGAGAAATGGCATGGGCCCTTAGGACCGTGCCTGTGTGAGGGTGTTTATGCTTGAGGTGCAAAGACTGAAACCTGCTGAGCCAGTTCCGTGTCTCTCAGTATTTCTCAGCCAGAGGTGCTGGCAGAGACAAAAGGCACCAGAAAGCACATTTGTCATTTCCCTTCTTCACATCTCCTTCCTTTGCCCTCTCAAATCTTGATGTTATTGCACAGACATGTCTGTGTGTACAAATGTTTACACACAGTTATGGAAGAGTCTTTGGCTTGAGGCATCTATAAGCTCTCCAGCATGCCTTCTTTCTGTGCACCTCTAATTGTGTGGGGTTTTCAGTCTTGAGACATCAAGTCAAGTAACTTTGGGAGCAAACGTCCTTCCTGGGTTTTTGCCACCATCACTCCTGAATTATTCCATAAATGCATCTACTAACTGCCTTATTCTGCTCTTAATTATAATTGCTTCCTCAAATAAGCAATTTGAGATGAAGCGGCTGCACTGTTTTCTGCGTGATTATGCGATAGTGGGGTGTCTGCAAGTGACTGAAATCACCCCCGTGTGCTAAATCTGCCTCTTGCCAATGGACTGCCTGGCCTGGGCAATGAAAATAGGTTGAAAAGGTAATGCTGATTTGTATCTACCTCTAATGTGATTCCTTGCCACAAGAAGATTAAGCTAAGGGATTTCTGTTTGCTTGTTTTGTTTTAATTTAAGACAAAAGAGGCAAAATCTTTCTCTTACAGAGTGGAAAGATAAATAAGTATGTTTTTAGTCCATGCCGTTTTGCTGTCAGATGGTATATTATGTAGCCTGGGCTAGATTCTCATTTCATTATTACTTAGTACATTCTCTAAAGCAGCATTTTAAAATGCAAAAAATAAGGTATTTAAATGGTGGTATTAATGGATTTCAAACCATAAAACTAGCAGCTTAGTGAGAATTAGCTTGGCTGATAAGGTTGCAGCATTGCACTACAGGAAGTTTTTCTAACTCCTCTTGAGAGAAAAGAGTTAGCCTCGTGACAGAGTTGTGTTGACAACTAATTTTAAACATGCCTTTATTGCAGTGGGATTCAAGCATGTCTCAGAGAAAACAACTATCTCAGCTGAGATTTTAGGAAAGCTGACATTTAAAAGGCTAAATGATTCTCTGTCACTTACCCATGACTGGAAAAGTCAATGTGAAAGGAATCTAATTTATACTGTGGCTGCGACAACAGTAATGATGTCTTTAGCTTGGTGATTTTGCCCTGCTATAAGGCAATCTCAGCACAGCATTCATTAAAAATGGCAGGTTTTGTGTGCTAACTTTGAATGTATGCTGTAATGCTTTGGTGATGCAGAAGTATTCCTGACAAAGAAATGATAAAAATATGTTTTGTGATTTAACTCTCAGTTGGTTGCAAAATGAATTGATTTTTAATTAGTGTGTTTAAAGCATGACCCAGGAAAGAAAAGTGATGTTGCCTCTAATCTATTTCTAACAGTGGTCTTCTTAGTGCTCCCCAAAGCATTGCTATCATGCTATAGATAGAAAAGCAGAGAAGTTTATCTATATGAACTGTTCACTATAGGGAACACCTCTCCCTATTCCCTCCTGCATCTCTGTCCCCAAATCAGCTCTTCATTTCCATTCAGTTTAGAGAACCTGTGCTCTGCCGTGGGAGCAAAACATTGCAGTAGCTTCCTAGTGCTGGGAATAAACAGGCCTTTAATGCAACAGCGCTGATGTTTAGAAATAGCATTCATGGCCAAGAAAAGGCAACTGTGGACAACTGAATGTCAGAGGGAAACTGAAATATTCCTTAATCACAGATGTCATCTCTCCTTCCCTTGTTCCCTATGGTGGGGCACTCTCCAGGAAGCTCTGCCGACGACCATGCACCAGCAGCCCCAAGCGCGTGGTCCCTGGTTCTTGGACTCACTGACAGCATTTGCCAGGGAGCGCGTGGAAGATGAACAGAATCGGGGAGAGACCATGAGTTTCTCAGAGGGCTTTGGGAAGATCTGTGCTGCTGTCTGTTTGAGCAGTTCCTTCTCCTCTAAGGGAAAAGTGTGGTCCTGTTAAAATTGGGCACTGGAAGTGAGTGGTGGTTTCAGGGAATTGCCAGTGCAGAAAGGCCTGTGGCTGACACAAAGGGAAGGGATGTGGGAGAGGAGGAGATGCTTTCCAAACTCTCAGTGAGGAGCATAAAGGTGGAGGTAGCGCCTGTGCTTTGCTAACCATAGAGGGAACCTCCTCCACATTTACATGCACGTTTTGCACAGGATAATGACATGACAGTATTCTTCACTTGTAGCTGAGTGTGCCTTTATTTTTAGCTCACCCAGGGTTACTTTTGTCTTCTGTTGTGACACAATGTTCTGGCCTACCCCCGTTAAACCTTCCTGAAAAAGTCTAACGGGTGCAGCACGGATTGATGATTATACAGATCTCGGTGTTGAGCTGTTATGAGAGGGTAAGGCCCAATATCTGTAGGATGTGTTTAGCCAAAATGGGCTTTTAGAACAAAAAAAGGTACCTTTATAGAATTATTTGGGAAATCTATTTTTAGGTTTTTATTGATTCTTTGTGTAAACATTAGGAAAGGTCCAGCTTTGTCCTCTGACAGCATCTTAAGTCTGATGTAATTCCAGTAGGAGAAAAAAAGCAGGGAAGAATGCTTGGTTTGCGTCACATAACCAGAGAGGATCAGTGCAGGTGATGGTGTGGGCAGTAAGTTAAGTATAGGTTTTGAATGGCTTTAATGGATAGGAGGATGAATAGGGAATTTTACACAGAAGAAGAGCAGGAGTCATGATCTTGACTTAATGAAGTATATAATCCCAGAAATCCTAGAGAGTAAGATCTTTCTGGCTCCATGTTAGACAGAGAAGCAGATAAGGTAAATCCTTAAATCTGCAACAACTGAAATATTTCTTCCGCTCCATTCCAGGTGTCCCATTCAGGATCAAAGTAGTAATTTAAAAACTGTAGTGCAAATAGCTATAAAGAATAAAAATCCAGTCCAAATGAACTATCAGTCTAAGCAACTTTAAATATTGAGAACTCCAATAAATTCAGTGAGCGATAGCAAATGACACCCTCATCAACAGTTCATTTGCTAGAAGTGTGCTTTAGTTCAGCTAATCAAAAATGTTTTCTATTACTGTGTAGGACTGTCAGCAGTCAAGCAAAATAAATGGCCCGATCCTGGATGCATTGGAAATAAATGTGTTTGGATCTTAGTGCAGTTGTATCAGCTATTTGAAGATTATGAATGATAAAAGGATGAATTTGATAGTGCTGACTTCAATAAAGAATAACATTAACGTAGCTGCAGGCATGCAGCTTTTAAGATGTTGCACTATAAAAATTCGCCTTTATGCCTTTATAGTTTACGCCTGCAGGAAAACTAGTTAAAAAGCAAATAAACATTATAAAAGAACTAAGAGAAAAGCTTTTTTTCATAGTAATTGAGAGAAATCTGTTATGAACTGTTGAATCTGCAGTGTAATTTAAATATATTATTTCCTTCTCAAATTAGAGTCTTAAGAGTTGCTGGCAACTGGCATCCTTGTTGAAGATTGTGACGCTGCTGGTGGGCTATAAATCAAAAGTTTTATTCCTAAGTAGTAGTCATAGGGAGATCCATAATTTCTTTAAAATGTGCTTGGAGAAGGAAGGATACTGTTTGCTGACTTGGCATAGGTGAGATCAAATCTGCTCCTTATAGCTGCCCTTCCACCCTCTGGTAGTTCAGAATTGACTGATCTGGGGACTAGGCAGTAGGCACAAGATCAGCAACAAGATCAGTCACAAGATCAGCAACAGCTTTTGCCTTTTTTTGTGTGTGATCAGCACCCCTGACCAGCCCTGCTCCTCTTTGGACATCTATTCCATTGTGCAACAGGACCCGGAGCAGAATGATGCCATTTGTTCCAACCTTTTGATGAAACCTGAACAGGACTTACAGGTTACACAAAGTTTTCCCCTTCAGCATTGCTCCTCAGAGATCACACCCTCTTCTTTTAGAGGACTAACCGAAAAATACCAACGGCCCCTTTTTCAAGAGAAAGGCACATCACAAAATCAGAACCATTGTCATCTTAACAAACATAGAGACACTGGATGGTTTTAACAGGTGTAGTTTGTTTACGCACAGCTTGAACAGAGAGAAGTATTACATACCATTCTTCCAAGTCAGATTTAAGTCACACTGGGAGGGCAGTAATGGAAAAAGCACTGCCGTTGCATGAATTACACCATAGATTATAAAATACAAAAAGAGTGGGTGCTCCTTTACTATGTCCTTCACTCATAGCATAGGTAGAGAACAAGCTGTTGAGTAGAGGGTCGTAATGCCACAGATTTCTGTGTGTTGTTAAAAGGGAATTGTCTAGTCAAACTGGGCAATTATCTCTTTCAAAGACATCTTTGTAAACGGAAATCAATATAGTTGTTAATGATAATAGGTTTCAAAGAGTAGTATGAATGTACCTGGTAATTTCTAGGCAATTGAGTGATAAAAACAAGTTCCATTATACTTGATTGCATTTATTTTTTTGTCCTCTTCATAAAAGTGGCTCTAGGAAACTCTTGTGAATTTTGGATTAGCCAGCCTGTCTGGTTTCAACCCTCAGGTTAAGACCAAGGTAGAAAACTGCTGCTCGTTCATTGTGTACATAATGTCATACTTCTGCCTTTTTCTTTTTGAATATTGGCACAATCTCAAATTCAGGCTCTGCAGATGTGTATCACTAATTTCTGGAACTTTGCACCAAGTTTAGTTTGTCACCAGGAGCAAAACAAAACTTCTGTGGGAGATCATCAAAGCAAATGGTGGAAAATAGCTGTTTCCAATTAAATGCTGTGACAGTACTGTGAGGTTCCTACAAGCCTGAATTGTATTTCAAGGAACAAAGGGACTGAACAAAATCAACCAAGATCTTTAATTTCAATTTCTGTGTATATACATTTTTATTTCTTTATTTATTTATCTATAAAATCCCTGCAGTAAATGCTGTAATGAAATATTTACATGCTCCTTTTTGATACCCAGATTAGTCTCAACATTGTTTACAAAATAATGACAGTAAAGGTGTCTCTCTAAAATGGATTTTGACACTGTTGTCTTCCATTCATCGGAGCATAGCACCAGTAAATTGGTATGAATTTTTATAGACAATGGCATTTAAAGTAATCCTTGACTCAGCCAACAGCTATGATTTATTGTCAGTCGGTTGGAGGTGCCAAAGCACCAGAAGCAAAGAATTGCTTTGGAAAAGGTTTGTATGGGTGATGTGCCTGCTTTTTGCCTCTGTGGATGGTGTGGACTCCAGCAAATTCCAGGAAAGAATTTACAGGAGAGTGAGGAGGCCCAGGTAGAAAAATAACCATCAGTCAGATGGGGTTGCATTTACATCACTGCAAATTGGTGAAAAGATCATTGGCAATGCTGTCGCTTATCAGCAGTGTCCTGCATTACTGTCAGCTGTCCGCTCTGTCTCTTGCCCTGTACGTCTGCTAATATTTGTTCTTTCTGACCACCTGTGCAGGAGGGAAGGATGAACTTTCTTTAACTTGGCGTGTCTTGTAACACTGAGATACTTACTGTTTTCTCACTGTGAGGAAAAAATTATGAAAGCGAGGCTAGATTTTTCCTGTTCTTCCACAAAAGATATCAACATTTTTCCCTATGGCACTGTGCTCATACTGAATGTTAACTGGTAGTGCTACAGGCAGCCTCACCACTGGATTAGTTACTTGTGATATTCAGAGCATTAAGGAAAAAGACCCAGCAAATGGAGTTTTCACCGTAACAGTCTTGTATGATTATTGCTGTAGACATCTTGCAGTGATTTAATCTGTTTACTAGAGACAGAATTGTGTAGCCATTGCAAACTGTCTATAATAATTAGTTCATGATAACAAAGTTATGCCTGGATGATTGCAATGCAGGCTCCTGAGTGCATTTTTATGGAAAAATATTAACCGTGCTGAGTTAGACGAAACTGAACTAATCCTGTTGTTATCTATTCTATTTATATTTTATAAGCAAGAGCTGTCAGCTTGACCAGTGCATATATACAGATATTTATGAAATTATTTGAATGAAATCTCGGTGGCAGGTAGTGCCCCTGTGCTGAGGTGTGTGTCAGTGAGTGTTTCCTCTAGACCTTTCAGACAGAGGTACCCCAATTTCTCCAGCCAGGCTACTTCTTGTCTTCCTTGAGGTCTGCACTAAAGGTGGCTAAAGGGATAGCCACAGTTTCTCATGCAAATGGATCTTGCCTATTGTGGAAGGTTATCTACTGTGGCATTGTTCCACTAACACCCTTTTTCCTGATGTTTTGCCCTTCTGATGCAAGCTCGCTGTGAGCAGCTTTGCCATCCTAGTGCAGTGGGTCTGAAAATGCCTCCTGTGAGAAGCAGAAACTGGTTTTCATCAGAATTTACCATTCATTTTTTGAAGGGAAATAAATTGATCCCCAGTTGTTAAGACCACCTCTGTAGCATGTATTTGAGAAGTCAGCACATGGAGAAGGATACTGATGGTCCTTTCTGTGCTACAAAAACTGTGTCTAAAGCCTTTTCATACTCTAAAACCCTGCCGCTGAGCTGAGAGAAATAGCTACTGCTCCCTGTATGTCTTATGGGAAGGCTGGAAAGTGTCTTCCCAGTGTCTGCAAAATGGTTTGCTAGAAACCAGGGACATGTTTCAGTTTTTTTGAGGGGACACACCAAAGGAGGTGTGCTGCCTAGTGGTTAGATGCTGCATGCTTATACAGGTGGCTTGCTCATTTTTGGGTGAGACTTGCCTCTGATTTTCTACAGACAGGGGAGTTGTTTGGCATTATCTAATCCAAACATTGATATTGCCTTCATCAGAAATGGAGTGAGGCTTTCCTGCTTTCTGAAGAGGTAGGAGGAGATGTTCAGCCAGTAGCTGACATGACAAACTGCATTGGCGTTTTAATGCTGTTCAAGCCACAGTTTCTAACTCTGTTCACTGAACATTTCCCTGAAAGAAAATGTCTTTGCCTGGAGAAAAGTGCGTGTATGTTGTAGACTTAGCCTTGCACACTTACAGGTCCCAAAGGATACAGCAATACTTGGCCCAGGGCTTTACAAATCAGATTGAGCTGAGCTCCTCTTTTCTGCTTGCCCTTTTCCTGCTGTCCCTTTGAGATTTTCCTAAATGGTTCCCCAATCCAGTAGCAGTTTCTGTTGTAACAGTGGTAGGCAGCTGCTCAAGTGATTTCTCACTGAGAAGAGCACCTGGGCTATTTAGGGCTTTGTCTGACAACCATATGGGAGGTGGGTGTTCCCTAATTCAGGAGAGCAGTACACCTTCCAGGAGAGGAGTTGACTCTTCTAAGGTGGCTGCTGTAGGACTGGAAGGAGAAATAAAGGATGAGGACCCGTCTCATCTCTTTCAGCAAAGAGGAAGTGGTACAAGACAGATAGGGGTGGAAGGAGCAGAGAGAGCTCCGGGGGCTGCAGAGCTCCCACTTAATGCTGAAGGTGCTCAGCTTTGGTCTCTGCTCCTCCTTTTGCTGCAGCTCTGCTCCTCTTGGAGCTGGTGCCAAGGGAAGGGATTTGCATGTCTGACATCTTTCAGCCAGTTTTAAAGCAAAGGCAGAAATAGCTTTTTAGGGGGGAAGGGGAGCTTAAAAAAGCTTCATTTGCCCTTCTCTAAAACTGCCCCTTTCTGACTGATTATTTGTCTTTTATAATTCCTTTAAAGTGTAAGTGCAAGTGGATCATCAGGCACTTGTTGCTTATATGCGATTTAGCTGCATGGCACTTTTAGTCTTAACAGGGAAAAGAGAGATCAGACACTGCCTCTGGGAGAGCATGTGCCTCCAAGCCAGCTCTGTGCCCTGGGAGTGCCACGTAAGAGCATTCCCTGTTTTCTTGTAAGTTGGGGTTTTAAGACCGAGACAGATCTAAGCAAAAAGTTAAATGGTGGTTGCAATAACTACTTCCATCTACTTCTTCCATTTTTATTTAGAGAATACATTAATAATACTATTCATTTTAATAAAGAGGCGGTGGATTCCCAATACTGTAATGTTTCAGCAAAGTTCAACTGATCTAGTATCTTCTGTTTCACAAGTCACTACAGAAGTATTAACTGGGTAGCCTAGCCATACATTTTAGGCCAAGGGAAGTCTCTCTCCAGTGTCTTGCCATGTGCCTGTGTCCCTGTTATGAGCTAGGTTTGAAAAAAGAATGTGCTTCCAAAATGTTCAAATGGACTCTCCACTCAGCTAAGCAGTTAACTGCTCTAGACTTTACATTCGTTGGTGTCATTGCTCATTCCTCAGTTGCAGCTGCAGCTGATTAGAGGTGACAGAGGATTTACCTTTGTCTTCTGAAGTACTTTAAAATGTCAGAAAATCAGATTACCTTTGAAATCGAAGCAGCGAATGTGCCCATTACATCCTTCCATTGTTGTGTGTTTTGCACAAAGTAGGCTTTTCTGTTTTATATATTGCTATGATAATTTATCTCTGTATAACTCTGTCTTTGTACAGTAAGAGTTCTCGGTAGCTGCGGCCAGTTACTTGTTATTTAATATTGCAATCGCAGTTCTGCCCCTCCTGGGGGTTGCAGTTGTCTGTGCTACCTGAAGCCGCAGTTGTCTTTGGAGAATAATGACAAGAAGCCACGATGGAAGTCCTCAAGGCAAATTTTGTCCCATGCTGTGGGATTTCGGAGAACGTCCTGTTTGCTCTGGCACCATTTCTGTAGTGTGTGGAAGGCGCAATGTCTTGGCAGCTGGGTCACTGGATAAGTGACATGTTTTGGCTGACCAATTGCCATGTGGGGTATTGTGAACGTGGGAAGCTTTCCTGTTCCCCAAATCATGTATTAAGGGTACATACGCATGAAGCTTTTGGTACAGGATGGGTTTACAGGTTGGGTCCCTTGATGCTCCTCTCCTGTGCCCCTGGAAAGGGGCTTAGCTGGGGCTGCCAGAGGAGGCATTTGGTAGAGGGGACCGCGAGGAGAAAGGCTCCTGGAAAGCCCCACGCCTGCGCGCAGTTTGTGAACCAGTCTGTGGCCGCTGCCAGTGCTGCCACCCACCAAACTGTTCTCGGTGCTCAGCCCTTTTTAGCTGCTTGCTGGGCATTGCAGCCACCTCTTCTTCGGCCAATCTCCGGTGTGTGGCAGCAGCCAAGGAGACAGGGCAGGCAGCTGGCAGGATGCTTAGTGCTCGGCATCCCTTGCTGTGCCTTCCCCGGGCAGCCGTGCTCTCCCTGGCTCTGCCCTGGTACCTCGGCGGGGCTCCTTTGGTGTCACTCGTTTGAACCACATGTCCGTCCCCACGCCGTGACTCATACGACACAGGACTCCTGTTGATTGAATTACCTAACAGTCTTTATAACAAATGGTGCAAAGCTGAGGTACTACAGGGCTCTTGAATCACTTAAGGTATTTTGCTTGCTGGGGTGTGTGTGTGTGTGCGGGTAACATATACGAGGATTCAAGGCTTATTTCTGATCCTACTAAAGTAACATAAGGCCTAATCCTGTTCCTACCACGGCAGATTTATCAGAGCATGACTCTTAATGCTCTAAAGCTGACTGAGAGACAGCTACGTGCTGCGGACAGACAGCAGCCGAGAGTTCGCTCCTACAGCTTCTGCGGAAGCGGGAAAATAGCGATGAGTAATAAGAGTGAGTGGGGAATTTACAGCAATTTAACAGCAAGCAAAATGAATATAAATTGATAATGTGCTCCCTGCATTAATATGAATTATTTCTCTCACCAAAATAAAATAAAAAAAAACATTGCAAGCACTCATTTTTGGAATTTTAAGACTATATTATTAAGGCACTTATATAATGCATTTGGGACCTGCTTTCTTGTTTTATAGCAGAAATCGGAATTTTGGCACAAGATAAACAAGTGAAAAGGAAGAATAATATTCAGAAAATGAAAGTCATGATAATTTCTCCTTGTATTCTTTTTTTCTTTTCCCCTTCCCGTTCGAGATGCTGCTCTGCCGCTATATGTTCTACAGTTCTTACTCTCTGAGAATGTGATTGATTGCAGTAGGTCTCTTGCTAGAATTCAGTCCTGTAGAAGGAGTGATTTAACTTGGGGAGTACAGGCTTTGGTCACAGTTCGTAATCTTTCTGTAAATTGCAGTATATAGCTGTTCTGCTCCTCACAGCACCTTAGAAAGGATTTGCCATCCAAAAAAATTATCACTTCCCCACTTTGTTCCGAGAAGATTGTAATTTGCAGCCTCTGTGAGAAGCGTTGCATGTTACCTCATTTGGTTTTTCCCCCTGTGCTGGGTGGCTGGTTCATCAGGGTAGGAGCTGAGGGCTGGCTCCCTTGTGTTTTGCCCCTGATCGGGTAGGCAGGTAGCTTGCTTCTCCACACATGTGCTCAAAGATGCAAGGAAGAAATTCAAGGCTCTCTCTGTGTGGTAGCCGTATAATACAGGACATCATGGCTCCCTTTAAGCCAGGGATTTTTCTTTTTACGTGGCTGTATAGCACATAGCATGCTTTGGGCTGACAATTAAACAATCAGCAAAAATAGTGACGTATTCCGATAAAAATACTGCAGATCTATCCCCATCAGCTGTCAGAGATAGATGGTGGTTCCTCCCCAACTCCCTCTTTGCTACTGATAAATGTTTTTAAGTGCTTAGGTGCATCGTAACCCCATGCCTGCCACCGAAGTGGATGATGTGGCTGTAGTTTGGGGTGTAGGTACAGACACAGGCAGAGACAGTCATCTGTCAGGGCTGATCTGTCATTCTCTGCAGCTGTTCCCAGTCTCTTCCGAGGAAAAAATATTTGCCCAGGTAGAAACAATCCTGAAGGATCAATTTGGCCTGCAGAATTGCCAGCTGGACCATATAGATCTAGGTTAAGGTCTTCTGAGCATGCTGAAATCATTTTCCATTTTCCATTGCGGAGGAGGGAAAAAAGCTGGAAAATCAATATAATTTCTGTTTTCCATAGGAGACAATGGGCAGATTGTATGCTTTAAGGTCAAACAGATGTTTCTTCTTGAAGCATTTTTTTTAATCCATAAAAACAGTGGGAGAATATATAAAGAGGAAAAATGGTTCAAACAGATTAAGGGTATATTTTTGCTTTATTGCAAATATTTTAAAATATCATCTAGAAAGAAAAACATTTAGCTTTGATTCAGCTGATAAAGTCCAGTAATTTTCAAAGCCGTCTCTTTCCTTCATTTTATACGGAAGTAGGGTGAACTTTCTAAGTCACAAGTAAGGACAGGAAGAAAGGTGATGATTTAATTCCTGTTAATAATTGTCAGAAGACGAGATTCTAAAGTGGCTGGCATTTTGGTATTTAATATCAGGTCTGCTTCGACAACTTGAAAAACTATATGCTAAAATACTTGGAATAGTTGTGAAACCAAAAAATTCTGGTAGTAGCCTTTAAAATCTCTCTACTAGGAGAAACAGAGAAAGCAAGCTATGCATTACATGAAAATAGCAATGTATGGATAGCGGTATCAGAGCTGTCACCAGAATGTATTCACTGATTTTTGGCACATATAAGTTTGCAGGTGCAGGACTGTGTGGGATTAGAACATGGAAGTATGGAGTCAGTGTTACCCTGATTTCTGATAAATATCTGTGTTTGCACTGGGGGGTGATAGAAAGCGTGTATTTCTTTCCTAAGCATTTATACCAAAGCTCATTGTGGAGAATATCAGCTCTTATTTTGTGCTTGTACAAAGTGTAGTGTGAAAGAGCCCACATGCAAATCAATGGTTTCTTTCTAGCTGGTGGGCCCAGACTAGCCTGTGCGCTCAGCCTTTGAGTCAGAAGCTGCGGTAACGGTAGCTAAAAACTTCTTTGTGGTATGTTTTCACGGGAAACTTGTGCAGGCGATCCCAGGGACCTGCCAGTGACGCATGATGTAGGGAATAACGCATCCTTCATCATCGGTTGTGGTAAAGGCAGCGCAGTTTAATACACTCTGATCTGTAAGGTTTATGAAGACTTTATTCAAAGAGCACTCTTGTGTGCCCTCTGCATTTTCAACATCAGATAAGAAGCTTTACAACCCTGAATTATTTATAGGTTGGTAATACAGTATATCTGACCTTTTTATAGGGTAGCATTGTGCAGAAGGGAGTGAAGTATTTTAGTGCAAGGGTCATGCACGCAAGGCACAATCTTGTTGTTTCAATTGCGATGTCCCCTAGCTTTGCTCTCTCCTAGCCATTTTTTTTGCAATGGCATTTCTTGTGTCTTTTGTGTGAACTGAGGGCAAATCATGCAAAAACATATCTTAGATTTTGAAGGGAAGCTTTCTGTTTCAGCTGTGATTGATCAAATGCAGTGCTATAAAACCAGTTTAAAAGTTGTACCCATTCTGCTCATCTCATACGAATGAGCAACAAGGCCTGTATTTCCCAGTTTATTGAGCCTGAGCAATATCATTTACCTGTTGTAATGCAAAAGCACTGAATTGAAGAAAATTGGTATTGTACTCCCATGAGTCACCAGAAGTGGATTTTATCTACAGTAGAGGAAATCCAGTGTGTATCTCTAAATAGTGTTTTAATATGATCTTTTGCATTCTGAACCCACAAGCATATGATAAATCCGCAATGCCTCTCTTGAGTGCTGTATTTCAGTTTCAGATCTGATTTGCACAGATGCTAATTTGTAAAAAAACCCCAACAAAACAAAACAAACCCAAACCAAACCAAAAACCTCAATGTATGCACTTTTAAAAACTCCCAGGAAACTCTCATATGGGGTATCTCATGCTAGTACAAGTTCTGCTATTTACCATTGGCATTAATATATTAAAATATTTCTCCTTTGGTCAATAGTAGCTATTTTTTTATATATGCTGGCTTTAGAATGTGCCATATAACTGCTGCTTAGTCCCACTTCAGGTCAACCAATTTCTTCAACGCAAAAAACACATGGAGATTTGCCTACTCTTCTTCATGAAACACACAGAGCAATACACAGAGATTGCTGGTAGCCCACTGAAAGCCACATTTTGAACATCTGCATCTACGCTTTGTAGCCACCCAACCCAGAAGAGCCCTAGTCTAGAATGGGAAGAGGAGCTGGGTACCCTGAACAGCAAGTATGTGTGTCTACTTGCCTTCCTGTCAACCTCTGGTAGGATCTTAAAGACAGGACAAAATGGTCGTGTGTTAGGTGGGTTTCTGACTACCCTACAGTTACTTCTCTGCAAAATGCAGGCTTGGGCTACACACTTGCATTTAACCTTAGCGTGTTAAATTTGGAGTGGATTTGCACTGCAGATCTGGAAGTAGATCGATGCTTTAAAGCGTACCTCAGGTGAGGGAAGCAAAGATAAATCTAACAGGCAGTAGTATTACTCATTTTTGCACTGCTGTTCAGTAGGACTTTTTTACTTACCTCGGGTGGTAAAATAGAGACACTAAAGATTCAGACTGAGCAAAATGTGAATGGGAAGAGGCTACGCTGTCATTGGCTTTAACATCGTAGCGCAGTAAATGATGTGAGTCGGTGAATACAGGCAGAACAATGACTGCACGTAGTCAACTTTTGAACACCGCTGTAAGATGCTGTTAGATACTTGAAATTTTTAATCTTTCTTTTAATTTGTCATAAAGCCTTTTTTCCTTTAAAAGCTTATGTGATAAAAGTATGTAGCACCTCAAAAGAAGTGCTGGTGACTTGTAAGGAACTTACACCTGTAAATGCTCTGGCTCAGGTGTCCTAAGAGCTCCAGTATGGCTCTAACTACAGACACTTCCAGCCCTTGGCCTCCCAATTTCAGCTTGCTGTGGAAGTCACTTCAACTAAAGCTTTAAAGATGTTTTTTAGCATTTATGTTTGTGATCACAAAAAATATTGTGAATCTTCTTTAGAGAAATTGCTAAGAGAAAACATGATCATGCCAAGCTCTGAAGTGAGATAAGGGTTGAATGTCTTCCAAAATTACTCAGATATTTTTCATTTGCTGGATTTTTGGATATAGTTTTATTCTTACTGCTGAAGCCAGGGGGTTTTAGAGATTGGATAACTACTCGTCTCTTTAGGCAGTTCCAGTAACTTCAGTGAAGCTATGCTGAACTTGCACCTCTGAAGGATGTGATCGGAAGGAGTGTGTGCTCCTGAATTGGTCTATTTTAATGGCAGGAATGGCCCATAGTGTCATTTAACAGGCCTATTGCCCTATTTGTGTTATGGCAACCTCACAAGCCTTGTACCACCTGTAGCAGCGTTGTGTTCTTCATAGAGTTTTGTGTCCAGAATGGTTTTATTAACTCGAGTGTCTGCAAGTGGCCATGCAAGATGGCAGCCTGTTGCTTATGCCCACCTCACTGTCACCGCAGGAGACCTTGCTTTGCTGGCACTAGGTTTATAAGGCAACTTTTCAGCGTCCTTATTCCTTCCTGCAAAATGAAAGAAGTACAGCCAAGGCAAAATGATCTCCTCTAAGATTGTCATTGTAAAAGGTGATTGAACCGATGGATAGTAAGTTATGTTTTGGGCAAAATAATTTAAAAGGTGTGAGGTAACTGACTCAAGTGTTTTGGTGGAAAACCAAAACAAAGCAATGACATCTCTGAGGGATGAAATAGACTTCTGAAAATGTAATTCTAGTGCACCAGACAAACAATGAAGTTGCCTTCTTCATGTGCTCCAGATTGGGTAACTTGTTTCAGCCATTTGTTGGACATCTAATTTCACTCTGAGTTAAGGAGCTTGTCTTCTGCTCCATGCACACTTTAAAATTTTCTTTCAGGAGCATCACAATCATGTTGTGGCACTTCACAGAGACATTCCAACTATGTTTTCCCAAAACTAAGAATGGGAAAAAATCAATGCAACTGATGGTGAAACAGGGAGAGTTTGTTCGGAGCAGTCTGGAGACTGAGAAAACCTGTAACGTTTTGGATTCTGTGTGACCGGTCTCAGAAGTCTGGCCTTTTTGTACTGTCTGAGATGAGCTACCTAGTTATTCCACATGGATACGCGATGAAACAAACTTATAGCTGGGAGTTTTTCCTCAAAAGTTCCTTGTCCAGGATATGCTTCCATTACACTGTCATCAGAAGTAGAAGCAGCTCCTCACTAGAGCTCAGTGGCACCTCACTGCCTGTTTTTAATGACATCCCCATCTTGTCTCCATTGTGCAGAGTTGCAGCCAGGTATCTGTCGGAAAACCAACAATTCCTTCTTTTCAGCGTGAGGGTCGCTTTGCACAGTGTGGGCATTACAGACCATTCTTTGCTTGGTTTCAGTTGTATTAAAGTAGAATACAAATGATGTTTTTTCAGTGTAGGAAGCACTTTCTTGTTCTGGTCCCATGAAATTTTTGCGTACGATGTAAATATATTGTAGCATATAAATATAATATACAGATTTCCATACACATATGCTGTATAAGAACAATGTGGCACCAGTCATCTCACTATGACTGCAGGGCTTTTGCAAAACACCCATTAATTCTGTCTGATCAATCCCTATTGTATAGATTGTAAGAAGTATAATGTTCTTCAGGTTGCTTTCTTCTGAATGCTTTTATGTTTCAGAGATTCTTCAAGCTCTTTTAAATCAAACGAAAGATGGATCCTGTCCTATAGCTGACTCATGCCTCTTACGTTTCTGTTCTGTTGCATGGGTTTTTTAACATTGTTCAATGTAAATGTATGAGATTGATAAACCATACATTTCAGAAGATAAATTTTCTTGAGTCATACGTATTTGCTGTCTCCATTTTCCTTAGATTCAAGAAAAATTTCTCCTGCCCTAGCATACAAAGGTCTTTGGAGAGGGGTTTTTTTTTATTATTATCGTATTTCTGCAGAACTGGTTCTCATCACAGAAAAATTCAATGCACATATGGTTTTCTTTCTTTTGGATTTATTAATTTTTTTTTTTTTTAGATTTCTTGAAAATAGATTTTTCACTCTCAGGAAATCCTTTGCTTCCGACTGCGGTTTCTTCCTTGTATCTATCACTTCCCTAAAAGAGCCGCCTAGAAAAAAAGGACAAACAGGTATCTTACAGGAAAATAGATCACAGTGTAGTTTGATGAGTTCTCCCTAAATTCTCACTTATGTATATAAAGGAGGATAGGTTGAGGTGTATGTGTGTTTCATTGTAATATGCTTTAATAATTTCCAGAATCCTACTTGGTTTCTGGCATTCCTGAGAGATGCACTTGCACTGACACTCGTTGATGACATTTTCCTCCTTTTCTGACTACTTGAAAATGTGCAACTTTTCATGATTCTGGCAAAGTCATCCTTCAGGCTCCACAAAATCCATACAGCTGTTTACAGACTGTCTCAAGCCTTTTTGGACGCAGAGAAGCCAACCTATTTTGATCGTTATTGACTTAAGTTAGAGGATGAACTACATGTGTTGATATTAAAGAAATGATCTGGCTTGATTGTAAAGCATGAGTCTGTACGAGGAGCAGTCATACAATCCTTCTTCTGTGGGTAAACGGGTAGCAATGTCACAGGGCATTGCAAAGAGGAATCCATTAATCTTCGGGAAGGATAAAGCTACTGCCAGGAGAAAAGCCCACGAGGAAACGACTCCGTTGGCTGTGCAGGGTTTGGATGCTGCATTGATAGACCGGGTTGTGTAAAATGTGATGTGAAAAATAGCACCTGAATGAACTCAGCACTGCTCGTAATGCAGGAGCCCCGGGTGAGAGGGCAGAGCTTTCATAAATAATGACCGTGGCTTAACGGGAGAGCTGTCTGAGGCAACCAGGGCTTGGGGTTTCTTACCACTCCAGCCCTGCCTGTGCCAGTGCAGTTAGTGGAGGGTTTCACAGAGGCTGAGAAGCAATGCTTGAGGTCAGCGCTGGTGCCGGGCACTCTGTGTGGCCACTGAGCTACGGGGAGGTGAAGGGTGTTCTGCCCCGTTGAGAATCTACCTGTTTAAGCTTGTTTAGGCTTTTAAATCAGTCTGGTTTTGATTTTGAAGTTGCTGAAATCCCCCAGCACTCAGAAGCTGAAGCATCATCCTCCGGCGATGGAAAGATATGCAAATTACAGACTTTATGTATGCAGTATTTTCTACCTGAGAAAATTAACCTGGCAATACAAGCTTCTCTACAGTAAATGCAAATTCAAGGGACCCACACACCATTGTGGGAGTAAGGTCAATTTGCATTTACCTGAAGTGAATTTTTTTTTATCTGTACAGAAGTTTAATAGAGCACGGTCTTGGATAAACTAACTCCTCTGATTTCCATTACAGTGTTTGCAGTTAGAATCACCGCTTTATCACAATGCCTTCCTTTTTGCCTGAAAGCAACTGATCACAGTGAAATAAAAGTCAGGACCACTTATTCCTATTGCGTTATACAAGTCAAAATCATTTATTTACAGCACTGGTAATTAAATGCACTGTATATAACTGTTCTGCAAGCATATATCACTCTTTGGAATATTTATTCTTACCGTGAATGTCCTATATTTCTGGGAAAATTAGAACTGCTTTTCTCTCTGTTGCAGGCATCTAGTAAAAAGGGTAGGCTGATTATTCAGTCTCTTCACTCTCCATCCAGGCAGCAAAAGCAATAATATTTTCCTTGCCTCAGAAAGTGTTACGAAGTTAAATCTGCTAAAGCTTCCCAGGTAAAAGGGGCTATTGAAGTGGACGGATACTATTTAAGAGACTAAACCTTATGTCACAACCTAGATAAGTAGCCAAAAAAACCCAAAACAACCCAACAAAAAACCCCTGACCCTGAAGTTGACTGTTGTAGTTTATAAACTTTGGATCAAATTCTGAAGTACTTATTTTTACTGTGATTTTTGTACTGATTGTGTGCAGCAAGACCAATGTTTTGACAGTGCTTATTAGTCTTCCAGTTGAAATGAAGGACTTCACATATACCTCCTGTCTTCCTCTTCAACGTCATTACACCAGCGGGAGCTTCTGAATGCTTTTGTCTTGGAGCCTCCTGTAAGGAGGACAGTGGCTGCTGGAGCTTCTGGAGCATATGAAAAATATCTTCAGTCACCTAAAGACTGTAGCTGGAGATTTTTATTCTAATCTCAAAATGAGCTTTTTAGATAGGTGGAAAAGGCCGAAAAAGTTAAACGAGGTGTGCTGTAACTGTCCTGTGGAATGGTTTAAATATGGTGACTCATCTTAATACCAAACTACTTGTCAAAACATCAATCTGACACATACCTTAGATGAATTATATGTGGGGTTTTTTCTCCTTCTGACTCTTATTTTTGTTGATTCTGGGTCTATTTCCTATATATATGACAGAGTGCAGGAGACATTTCAATTGCTAGATATTTACAGAATTGATAGAAAGTGGCCAGGAAATGAAACGGTATGGACGATGCCTGCTTCTTCAGCTGAGACCAGGATTTGATTTGCTGAGCATTTTGCTTGAGACACATACTTCCTGTGTGTTATGAGGTAGAATTCGTTATCTGTTAAACACTTTGAACTTTGTTCTACTTGCTTGGTTGTGTAATGCTAATACTGGAAATGTTTTCAAAAGAATCGTGATGCTTTAAATCTATGTCCAGCAATGTGTTAGAGGCCATAGTGACGTCTGCTTGCTGCTTAAAACTGCTAATGCTAAGAAGCTGCCATCAGCTATTGTTAGGCACAAAATTTAGGCCTCAATCTGGTAGGGAAGTGTGGGAAGAGGGAAAGACATACGTCTGAGTCCAGACCCTGTCTCAGCTTTGACAAAGTAAAGGAGAAAGTAGAGCTGTCGCTCTCCCCTGTTCACACATTCAGATTTCCTTTTATAAACATCTGGCTTTCTAGGACCTAATTGGAGCGATGGCCTCATCAGAGATGATGAATTTTCCCATTGCATCTTCCACTGCCCCGGAGTGCTCGACCTTCCCGGCAGCAAGCTCAGCTTGGTCCTGACTCCTGACCTTTGGTGCCTTTGGTAAGGCCAGATTAGCCAGCAGCAAAAATAGCCAAGCTGCTGCCGTCAGCCACAGGGAGCCTGAAGTATCCTGGTCCTGGTTCCCTTATATGCAAAACACATCTCATTGCAGTGTATCATGCATTTGCAAATTTGTTGCCTGGTTGGTTCCTGCAATTAAAGTGAGGATATAGGTCAGTCGATACTCCCTTTGGGTATTTGGTCTGTGAATCATTGTGTTGCGTGGCTGTGTTTGGAGCCATTTGGGTGAGCCAGAAACCTTCCGAGTTTAGCTTCTGTGTGTGTGGCTACCTACAAATCCAGCAAGGCGTAGCGGGATCATCCTATTCCTGCATCAGCCTACTGACATTATGCAGCACTATGCAGCATTTAGATCCTGCAGGACCTCTGCAGTGGCTGGTGTTACGAGGTGCACAGAAAGCTTCTGATCAGTTAATCCCAAGCCTGCAAGAGGGAGAGGGACCTTTGTGCAGTGTATTAATCTGAGACTTGGGAGATGCTAGTCCACTTCTCTGCTCTGCAAAAAGATTTCTCTGGTGGCCTTTAACAAATAATTTATTTTCTTCTGTCTTCTGTTCCCTGTCTATAAAATAGTTATGGCATCATCATGCCGGACTGCGGCTAGGAGAATTAATGGTCTGCGTGTACAGAAAGAATAATGTGGTCTGTTTTGATTTCATCTATTTGGCAGGTGTCACCACAGTCATCAAAATGTTTTCCTGTGGTTCAGGAGGCTAGTTTGTGTCTCCTGAGGTGTACCCAGAAGGGAAATGGAGCAGCCTTGCCATCGCACTCCCATTTCATTGGGGTTGAGCTAGAGGCTGCAGAGCAGCCGGGTCACATCTGTGATGTGTGATTGGGGAGTGAATTGCTGCATGGAGCTGGCAGGAGAGGGGCTGTGCTGTTTCCTCGCCCTGCTGCCCGCTAGGGGCTGTAAGCATAGTTAAAGTTCTGGACACAGCAGTAACGGGGTAGCGCTCGGTCTCTGACAGTGTGAAAAACAGAAACAGCTACAATGCCAACAGCAACAATGAATTTTGGAGTGCCATAGCAAAGAATGGCCTGCTTCCTCATCATTGACTTTGCTGTCAGTAATTGCTTGTTGTAGCTTTGTCCTTGAGCAGGTTTTGAATGTGAAGAAGCCTCTCTCAGAACAAGAACAGCATGTTGTATTGAAGCATGTAAACGCCTTGGAAATTTTCAGGCAATTGAGAGTGACTCACTGCTTCAGTGCCCGGGCCGGGGATCATTTGGCATGATGCAGTTTCAATAACCAATACATGCACAAGGGCCAAATGTTTTCAGAGAGTGGAGGCTTCACCTAACCCAGAGTAGCTGGATGTGGTGCAAAGATGAGCCAAACTTCTCCCTGCCTGCAAGGTATGGGCTGAAAGTATTCTCACATTTAACTAAGTCATCTTGTCTGCCTGATGACTGCTTCTTCAAGGCTTTGCTGTGGTAGATGTATCCAGCAAATGACAAATTCAAGAAGATAATCAAATTGTAGAATCATAGAATCATCCAGGTTGGAAGAGATCTTTAAGATCATCAAGTCCAACCATGAACCTAACACTGCCAAACCCACCACTAAACTATGTCCCTCAGCACCATAGCTACCTGTCTTTTAAATACCTTCAGGGATGGTGATTCAATGGCTTCCCTGGGCAGCCTGTTCCGGCGTTTGATAACCCTTTTGGTGAAGAAATTTTTCCTGATAGCCGATTTAAACCATCCCTGGTGCAACTTAAGGCCATTTCCTCTTATCCTACCGCTTGTTACTTGGGAGATCGACCCCCCTCCTCTCTACAACCTCCTTTCAGGTAGTTGTAGGGAGAGATAAGGTCTCCCCTCAGCCTCCTCTTCTCCAGGCTAAACAAGCCCAGTTCCCTCAGCCGCCCTTCATAAGACTCTTCAAATGCATCATGATATGCCAGACATCTATTAAGACAGAAAAAAACTTCTGCCTTTCCTGTCAGAAATCCTGTTCTCTTGGGTCAGGCAAAGGTGAGGTTTGTGTGCTGATTAGTTACAATATCCCCTGTGAAGTGACTTGACTCAGCTCTCAGGGAGTCACTGTGGCATCCTGCGCCTCTGCTAAATCCTTCTGGGTCTGCACGCTACAGCAGCAGCAGGCAACCAGCTCTTCATCGCCGGCTCTACATGCCCTGATGGCAAACCTGCGGTTCTTCCAAGGGAGAAGCTCTAACAACAACATTAAAAGAATCTTCTTTTAATCCCCACCGCACCCGAACCAGGTTGGAAGGTTGGATGCTGGTGGTATAAGTGTAAAAAAAAAAAAAAAAAAAAGGGCAAAGAAAGAAAAATCAGATGATGCTCTTGTAACTCATATTCTCAGCAAACTCCGTTCCAGACAGCATGTGCTGAGGGCAGCTGGCTTGCAGGTGATGCTACATAGCAATATCTAAGATAAATGCTGAAAAATCGCATCACTTACTAAAGTAACAGCTTTTCAATTTGAACTATTCCAAGGATGATGATTTTGAAGAGCAGCAGTTTGAATTTTAGCTGTTCTAACCCAAGCTAATGCTCCAGAAATAATCCTCTTTATTAATAAACCAAATGCTTTGTTTCCCGAGAAGTCACGTATAAAATGGCAAATGCAAAGTAAAAGGAATACAAAAGACAAAATCTGGTTAAAATGTTGGATCTGGCAAACTTTCCTGTTAGAGAAGTGTCTAATGGAGGCTGAGCTGGGCTTTTCCTAACTGGATAAGAAAGATTGAGAGGGGAAAAGTGAATTTGGAAACACAGTTGGAAAGGTCCCTGGGTATTACTTCTTCAAAGGGTGCTTCCATATAGTCCAACGTCACAAGTGAAACCTACTTTATACTTTGGAGCTGATGTGGAAGTTATTGCATCTGTCTGCATGGGAATGCCTGTTAGCAGCTGAGCTCGTGTTCTGCCGTGGTCTGCAGGCAAGCACTGCCCATCTGCCTGCACACCTCCCACCGCCCTGCGCATCGCGCCCGTCTGGGCAGCAGGCGTTAGCGACATGTCTCCCGCTCCTCCCAACGCCCGGGTTCATCCTGCACGCTGCCTTTCTGACAAATCTTCCCAAGGACCTTCTAAGAGTTGAGAGGTCAAATATGTGTGATTATTTGTTTTGTTTTGTTGGGGTTTTTTTCCCCCCAGAAAGCTCCTTTTAGAAGTCTAGTCTGGCACAGTGTTAGACATAAAGGGTTTTCAGGTGCAACTGGTGATATCCAGCATTTCCCACTGTCTGTCTGTGAGAGAGGGACCTCATGGGTCCAGCTTTGTGTTGTGGAAAAAGATTTTTTTCCTCTGCCTGTTCTGCTGCTGAGCTTCAGGGAGTCGATAGAGGACAGGGCAGTTTGCAAGTATTTTAATTCTTCACCTCTTCGGATGCAAGATCCGGCTTCAAGAGAGCAAAGGCAGGCAGTTTATTTGCTGTTTCATGCACTTTTTGGAAGCAGTGACAGCACTCAACCCTGTGCTGCCCTGTGGTGAGGATGTCCCACCTGCCCTGTATGCTGCCATGCCACCCTCTGCTTGCTGGGCTGGTGGTCCTGATGGCTCTGCTCTGAGCATGGGGACAGCCACCCAGGTGAAATGTGTGGTGGGGCAGGTCATTTACTCACCGCTGAGCTAGAGGACACCTTTTCCACATAAAGAAAGCATGAGGTGCATGAAGAGACGCCCCAGTGCTGGCATCCTGCCGGGATACTCCTGTCCTGAGGGCTGGCATCAGACCCAAGTTATAAGTGAGCAGGTTTTGGAGTTCGCGAGGATTAAACGATCTCTGCCGGCATTGCCACACACTCCTCGATGGCATTTTCTAGAGCCTTCTGTCACTGAAGAACAAAAGCTGGATCCTGGCAGTTGCCTGGTGCTTCCATCCATTTCAGCCAAACAGGCATTTTGGAGTGTATGCCCCTTTAGCACAATGAGAATAATGGAAATTACAGCTGATTTACTAAGCAGCAATGCCTCTGAGCCAAATGGTTTCCATCTGAATGTGAAGCAAATTTGCCAGTGCAGTGGTGTAATGAATGCACGATCTCTTTGCCCCTTCTGTGCCTCTGTAGTTGAATGTTTGCTAGAAAGTCCAGTATTAGATAAAAATTGGCAAGGGAATGGGTAGAAGTCACCGCTTTAAAAACTAAGTTTCTCTAGACTTAGTATATAATAGTAGCTCAAAGTGTTGGGAAATGGATGAATTAGAAGAACACAAGCCTGCTTTGTGCAGACTAGCCCAGGTGTGTGCACTTGCCACAGGCTTACTTCAGCAGGGGCAATGGGGAGCCCCCACACCAGGAGTTGTAGGAGTTGTGTTTTTTCAACTTGAGGTAAAGTGTTTGCTCCTGTGGCCTTTTGAAAAACCTGCTTGAAATCTGAAAGCACTGTAGCTTCTTTTTAGAATCCAGTGCCAAAACCTCTGCAGCGAGGCCCCTGTGCCATCAGCAGCCCAGAGCCAGACAAAGTCCTTTTAAGGGCTTAATTTTGCAGCCTGATATAAATCTATACCGTGGGCAGATTGGTGATAAAGATGCCTGTTGGGAGAGTTCAGGGGCATTTGAGAGGACGGCGGGGGTGGGGGAGCAGATGCATATCCTTGATGAGGCTCTGAGTCCTCTAAAATCTGCTAGTCCTTCCCAGCCCCCAGATAGCCTGTGATTAGAAAGACACGACGATGGCTCTGCTCCGCCAGCTCTTGAGCTGTGATGTCAATACAGCTTCTCTTAGAGAAGTGGGCGCACAGAAGTTAGGTGGCAAATCCTAATTGATGGGTGAATACTCACGAGAAACAGCGTTATTATTTTATAAGGGAGATGGTCCTAAAATCAGTTGATTTGATTAGGATGTGATTATGCAAAAAACTAAGAGCACTTTCCCTTTATGGGGGATGCTGACATTATTGCCAAAATCCAGCTTTCAGTTGCTGGCTGGCTGGCTATGGAATGATGAGTGCTTTGTGTTTCTGAGGGTTGTAATCCCTTAGTTAAAAACATCATCGGGAAGAGGTTCTTCACTGTTGGTTGCTGTACGTGCAAACACTTTTATTTTCTCAGAGCTCTCTGTTAAATTTTCCAGCTGTGTCATTGTCAGATATGCACACCTAGAGATAACAGGTTGATCTAACCATTGCTTACTCAGAGTGGTAAACTGGACCATACCTGCTGTTGTCTTTGCTTGAGTTTAGATCCACGCTTAACATTATTTTGGATAATAACGTCTTTTGTTACTCTCTAATTAGAATTTTCCATTAAATTACTCTTTCCAATATATTGAAATACTCTCTTCAAGGAGTCTGGTGTTATTTCTACATGTACTTAACTGCTGAAGTGCCTGCTGCACTCTTCATTTGCTAAGGAAATAGTTTCCTTTTCTCAATATATATTTTGCATGTCTCAGCTTATGCCTGTCCTCCTCCATCCATCTCCTCACCTGAACATATTCAAGTGAGTTTTGGGACTAGTAATTCTTGCAGAGAATTACAGTCAGAGAGAATCAGTCTTACAAAGGCATAGGGAAGAGCAGAAAGGAGAGGAGAGGTCTCACAGAAGCAGGAAGAGAGTGATTTTTGGGTTTATTTGCTTAATTCTGAACAAATTGGTACACTGTAGTCAAATACAATCATTGTCATAACAGAAAAATTTTACAGCACCTCTTGAAGTGTTCACTCTTAGGTTACGTTTTGCACTGGGAACTGTTCCCAACTGGATCACAAGTGCAGGAGGCTCTGATTGTGTACCCCATGTTGTATTAGGTACATGGCAAACCTTTGTTTCCTCTCCCCATGCACAACACCCCAATGTGGTGGTGACAAAGCAGAATGTCACAGCACCTGCCGATGGTCTGCGGCAGCGTGAAACCCACTGGACTTTCAGCAGCATCTCCAGCTCTTCATGTCTGCATTTCTTCCAGTTTTCAGGAAAGTGAGAGTATAGCATGCTGCTCACAGCCTTTATTTCTGATCAGGATGATGGTGTTTTATATTTCTACACTTGGGATAGGAATCCGTTTGCATGAAATATCAAACTATAAAAAGTTAAACATAAAACATAATTTGAAATGCCTTCCTCTTCTTTTAAAAATAAGAAAATTAGGCTGTGTAAATATAAACCATAAATGCACATAGAGAACTAAAGAGCCTGTGTCACAGTGTAGGGGGGAGCTAAACTGAGATTACAAGGCTTCACTGCACTCCTAACCTGATATGTGGCTTTGGTGGTGGCTTCTCCTGGATAGTCATACAACTCTGAAACCCAAAATAAGCCATGTTTCAGTGATGCTTAGAGGTTAAGAGTTACCATCCCGGTGTTACCAGTGGAAGAGAGGCAGCTTGCTCAAGGGCAAGCTTTGTGTCATGTCTCCTCATTTCAGAACAGTGGATCAAGGAGAAAACTGTTTTACAGTGCTCCTTTGGAGGAAGCAAGGAGAAGTCACCCCAGGTATTTAAGTTTAGCCCAATGTGACGTTGGAACATGGAAGAGGTAGAGATGGCAAAGCACGATAGTGAAACGATCAATATTTTATTGATCATTTAAAAGCACATAACCACGGCGATGTACAGTCTGTGCTCTGCCTCACTGAACAGCTGAACCTTCAAACCTGCCGCTCAAATGAAAATTAAATGTTTTGCATTGCCTCAGTAAAGTGGAAAAACAGGGCAAGAGGAGAAAGCTTAAATGAAAAGCTGACTGTAAGATGAAATGAAAGATTTTAGTTTGGGGAAATGAAAGGTTAGAGTTTCAAAGGAGGAGGAGGTGGCTATTAGATAAAACTGGGTTGTTAGATAAAACCAGGATAACTTTCAGGCTCAGGAAGTCAACTTTTCACATTGATTTGAGAAAATGAAGAGAACGGGGAAACTGCTCTGCAGGAGGGGTTCAGGGATTCACCTAACCAGAGCTCTCTCCATCTGAGACTTTACATTTTGAAACAATGGTGAGGGCATTTGCCAGAGCAAGAGCCAGAACGTGGGGATCCCACCTCCTCGTGATAGCCTTTCTCTCCAGGCTGGAGCACCGTTTCTACCACCTGCCTGAGGTGAGCTGTGTTCCCTCAGTTCCAAGCCCTGCTTTTGAAAGCAGGAGGACTTCCTTCAGCCCTTCCTGTTGGACTTGTTTCATTCATTTCGAAACATACGCGGTGAAAAAGACAGTGACTGGCTCTGTAGCCTTGAAGACCAGATGTCCTGTTGTATATCTGAAGGGAAACAGCAGGGGAGACTGAGAGCAGCTCTCCCCAGGTAACCTCAGCCATTCTGGTCTGCGTCTTGCTTACAGGGAGTGGGCATCTCTTGTCACAGTTGCCTCCTTGCAGGGCAAAGCTCTGGGGAGGGAGAGGAAGAGAGGGAGAGCTTCTCACATTGTGTCTTTGTGCACCTCGGAGTTTGTGTTTCTGTGCTGGCTGGGCAGCCCTGCCCCATAATGTGGTGACTGGAGCATGCTCTTGAAAGGGGTGTTCAAATCCTTTTGGCAGAGGGGAAAAGGGAATTTGCTTTCTGCTTTTTTGAGCTCTCAACTACTCAGGAAATGGGAGACAACACCATGACCGTTTAGTCCAAGAGTCAGATGCAAGCGCATTTTTTCTAAACAAAACCATTTAACAAAAGTGGTTGCCAATGCAGTCTGAATTTAGGATGACTGAAATGGCATTTGGGGATGAATAAACCATTGTGAATACATATCTGTTGGTTCAGCCTCTTTTCCACATGGAAGGTGATAGGACAAGAGGAAACAGCCTCAAGTTGTGCCAGGGGACATTTAGATTGGATCTTAGGAAAAATTTCTTCACTGAAAGGGTTATCAGGCATTGGAACAGGCTGCCCAGGGAAGTGGTTGAGTCACAACCCCTGGAAGTATTTAAAAGACATATAGACCTGTCACTTAGGGGCATGGTTTAGCGGTGGACTTGGCCGTGTTAGGTTAACGGCTGGACTTTATGGTCTTAAGGGTCTTTTCCAACCCAAATGATTCTGATTCTGTATCTGTATGCAAGCGGGAGAGTTAGGATACAAATGAAGGCTGGGCCAAGGCAGCTTTTAGGCTTGCACTTGATGGTGCCAGGGAGTCCTGAGTTTGCAGTTCCCGCTGGTCCTGGTAATAGCAGTCAGAATGTAGAGGTTTTCAATATTCAGATTTAACTTTGTCATTTTTGAATGACATACACATGATCATGAATATTTTTATAATTATTGTATCGATCTACTTGTTAGGAAACAATACACTCGTGCTGAATTATCTTGCTTTTCCTCTTCAAAAGCTGCTGTTTTCTTCAGGAGAAATTCAGGAAGCTTTAATTTAAGTGTGTTTGAAAATCACAACTCTTTTGACAAATGGTATGCAGGATCTCTTATCTGGAACTTGCAAGGGCGAACTTTTACCAGTCATAACGGAAAGGGACATCTCGCACAAGTAATGTTTCAAACTGCTCATCAATTTTTGTGTGGCTAGCATCAGTCATTGCAGTATGCACTGGGCCTCTGATGTCTTCCCATGAAACAGGCCATTTTGCCTGACTTAATAATGGGATTTTGCTCTGTGTGTGTGTATAAACTGAAAGACTAATGCAACCCTAAGCATTGCTGCTATGTAAATAATAAATAAAAGTAATGGCATTGGTCATATTCGGAGGATTGAGGAATTGCTGTAAAACGCTTGGCTATGTGTGAATGAAATACACTGATAGGATAGAAAGCATCTACCTCTATCAGTATTTGAATCTATGTTTGCTGTGGGACCGAGTGTCTGCTTTTACAGAACAAAAATACCTCTGACAAAACCAAGTACAGCTCTAAAGGATTCTCTGTGAAGCTATTTGGAGGGCTCTGACAATTCTTGGCTGTTTTAATTAGTTCACCTGTAATGAAAAGATCTGAGACAACTTGCTACAGTCAACTGTTCTCTTCCCTTCAAGGTTTTAAGCTCCTGGCTGTTCATTGGGGCTGAAGAGATTTGACAGCTGCTTTGGGAAATAGCAAGCAACGTACTTTTTATTGCTGATTCTCATTCAGTTAATTGGCAGTTTTTTCCTTCTCGTGTGATGTTATCCAAGCAGTGCTCTTGAACAGGGAAAGGAGAGACCAGTTGTGTGTCACTGGGCGTTTGGATGTGCACGGCTGTGCTGGCTGGCATACTGGGTTACCTAGTTTGCTAGAAGATTTGCTCTCTTTTTATGCAGAGCTGCAGGTTAGTTTGTTTTTCTTCACTATTATAGCCGAACTTTAAGCCTATTAACTCAGACAGAGACACGTAAGGAAGAGTTCATACTATCTCAGGCAGTTCATGCAAGGAACCTCACCTGAGCTTACTGTAATTCTCAGTTTATAATTTCAAGAGTTGCACAAGCCTTGCACATGAGGGACACTGAGCATTGTGTTTGTGCGGATTGGTTTGTGAGTGGGCACTCAAAGGTAGCTGAATGACTCGTAAGCTCTTGGGACTGATGGTGCCTGATTGATTTGAATACATTTGAAAATACATTTGATACCCTCTTGGAAAGTAAAATACCTGTCAATCACCATAAACCATAACGACAGAAAGCAAATAAATGAAAGCAGAAAAAAAAAGTGCATGAAAGAAACACACTGGCTAAGAGGATATTATCTTAATGGCAAGCTAGTGTCTAAAATGTAATC
Source organism: Chionis minor (assembly GCA_013398295.1). Classification (NCBI taxonomy): domain Eukaryota; kingdom Metazoa; phylum Chordata; class Aves; order Charadriiformes; family Chionidae; genus Chionis; species Chionis minor. Next base: position 752,715 of record VZSF01002310.1, read on the forward strand.
ACAGAAAACAAACTAGACAATTTAACTATTATCTGAACACATCACTGCTTTCCTCAGCTCTACAACCTCGGCGTCCATTTCAGATCTCAAGTGAAATTCTCTCTAAGCTAGAGGGGGCAGGGGGGGAATCTCAAATCGTTCACTCACACAAATTGCCTGATTTCTTTCAGGAAACACTTTGTAAATGGCAGCAAGCAACAGGGAGCTTGGGGAAACAGACTCTGGCTCTTGAGAAGGTGTGTTGTACAGATTATATGACATTTTGTATAGTTGTAATTTAGGTGACAGAGAGGTACGTTTCTGCTGTGCCTTGGGCTCTCTTTAAGGCAATTTTTGAGGCAGCATTGTCTGCCCAAGAATGAGGGTACTATGTTGATCTTGAGTAAAATATGAGTCTACATGAGCCGTTTGTGTGTCTGATGTGTGTATGCAGATACAAAAGCACCCCATGTACTAAAAATGCAAAAAAAGGACCAAAAAACTTCAAACAAACATGAAAACAGTATTTTATAGGTGTTGCTGCTACAAAGTGCTGACATTTGGCAGGCAGGAAGCAGAAGCATTATTTTCTCCTCATTTACTACAAACAAGAAGTTCTTACAGAGCGTTTCACGTTTTGACGGGCATAGTAGTTCTCAAGTGGTATAATATTCCCCCACTCAGAATTTCCCCAAAGCCCTTGCCTACACGTTAGGTATTTGCTTGTAACAGCTACTTTTCCCCTCAGAAATAATGAAGTTCCAGTAGATCTTTAGCAATACACATTTCTGTGTTTTTTCATATTATTCTTTTATTCTTTTTACAAGTTAGTGAAAGAGGTTGCTAAATGAGTGGTAATGTGCTGTAATTATGAATGTCTGTCCAAACTATTTACCAGTGTCAATGGTGTGGTTTTTAGTTTTAATTGTGTGGTTGTCTAAGTTTACTAATGACAGTGTTTTAGAGCCTGTTTTGGGGAAGAGACGTCTCTTGATGCCTCAAAACTTGCTAGTGATCCTGTTGTAGATCAGGCAGGTTTTGTCTATTGTTTCTAATTGCTCTGGACATATAATTCTCTCTTATTTTCCGTAGTATTTTTGTAAAATCTCTTTCATTTACTCTCAACACTAGCATAGCCTTTAAACATGAATTAGAGTGAGGAGTTTGACATAAAGGAATAGAGTCTTGAGTTGTGCAGAACTTCTAAATAAATAATAGTGACATCCTTAAACACTAACATTCGAGTCATTTCTAGAATTTGTTATTAGGCTACAAAATATGCTGTCATAGAAAAGAGCTTCAGTACTGTTGAAGTCAATGGTGCTCATAACAGTAAGTTAGCCCAGATGTTGTTCTGTATAAACTAAAAACCTTGTTACCTCTATTCATCTGGATAGTGAGGATGCTCAGGAAATTATAAAGTCGTGCTTCTTCCAAACACTTGTATATTAATGATGCAGTAGTGCACAGAAGTCTGATTTTTTTTGAAAGTACGCGGGTACAGCTCTGTCTGAAGGGCTGGGTGGACTCCCCACAGGACAAAGATTTCTTGGAGATGCAGAAAGGCTGCGGCCATCCACATGTTGGCTCTTGGGCTGTGTGTGCCCATGTGTGTACCTGAGGTTTCCTCATAGCAGCATTCCTGGTACCAGCACTCCTTTACAGCCCCACTGCTGGCACCTTCCAAATCTTAGTTTGCTTAGAGTTTTCAGATTATTACTCAAAACTAGAATTGTTTGGGAGTGCTCAGGAGGGAGGTGACATTAACTGGAGAGAAACCTGTTACTCTTCAGAAGCAGAAGCCAAATTTTGCTGTTGTAGCCAGTAAATCTAGAGAGAACTTACTGACATCTGCAGCATTATTGCAGACCTCTGCTTTTTTTGTGTGGCCCTAATTCCCATATAGAAAACATTTGCTGCAAGCCAGGGTCAAAGCCAAACAACATGGGACTACAAACTGGGAAATTTGCATCAGCCTTTTAACAGGTATGTGGACTTTGAGAATTGTGCCTTGAAACCTGAACTGTATAATGGCATCCGCACTCTCACCTGTCATAAATTTGACCCATGTACTTATATACTTTCTCACACATCTACACCTCTACATCCCAGGGGTGCAACTAAGGCCAGCATTTAACCCAGGAATTGTCTAAGGTAATAGATAATGGAAGTGAAACTCATTGTAGATTTTGGTGGGAAGCTTCACGAGCCTGAAATGTTCATCCTATATTTTGTGAGAAGGACCAGAAATTCCCTCCTTTCTGACAAGCCATCCCATGTAATTGCCAAAGACATATTCTCCTTTCTCCACCATTTTCCCTGACACTGCTATAGGATATATATACTATAGGCTATGTTGGTCACATGCAGCTTTGGTTTCTTTAACATCAGTGTCAAAAGCATTTTTATTGTCAAGCCTTCTCTCTCTTTCCTTTTTTTTCCTCTTGCTTTCCTTAAAAAAAAAAAAAAGAAAGATTGGATCCAATTTTCATCGGACTAACATCAGCCTGAAGATATTTTCACCAGTTCTTGGCAGATGCTAGATGGACTGTGTACTAATAAATGCCTTTTTGTGATTGTTTTCCTCACACTTAAGTCCATTTTCTGTGAGCACCGTATGAAGTAATTTTAAGCTTCTAATTGTTTATGATATCTGGCACTTGCAGACTCTGTGAAAGAGAATTATTAAGCACCAGAGAAAAATGCTGCCATGCTACTTGCTGTTAATGCTGAGGAAAACCTGCCAAATCTTGCAGTATTTGTGCATGCTATAGAGGTGGAAAGAAGAGAAGCTTGCGGAGCTAATAATAGCAGCAGCTTTGTGGCCAGGAGCCTCATAATTGTAACTCCGTGATGACAGTCTGATTCAAAACATGATGAAATCTGTATTTCTATCTATTCCTGCGGGTCTCGGATCACTTCTTACAAATCAAAGTTGAAAAGAAATTTGGATTTTTTTGCATGAGACCAAACGATCCTTTCCACTTCAGATGCAGGATAAGGTTTTCAATATATTCATGTGTTTTAAATGAAGCATCCCCTGATCTTTAGGACTATCTCACGCAGTGTTGGCACAGGGATTGCATTTACAATCAGATAACAAGAAGACTAGAATACAGTTGCTAATATGTTACTTCTTCCTTGTCCTTCTGTCAGTTACCTTCCTGGAAGTGTGCAGAGTGTTAAAGAACATGACTTGCTACAGTTCAACAGGCAGCATCGTTCTAGTGTGTTTTTTGGGCTACCAACAGTTCAGAGACAATGAAACCCCTCAGTGGGCTGTTCATTACAAGAGTAACTAGAGACAGCGGACTTCTTAATTCCCCACATGCACCCAGTGGTCTTCCCTAATGTACCAAAACAAGATGCCATCTTTAGTGGTTTCATTTGAAGACAGGCAAGTTCCAAAGCAATGTCAAATCTCTGTAGTACTACACACTAATGGCTCGTTGGTCCTGCCTCTCCCTATATGCAAGTGAAGGGTGAAATGAGAGTGAGCCTTTGTCTGAAACAAGTGAACAGCCTGCTCCGATATTTGAGTCTCAGGCCTTAATTTTCTTCTGATGTTTTTCCCTCTGGCACTTCTTCTATCACCTGCATTGGGAAATGTTTCCTCAGCAGTGAGCAAGGCAGCAGTTCCAGATTGGGCCTATGTAATTATTTAGGGTTGCCTGGGGATGCCTAAGGAGACAACATCAAAACTCCTATGTGGCAGTTGCTACAAATATGTTTGCAGCTTCCAACTATTTTTAACTCCTGAGCAGGATACCAGTTTTGTCTGTTTGGTAGCCCTCGACGGCTTGCTTTACCAAGTATTTGGCTCGTCTATTGAATCCATGCAGACTTTTTGCATTCAGAACATCCTTTATTAACATCTATCATGTGTTTAACACATTCAGGTGAAGAACCACGAACGTGTCTTTGATTTGTATGCGGTGACTCCTGCTGTCATTTGATGCTGTAGTTTTCATACTGGATAAGACACTGTATAATCAACCCCTGCCTACCCCTGTTCATGCCATGTCTGATTTTATATACCCCTGTCATATTCTTCACGCCCCTGCCCCTGTCTTTGTGTAAAGGAAGCAGGCACTTAAATTACTGCATCTCTATTTGCATCTGATCAGATGAGGTAGCACTGCTGTTGAGCGTTTCAGCCTTTTGTCTTGTTGCAAGGCAGTCTTCAATTTTAATGGCCGACTTAGCATAGGTTCTCTGAAACGTCTTCATGAAACAAAGTGAGTACCCCTGTGCCCATTCCCCTCTTGTTACTGCTCAGGAAAACCAATGTGGAGCTATGCTGGATAGTTCTGGAGAAACATCAGGTCAGTGCAAGTAGTGAGATGGGAAGAGCAGTGGGTAGCAGCGAGTCAGCAGAGGGAAACAGCTGGAACACTCATTGTAGGATTGGTGGTTTTACTTGACTTCTTAAAAGGAACCTTGCATTAAGGAACCTTAAAAGGAACCTAAATCAACTACATATTCTAGCTCTGGGCGAGAGTGAGAATTTAAGCACTGAGCACTACCTATTAAAGAAGCTGGAAAATAGGAAATAATTCAAACTATCTCCAAAGAGTTAAAATTGGAAAGCTTAGAGTTAAATCGAACATTCTAAAGGTGTCAACTTTACCAGTTTCATACCAGTAAAACTATTGTCTTTCACAGCAGTAACTGACTAGATGTAATACTTCCAGCAGAGATTTTTAAACTCTAGAATCAGTTTCCAAACGTGAATTTTTAAGTGTCTGAGGGAGCAAGGAACAGAAGGGTCACTGATGTCAGACAAACTCAGTCTTGAATCAAAAACTGCAGGAAACTTTTATCAAGATGTGATGATGGATTCTTTATTGCCATCAAACTTGATGTTTTTCTAAAAGATGCAATCTAGTTGTAACAAGATTCCCTTCAGGGAACGCTCCTTCAGAGGAGCTCCAGCCTTATGCTGGAGGTCATATTGCAGTCTGTTCTTCTGATCATAAAGAAATTGTGGAATTCATGTTCATGAAAAATGTCCATGTTGCATTATTTGAATGATGCTTGGGTTTCAGTGCTGAGCACAAGAAAATCCAAGTGACAGTTGCTGGGCACTCCACATTTGACAACCAAATAAGATATTTCAAGTATTCATTTATGTCCATCTAATTTTTTAATACTTTGGTGAGAAATCCTGACTTTAATCTCTAAAGACATGGATTCTCCAAAAACAGATTGAAAATTCTTTGAAGATTAAAAAGAGGCAGAGTCTTTCCCCCAAATTTATAGGAGACTGTGGCACCTTGCACAACTAGTTCATACTGTGGAAAGGGAAATATGCTGGGTGTAATCCCGTCTCTCTTCCTTGGACACAGCTCATGCACAGGCGGGAATGTGGCCACAGGGTGTGTGGTGTCATAGGTCAGGGGGACATAGAGGTGCAGGAGTGCATCAGGACGTGTCAGTGCATTTCTCCACTTCTCTGAGTGCATTGTCAGAAAATAAAATTGTTATTGAATCATCGTAACTGCCTGCCTCAGTTAAATGTTTATACAGTTGCAATAATCTGTGCCTAACAGAACTATTTTTCATTTCAAGTTTTTGGCAAATCTGGGCTGATAGCCCCACAATACTCACATTATTGGCAGCTTGGGAGCCCTTCCTGCAGAGCTACAAGATTCAGCAGCATTTTAATAAAAATGGAATCGTGAAATGAGACTAGAGATTGCATGTGTGAAGTATGCACTTTTAGGCCTAGTGTTTGAATTTCCTGTTATTTTGTCTCAGTTCAGGTTCTTTGTCCACATTTTGGTCTTCACATACTGTTAAAATGCTCCCACTAGATTTTTTTCTGTGTCCTTAGGTCTTGAAAAGGGCGATGTTATGGAGAACTGCACAGCTTGTAAAGTAGAGGTCCCCTGTGTTTGTGTGGATTTTGAGGGTACAAAGCACTATCCCATCCCAGACAAAAATGAATGCTTGTAGAGACAGATAAAGAGGATCTGCTCTAAAAACTATCTTAGGATCTTTGACATCATATTTTGGGGTTTAACTTTGGTTAAGAACCATATTTGTAGCCCTATCCAATTCCACGTGAAAATTGCTGTGTAGGTCCAGACTTCTTTTCCTTATAATGAATGAAACCTATTTTATTTTCCTTTGTACTCTTACGGCTTGTGGGAGCAGGTGTACATGCATCAGCATAGCAACCACATCTTCTGAATACTTTGGATGTTGCTGAAGCTGTTTAACAACTTAAAAATTGCTTTCCTCAATAATTGTTAAAAAAACCAGTCCATTTGAAACAGTCATTTGTATTTTTATTCATAAGGGCTTGCATTTAATCTTAAAAAAGACAGAAAAAAAATCCAAAATGTAGCTATGTGAAGTCTTTTCAATTACTGCTGAGCTTCGCATAGTTGTAGCAGTTTTGCTTAATAGATAAATATGGAGCTGTCTTGAGAAAACACGGCATTTGGGAGCTTGCAAAAAAGGAAACCAGTGACAGCTTTGCCTGGACTTCCCCAAGACAAGTTGCTCTCTGACACGTATTTACCTGGTGTCTTGGGAGTCAGTTAAAAGAAGCCAACCCAAGAGTTGGAGGCTGTGTCCCCTGGCAAACATGCGTAGGTTTGATTTGCACCGCATGAGTGCAGCTTGTCACATAAATGTATACGTATAAAAGATGCCAGGCAGGATGGGAGACCTGAGGATGGCGTTTCTGCATGCGCGCAGGTGATCGCTGCTGCGTACTTGCCTTATAGCTGGTGTAAGGCCTCGGGTGGAAAATGGAAATTAGGGGTCTCATTAGCATGGTAACCTAATGGCAAAGACAGTGTTTATGTAACTGCTCCCATCACATATGTTCCTCTCTCTTTTGCAGTCTGATCTCCTGAAGGTAAAGGGGTGAAGTTATGGTCAGGGCCCTGAGGCCAACCACTGCCCGGAGAGAAAGCTGATGGCAGCTCCTCCGCAGCCAGCTTTGCTTAGCATCAACAGGGCTCCGCCGGGCACTGCGACGGCAAGCAGCGGGGGCTGTGGGGCGATAAGCACTACCAACTTGTCCCTCAGACCTCACCTTTTTGCATTTGCTGGTAAATTTGCTTCTCCTCTGCTCTAGTACGGAGACCACGCTATCAGCCGCATGAAGTGCAATGGCTAGTACAAGTGTTGGTTGGGCTAGGGTGTAAGTCAGTCATTACTTGAGGCTTGCTCCATTGGCATCTGTGTGGTGCTGTAGCAGGGAGCAGCTTCTGTCAAATAACTTACCCATTTATGTTACAAAAGCCAGCGATTCAACAGTGAGAGCTACTCCAGTGCTTACCAGGCAAGGTGCCGAGCGGGCAGCGTGGAGCAGGGGTTGGACTAGACAAGGACTCTAGGAAGCAGCCTGGCCTCCAGCTCTTTCAAGCACCTGGGTGCCTTCCTTGGTGACCCCTGTGAGGGTGACCATTGTACCACCCAGTCAGATTCCCCTTCTGAGCATTTAAGGAAAACCCACAGTCCAGATCCACAGGTCACACTGAGACTGCTCACCTGCAAGGACACACTCATGTGCAAAGTGACATGAACCCCGTTAACGGCGTGACCACCCGGCACAGCGCTGTGCAGGCTGTGGATGTCCACCACCAGCACCAAGCACGCAAGCTCCAGGAGAGGAGGGGGCTTGGGGACACAGAATTTTGCAGAGCCAAATTAACCTGGCTTGTAGTTGCCTTGGCTTGCTTGGGCGTTGTGCCACCAGAGCAGCCTCAGCCGGCTGCCGGAGTGACCCCCTGAGACTCTGCCTGGCATCGCCGGGCTCCAGCAGAGCGTGCCGGGCAGCCGCCCTACCGCTGGGCTGACGCTCTTCCTTCAATTAAAGCGGGGGATTGCCAGTGTGTGGGAAGCCATTAGCCTGGAGCATTGTATTGATCCTCCCTTCCCAGGGAGCAAGTGCTGTGCTTTCACTCCCAAGGATTACGCTGCTTCATCCGCTTTCTGCTGAGCTCACTGCAGACAGAGNTATTCTTATCTCACATTTAGTTTCCTAATTGCAGCTTGGAAATGAAATATCCTTTGTGCTAAATTTATGCTTTTGTATTTGGGAAACACTGCCAAGTCTGGCAACTTCTTGCTTCCAAAGACGCAGCGCTGAGATGTTTTTTCCATGCTTTACAATGACAAAACTGTCAAGAAGCATTGGAGTCGGGAGAAACATGCATTTTGTGTGTGCCAGTGAAGCAGTGCTTATTATGTTTAATTTAAATGTGTCTGCAACAGAGGGATGGATTTATTTACACATTTCCTAATAATTATTTGAATCTGAAAGTTATTTCTGCACTGGAGTGTGAGGACTTCGAGTGGATTTTCCCAAAAGCAGCTAAAGAGATTATGTATCAGTGTTCAGCAGAAGCTGGGGGCTACGGCTTTTATACTCTGTATTGAAAACGTCAGCTTAGGGAACCTCCCATTTTCAAACCAGACTACTTACTGGTTCTCCTTTAATACCTCACTGGAGTTTTTTTGCTTGGGAAATGCCACTACCAATGCGAAACACATGGAGTTTTTGAAGAGGATGTGTTGCTGTCAAGTCCAGGGCAGAAACATTGCTTTGCTGTGCCTTGGGGTGGTGTGGGGACACAGTGAGGCTGTCATCAGTATCGTGAAACCCTTGGGCTGCTCCCACGGAGATGGCTTAGCCTACAGGCTCAGGATGATACAATTAGGAAAGCAGGCTGAAAATTAATGTATCTTTGTGTAAAAGCACACCCTTTTCCATACAAATAAAGAAATAAATCAAGACATGAAGCTCTTCAAGCTGCTGTAGTAATCAAGCCACGAACATCTTCCCCGTGTTTGGCAGAGCCCATTCCCCACTGTCCTGCCCTTGACTGTGGGTCTGCCTTGAGCTTTGCCTCATCTCTAAACTGCAAGTTGCTTCTAGAAGAGGGTGTTGGGGGGCAAGGGAGGGTAAGACGCACTTTGCAAACTGCTGTTGGAGAGTCTCTGTTGGAGCGCTCTCTGCTGTACCTACCCCATTAGTGGCCAAACTGCGCTAAAATAACATCAGATCTTTTGCCTGGCACGTGAGCGAGCGAGCTCCGGCTTGAGACTGATGTAAGACATGGGAATGGCTATTCGTAATATTAGAAACTTGGGGCTAAACCATAGAGTCAGGAAAACAAATATAAGAAGTCGCTTTTAACACCAAATGGAACACATAACTTCCTGGGATCATTATATTTATAGTTGAGCTGCTTTGCTGACCTTTCAGAACTGGAGAAATCTTTTTCTCCATTTTTTTTTTCTTTCTGGTATTATAAGACAGATGTTCTATGCTCTTAAATAATGAAATAAGCCACGTTCCACACAAGATAAGACACTTGAAAATGTTGCTATAAATGTGCAGAGGTTGTGCATCTGTCAGTTAAATTCTTTCAAATAATTCTTTCTCTACAACTTTTCCCCCTTAACAAATGTGCAGTTAATCACAGAGTGAAATCTCTTTCCCCCTGTAGATCGTGTTCCGGAAAATCAGCGATGTCAAACGTGAAGAAGAGGAGAGAATGAAGAGGAAGAATGAAGCACCTCTGATCCTACCCCCGGACCACCCGGTCCGCCGGCTGTTCCAGAGGTTCAGGCAGCAGAAGGAAGCGCGGCTCGCGGCGGAGCGGGGCAGAGATCCGGATGACCTGGATGTGGAGAAGGGCAGCGTTTTAGGGGAGCACTCCTCTGCCCGCTCGGTGGTCAAAGCCAGCGTTGTGACTGTACGGGAGAGTCCGGCCACCCCTGTGTCGTTCCAGTCCGCTTCAACATCTGGGGCCTCCGACCAGGCGAAGCTGCAGGCCCCGACATCAGACTACGCGGGATCTAAAGTGTCAGGGGACTACCCCCGACGAAAAGGCTGGGCCAAGTTCAAAGACGCCTGTGGGAAAGGTGAGGACTGGAACAAGGTCTCTAAAGCAGAGTCCATGGAGACTTTACCAGAGAGAACTAAAGCTTCGGGAGAGGCTACCCTGAAGAAGACAGACTCTTGTGACAGTGGCATTACAAAAAGTGACTTGCGCTTGGATAACGTTGGGGAGACAAGAAGCCCGCAGGACCGCAGCCCGGTCCTCACCGAGGTCAAGCATTCCTTTTACCCCATCCCAGAACAGACTCTTCAGGCCACCATGCTAGAAGTGAAACACGAGTTGAAAGAGGACATCAAGGCTTTAAACACAAAAATGACCAATATAGAAAAACAGCTTGCTGAGATACTTAGGATATTAACCTCAAGAAGAAGCTCCCAGTCGCCACAGGAGTTGTTTGAAATATCAAGGCCCCAGTCTCCAGAATCAGAAAAAGACATGTTTGGAGCTAGCTGAGGTGTTTCTTTTTAACAACAAAAAAACAAACAAACCAACCAACAAACAGCCCCCCCAACATTTTAAATTTAGTCTTTCTTGAAAACGAGTGAGGGACCAGTTCACTAAGCATGTTCCCTGTGTCTAAAAAGGTACGGTAACAGGAATTGCAACCTCATGTCAAGATGGCAGCTGACTCTGAAGCCTTTTTGACAGCAAGGGTACAGTTTCTAAAGTTTTTCTTTTCTCCATTGGTGCCCATTCCCTCTCGCTCCCCCTCGGGATGTTGGAATAAGAATTCTGACAGCAGCAGCCACCCCCGTGAGCCCCAGGTGACCTCTGAGGCTTTTTGAGCATGCCTTACGTCGTTATCTCGGGTTTTGCCTATATGAGTAAGCTCTTGCCAGGGTGCTTAGGTTTTCAGCGTTTGGTGGGTTGGGTTTTTTTTTTTGCTGCTGCTGTCACTGCCTCAATCACCTGTACAACGCGTTAAATGTCACAGTGTATTTTCATATATCTGTAATAATGCAAAGAGCAGTCAGAGATGTGTATTTCATTTCAATAGAATGTGTGCTGCTTGGTACTGAAGTTATTTTTGGGTAGTTGAGGAACGGATAAAAAGCTGAAAAAAATTTGTACTTTTTGATTGCAAACTGACATATTGCTAAAGCAATTTAACAACACCCTCACCAATAGCCACAGTATTTCAAGGCTGTTCATAAATGAGATCTTCCACATTCTCAATTCACTGAGTCAAGGATACTGATTTTCAGGACCTTAACCTGTGTCTCAGACATCTTTGAATGTTGTTACCTTCGCTTTTAACTCCAGCCCCCGGAGGACAGAGGGTTGGGTGTGCCGTGTACTCGAGCACAGCCCACCGCACAAGATATTGTGAACGTCAGTAACAGGTCCTGCACATTTGCTTGCCCGTGAAAATATACTGTGGCATTTATGTCCTAGTTTTGCTGTGAATCGGCTCTTTTAATTCTTGTGAAATTATTATTCAGAGGTTTCTGTTTTGATAATGTTCATTGTAGCCAAAGGCTTTCACAAAACTTCTAAAGATTTTAGATGGTGGCATTTTTCTCTACATCCAGCTGTATTGTTCCTGATCTAATCTAGCTAGTAAGCAAAAGGATAGTAGAGGTAGAAATACAGTGCTGACTGTATACAAGTGCTATTGTAGCAAGGAAACAAAAAGATCTGCTTCTTAAAGAAGGAGATGTTTCCAAAACTTATATTTTCATAACTTTTTTTGGAGGAAGATTGAAGCACTTTACCAAAACTACTGTTCATTATTCATTAGGTAGCGTAGCGTAGCTGGTATCACGGCTTGGGTTATCACCTTGGGATATAGGTGTATATTCACAGTGTATTCTCTCCACTGATCCGTTCACTAGTTAGCAGTAGGTTAGAGCTCAGAAGCATGGTGCAACACTTTTTGGGTTTTTCATTTCTAATGACAATAGGTCTTAACACAGCGTGGGAGTAGTTAAGGCTCATTCTTTTTCCATGGTACTAAGTAATTTACAAAACCCACATGATTTTTGGGGGAAGACTTTTGTTCATGTTAAGTAAGGAAGAAACAAGAAAAACGACTCGTTTGAAAGGATTTCTGGTGGCCTGATGCTTGCACGATGCAATGCAGAACTGTGTCAGACATCCCTGGGGAAGTGTGAGGTCCCCTGATGAACCGGCACAGTGGTGAGGCCGTGCTGTGCAAAGCTACTAGCTCAGGTCTTGAAGTCTCTGTATTTGTATCTGTTCCTGCGTTAACTGCCCTGCTTTCACAGGTGCTGGTGATTCCAAGCGCAGCACCATGGTTTCCAGGTCCCAAGGCAGCTGGTTTAGGACTGGCTTCCAAGGGTCTTACACCTTGGTTCGGTATGGAAGTGCCCACAGATTGTGAAATATTCCTGAGAAATAGCTATTGGGATCAAACCTTGATCAAAATGTAGATTACCTTTTGCCCTCACCCAAGAAAAGGCAGTAGGGAGGTGACTTGCCCTGAAACTGAGCTGCCATTTCCTTAATTTATTTCTGGTTCCGTGTTTAGGTTTTTCCAGTGGCAACTGGTGCCTTTTACAGTTAGGCACTGCAGACATGCAGTACTGAGGAAGGCTCTCTTTGACCAAAGTCACCCTGTGTGTTTGGTGCATCAATCACTTTAAGTGGCAACAGTTACCTGTAATAGCTATAGCATGATTGCCATAAGAAATCCATACATCAATGATTTCAGTTAGAAATGATCAAATGATTTTTCTTTCTAGTCTCCTCGGTAAATTAATTGGATAGTGAAATTACGCCTAAGTCAATCACAAGTACGCTAATACACAAGGATTTATAACTCATGCCCAAAAGTTCCAGCAAGATTTTAGAGACTGACTTGGACCCAGTTTCCTAATCCAGGCAAATTGCTCATCAGCGTTATGTTATTTTTGAGAGGCTGAAAGTCTTGCTGAACTTAGCAAGCACTTTTGTGAAAGTGTCACCTGTCTACCTGCAGTTGCATAAAGGTGGAAATTAGCTTATGCCAGGTGGATAAGAGAGGAATTGTTTGTAACCTCCAAAGAACGTGCCTAGTGTCTCCAGCACTGCAGTGCAGGGGTAGAATTAACCGTGCAGTTGCAGGTTACCCGGCCCTTCGTTGCCGATACTGAGTTGATGTTCCTCAGTGGTATTTTCATGTGCCCTCAGGGATGTGTTAAAGGTTATTTTGGTGTTGCTGGTTGCCCAGGCCTGGAGTCACAGCAGGGCCAGCCCTAGAAGCCCCATAATTAGCCACACCTGTGAATAAAGGAACCCAAGGCCCCATTTGCTGGGGGCACTAATAGTGCAGCCTGAAGCCCAGTAGGACATTGTACTCCTCCCCACCCTCTTTGAGAACGGGTGGGTGCAACATGGAGTCCGTTTTTAAAGCTTTTATGAGGCTCTTACAAAGGGCTATAAAGCCAGTTATAATCTATTTGTAAAGCCTTCAAAGACTGTAATATACTCTGGAATTATGCTTAAAATTTAATGTCTTTGAAGATTACGGCCACATTTGATTTTGTTATGGCCATGAAACCCCAGAGAAACTCTGTTCCTTCCTCTGCTCCAGGTCAACACTGACAGCGGCCAACGTCATTCAGATTTGCACAGCTGTAACTGAGATCAGACCCATTTTATTCTGATTTTACGACTGGCAGGCAGTAAAACTAGTTGCTTCATCCCTCAGTAATATGTATATGTTGTAAGAAAATTTAAAAACCAATACTATCTAGGATGAGCTTTGCTCGTTGGATTTCCTGGGCTGCCGAGTGGTTAAAATGAGCAGAAGTTTGCTCGCTATGGGACAGCACTCTTTTGAACCTCAGACTAACTTGGACCTGTGCTGTAGTGCCTAGGCTCTGCAGATGCAGCACGTCTCCTTTAGAGAGTGGTTGAAAGCACCTGTGTTACAAATCTGTCTTTCTCCATTGAGCCTTACACTTAGATGCCTACGGCTGGACGGGGTGCGTACCCACTGTAATTATTACTTGCTCTTTCATTTGATTTGTCAGCTTTTCCTTTTTCTTTTGCTTCTGTCTACGTGTTGGTTAAGCCTTTGCACTTAAATTATTTTCCAGCTTAGAAATGAATGATCTCTGAACATGAGACTCTGCCCCTTAACAAGCAAATGCTTGTACGTACTATAACAGAACAGAAAAACCAAAAAGCCTCAGTTTTAACTGTGTTCTGGCATAGTGCTTCTGCTATTTAACAACCTGCTAAATAACCTGCATTAATCTAAAAGAGATGCTGTGTTTCACTTTTACTATATGATGGAATTTGATTTCAGTCAAAAGGAGGTAGCTGTGAGAAAGAGCTTCGGTTATGATTTCGTAAAATGGGAACTTCTAAAAGTTCATGCTTAAACTGTTAGAGAGAATACCAATGGACAGCACAGGATTAAAAAAGCAAAACTCAACTCTCACCCCTACCGTGTTCAGATACATTTACTTTTGCCTGGTATTACATGTATACTTTTAAAAACACCATTCTTGCTTTAAATCTCTTTCACAGTGCTGCCCTGAATCCCAGCGAACACCCTGTTTAACAGCTTCGAAGGTGATGTTCTGCTTCTACAGTACTTCACTTTAATGAACCGAACAAGATATTTACTGTGAATATCTGGTGATATATTTTCAATCATTCTTAACCAGTCTGTGAAAGAATTTAATACATGATTTGTCTTTACTATATAAAAATGTGTATGATTACACTTGTGCAGATGCGTGTACATACACACATATATATAATATCTATGTATAGATAAGTCTATGGATTGCGTTTGTTAAGTAAAAGCACATCTCTCATTTAATGATTCCAGTTCAAGAAGGGAGCTAAAATCCTCCCAGTAGACATCCGTCCAATGTCCTACTTAGTATCTTGTTTGTTAACTGTTGAACTTTTAAGGCCATGACTTTTGGTTTCTCTAGTTGGCCTTTATTTTATACTGTTAGTCTGGCGAATATTGTGACTGAGAGAACACCTGGCAAGCGTTGTGATGGTCAGGAAACAGAAATTACATGTGAAATTGGAAAAATGCTGTATCGTAGTCAGTGGGAATAAGGCTTATAAGCCACTATTTGATGCTCACAGTAACGCTGAAGCTAAACTCCCCTGGTAGTGGCTTCTCCTGCAAGAAAAATGGTGGAATAAATGGATTTCTTGGTACCAGGGACTGTTTCAAAGGTGCTGGGCTTATACTTCTTCTTGTGGGCAGTGTAACACATGGTTGCTGCACCTCTGCTTTCTCGTCCTGGTGTTAGGTGGTGAAAAGCATCTTCTACTTCATGTCCACGTAGTCTCCTGTGGGTGTATTGGCAATAACAAAGTCTGTGTTTCAGCTGCACTTGTGATTCATTAAGACAAACCTTTTACAGAGAGTCCTGTGCAGGGGAAGCTCCAGAAATTTGAGGTGAGGCACAGGAGGTTACTGTATCCTCCAATCTGACATAGTTTTGACCACATTGTTGTGGCAAGCATTTGATTTAATCAAATAAAAATAAAGCTTTTTGCAATAAGATATACCCAACATTTAGCCTTAAGACCCTTTCATAAGTGATATAATTCAAACTGTGATTCCATTCTCCTTCCTTCTTAATGTTCTGTAGTATTTACAGTGTTGCCTAAAGATGAAGCACTTTTTGATTAGCTTTCTAAATCTAATGGAAATCACTTGCTGGTAATCACATCTCTTTCTCCACTTATTGCCTTCTTATTAGAATAACGAATTACTCCAACAGCCCTCTCCCCTTGCAAAACAAAGAGGCATAACTATTGTCTAAACACTTCTGTATATCAGGGAGCCAACCTGTCACATTGCAAAAGTGTTTCTTTCAAAGATTTTTTTTTTTACAGTTTGACAAAGCTAATGTGAGTTTACCTGCAACTGTAATTTGTTTCAAGCTGATTGTTGAGTGTTGTGTAAACATATTTGATGTGTAATCCCAGAACATCTCTGTAAATGGATCTAAATGCCTAATGTTAACAAAACAGTTTGGGGTTTTCACTCACTGTTCTGAAAGGCTCATGGTTTTTTTTCTTCTTCCCACTGAATCTGTGACCACGAACATAGAAAAAGAATCATTTTAGCTGTAGATGAAAGAAGTTCAATAATCTTGTATCAGGATGAACTGCTATATAAAGAAATACCAAGTTTTCTAATGAATGTGTTATATTATTGTACCTACATACAATCAATATTTGTACATCTGTTGGAGACCTGTCTGCGTTTCAATATTTAGCCACCACTGCATGGACACTTTATTGATATGCAGTTAATGCAGTTGCTTTGGCGCTTTTCAATGTATTTCACTTGTTTTTATCCGTTCAGAAATCCACCAAATACTCTTGGTTGTTTTTCTTTGCATTTGTCACTTTGATCAATGAAGCATGACTAGCAAAAGAGAACGAGTAGATACTATTTTTGTGGTCAGCAAAGCAGCTGCCAGTAGATAGACAGTGAGTGTATGTATGTATGTATACGCACTGTCTGGGAATGTTTCAGTTACAAATGCAGACACCTACATTAATGATATCCCTATTCAACATTTTTAAACAAGCACAAATAATATTTGTAAAAAAAAAGTTTAATTTTATTTATTATAGTAATAAACTATTTTATACATTACAGTTGCTTCAGTGTGCTTTTCCATGCGTTGAGTATGTGCTTGTAAGATTGACAAGGGGGTTTTAAATTACTCTAGAACTTCTGGCTAGCCATTTTGTTGCTGTTGGTTTGTATCTCAGGTGTTACCAGTAGAGAAGCTTGATATTACTGTTTTGGTTGTAAACACTTCAGATTGTTTCCTCAGATTTCCGTATGCTGTGTATCCATACAATTGGGATTTACACTTCCAGGGTCACTGTAAACTGGGCTCAGGTGTTCTGTAAAGTGAATGTCCTTGCACCCCAGGCAGTGGCCTGCACCGTGGACTCCAGTCTGGGCCAGATGTCTGCTGAGCAGGAACGAGCTCACCAGAGGACAGGCTGTGACCCGTCTGAAATGATCGTTTCATACCCTGAGGGTACCCGTGTCTCTAGTCGGTCTGTGTTTTAAACTGTGCTCACTACTGCAATATCTGAGAACTGCTACAAGACTTCTGGAAACCAGAGTACTATAGATCAAACGGGCTTCTGCTGTCCCATCATCTGCTGCAGAAGGTGGTCATCTTACCATGGACTTACATGGAACAGGAACGAAGCCCCTAATAGTGCGTCACCAGCCAGGGACACCACTGCAACAGGCAGCAGTAAATGTTATTTTGTTGGCTACCTCAGCAAAGAAATTGATAACCAGAGGTGACAGGAACAGGAGATCCTTTCAGGTCAGGATGGGTATACATGACAGGATCACGTGCAGCAGCCGTTCCTGCGGGCCAGCAGCCACTCCAGACGTGTACACAAAGTTTTAGTCTTCAAGATATCAGCCTAGACCCTGTGAGCTTCGCACCCATTTCTGGGGTTCATTCTCCATCCTCTTGTCTGAGGGTCTGGTGAATGTGGCTGTCACCTGTATTAAGACACTTCATGGGACTGTGAATCTGATCTTCAAAAGAACAACAGTAAAGCACAAGCTTTCAAACTGCAGAGCTGAGGCTACACCGTACTGAGAGCAGTCAAGGAGCACGACAAAGAGGTATTTTTAACCTCATTTCTGCATCCGCTGTAGTATGTGTTGTGCCAGGATCTGCAGGCACCAGCATTGTTTCACTGGCCAGTATGAAAATCCAGCTTTCTTTTGCCTAATGTTATATACAGTGTTTCTTGGACTTACTAGAAAAGGGAACATTTCCATAGTGAAGACATGTACTTTTGGGGGGAATTTTTTTGAAGTCGCTAGAGGCAGCTTTTCTCATTTTCTGAACTCTGTTATTTTCTTTGCTCTGGCTTTTCCTGCATTCTTAGCAGCCTCCCCGCTCATGCCGCAAGCTTAAATTAGTGCAAGGAGGGATAGCATTGCCTACACGGTGTTCCCCGTCCCGGCTTCCCTCCCCTCATCAGCCCCACAACATTGCAAACCAAAGGGGATAAATTACAGCACTTTTTGCCCAGATTTGTGTGGTGAACTGCAAAAGTTCATGTTCCACACGCTGGCCTGTCAGGCCTGGGCTCAGCTGAGCAGCAGCACCAGGGCAGCCCCTGGCCCACCTGTGCCAGCCCCGGCTCCTCGTTCGCTGCACCTGGGAGCACGTTTGGAGCAGGGACAAAAGGTTCCTGGACCCTGGGGTGTGTGCTGTGGCTTCCGACTCCTCGCAGCGACAACTGCAGGCGCTGCTGCTCCTGTTTTGTTAGGGGTTGGTGCGCAAAGGGCAGCAGCACCTACGAGATGCCTGAAGGTGCGCAGCCAGCAGAGAGCTGGGGGTTGGTGCGTGTGTAAAGAGGAATGGCCGCCCCCGGGGCTGTAAAGGAGCCCCTTGCTGGTCCTACTGGTTGGCAGAGGACCCAGAACCCCCGGAGCCTTCCTTGCCTCTGTGCTGCCGTGTGTATGGCAGCTGCTGGGGACCCCTCCCAGAATGCGGGGGCTTTACCGGGCAGGGTCTGCTGCGGGGCAGCAGCAAGGACTGACAAGGCAGCCCGTGACCACCCATCGGCTTGCGAGGAGGTGAGTGTCGCTTACGGGGTTTTGAATTTTGCGTTTGGTGATGGGGGCTCTTCGATTGCCCTGTGGGGCATTGTAGTACCTCTGCTGAGCTCAGGAGTGCTCAGCCTCCAATACATTTTTTTCATTGGAGTAAATTTGACCAGCATAACCCAGCTCTTCTGTGCGTGAGGACCTGTGGGACTGGACTGCAGTGTATCTACACCCTCTAACACATGTGAAATAGCAATTTTTTTTTATAAAACCATTTCTGCTCAGTGTCACCTATCTGTCTTGGGACAGCCCACCAAACTTGGGGGGAGCAATGAGCCTAGCAGCCATTGCAATGGGGCGGGGGGGAGTGATGCGCCTGGTGGCCGTCTGTCTGTCCCGTTGCTTAGCGAGAGACAGCTGCTATGCTCAAACCTGCCCATCCACAGCGGGCACCGAGACTTGAGGAGATCTTGGCTGATGGGCTGCTTTTCGTGCTTGCCTTGTGCCCCACTGAGGCAGGGGGGTTAGTAAGGCTGCTGATCCAACTGGAAAACACTGAGAAGGATGCGGTGTTGCTATGGTATTTATTACGGTCAGTGGTGGGAGGGCTTTCATTGCAATAGGCATATAGAGCATAAAGAGTATCAGCAAATACAAGTATTTTTCACCTGGAAGACTGCATTTTTGCTCCTCTCCGTCTAATTCACCGCAACCTCAGCGCCGGTGCGTGGAATCTCTGTGAGAGATTCAAAGGTGGCAGTGAAGTAACTGAATTCCTAGCATGACTGTCAGAAGCAGATAGGAAGATACTTGTGCACAGCCATATCTGCAAAATGCACGTGCTCAAGCCTTGTCTTTGGGGTTTTTTTTCTTTTCCTTTTCCATTTCTGTTTTCCCTGCCTAATCAAGTTTAAGCCCTCATGTAGCACAGCCAAGTTCAAATTTAAGCTGCCCCATGGCACAGGTGTAGGTTTAAAACAAGCTTAAGTTTGGCAGGTTCATCCATCATGACCAACTCTTAACCTTTCTCCCTAAAATTCCTACCTGCTACTGATGGAGGCAGGAGTGCATGAGTAACCTCCGAGAGCTTGTTTTTGAGACAACTTTTGTTGTTCTACACAGTGTTGTGTTTCTTTTATTTTTGTTGGGTTTTTTTTAAGCTTTGTTCACGTGTAGAGTTTTCCTTGAACGTGTTTCTGTTCACGCGGATGAGGAACGAGACGAAGGTGCAGCTTTGCTGTTAACACCCACCTGGGGGGACGCGTAGCCCCTGTGAATGTCACTGCAGTTTGTATGTGCAAATCCGAGGGGGACGTGCTTGGGTATGGGTATTTGCCTCCACACCCCCATTCTCCGAGCTGAAATACACAACTCGGGGAGAAAGAAACTCTGCTGGAGCATCTATTCCATGTGTGGATTTTCTATAAAAGGACGGCTAGGGCTCTTCTTCAGCAGGGGCTACCACTGGGGCGGAAACGCTAAGCAGCAGTAGCCCATGGAGTGTCGTACAAAGCCTGGGGGCTACTGTGTGCTCAGCAGTAGGACCAAGACAGCTGAATAAGAAGTAGTTCCCTGCAAGCAGTGGCTTACAGTGAAGGGAAATACAGATCGCTTTCAAACCTCTCCGGCAAGCTTTTTTGGTGAGTTTTACGATTAAGAAGAAGGTATTTTAGAAGAACTAATGATAACAGGAAAACTTATTGGACATTCTCAGCTGTGGCATGAGGATAAGAAAGAGAGCAAAGATAATCCGTTGTAGCCCCAAGTCAAAATAAAGTATTTGTTTTGGTTTTCCTTTAGAATGCTAACATTGCACATGCAGCCATGTTGAAGCTGGCTGTTGGAAGGGTGGGGCCAGAAATACAAACTAAACTAGCTCAGCTGAAAGCAAAATTGAAAAAAAAAGCATCCTTTAGGAAAGTGTGCAGAAACTGGGCATGAAATTACAGTTCTAGCAACAAGAATTGTAAATTGCTCTGTAAAATGGGGGTGGGCATGTCTCACGTGAGCAGCAAATAAAGCAGCTGTAGTCAGGCGTGCTGAGGAGCTGCAGGCTGGTTGCTCTGGCCTCAGTGGCAGACCAGCTGTCGTGAGGAGAGTCTAAGGTTGTGGCAGTAAATGGAAGCATATAATGCAGCCAAAGTACAGCCTTGGATACCTGTCCCAGTGGGTCGAATCTGCTGCTTTTCCTTTGTTGTGGAAAATCGGTTACGGAGGAAACCTAGCTGTGTCTCAGGAAAGCTTGTGAGGAAAGCCTGGGAAAACGGAGTGAGAGGGTAAGCGCGGTCTGCAAACCCACCATGGGGGCAGACAGCGGGGAGGGAGCAGGAGTAGCTAAATGAAAGCACAACACTGGCACAAGAGCGAATGGGACTGGCTGCCCAGGAAGCCCCTTAGGCTGGGGGTTATCAAGGGCTGTAGCCCTCTGAGTTACCATCTGCCCAGCAGCTGCTGTAGCTTCATTAGTGGAGCGTGGCTGTCTTCTGGAAGGAGCTGTGAGGTACTTTGCCCTGCCTAAGTTGTCTCTACCAGTGTCATAGGCTGCCCTTGTGTTACTGGTGGCAGCCTTAATCTTTTAAAGATTTAGCTTGAAAACCTTATTATTATGAAAATGTCATTTTTCTTAAAACAGAATTTTCCTCAGCCAGCATTAAGTAATAAGCAGTTCACAGCCTCAAAGTACCCCAAAAGCAGTATGCCATTGTATTTCTGAATGATTGTCATGTTTTTTTTAGCCCTTGTCAGAGCTTACACTAAACCTGCAGTTGTTCTTTGGTGTCAGTGGTTATTGGCATAACCACTCAAGGCAAGCAGGACATCTTCAGAGGCTGGAGACCCTTTGTAGGCCTCATAATTTTAACAAGTGATATTTGGCAGGATTTGATCAGATTAAGGAACTCTGAAAATAAGTAACCTGAGTGAAGTTTGCTGAAGTCTGGGGAGACAGCAGCCAGAGCTCACTTGGCAACACATCCCTGGTGACCTTCTGGGATATTGCTGGGATATCACTGTCTGGAGTGCTGGGGGCTCAAAATCTGGCTGAGTGGTTAAAAACACCTGTTTTCCCCAAACCCTTAGATTTGTTGCAAGGCTGGGAGGAGGTGCAATCAGAGGCTCCTGTGCTGAAGGGCCCTTCAGTCTCCAAGTCCTCTGGAAGGTTTCCTGCATGGCTCTTTCTCCTCGGTGTTTTGGCGTTTCATAGCATGATTCACGATGGGTCGGTGGCAACTGGCTGGTGAAGTGGAGCCCAGGGCGGGCTGGGCGCTGCTGCCCCATGGTGTTTTAGCATGGGCCCGCGTTGAGGCCAGACGTGGGGAGGGTACTGAAGGGGGGGTTCCTCGCCTCCCCACGCTACAGCTCTGCATGCGCCAGAGGCCCCGGCGGGCAACGGCGGGGCTGGGCAAGCGTGGGGCTCGCTCGTTAGGCAGCCTGGTCCGGGGCAGATGTTTGCCAAGACGGGACCTAGGCCATGCCCTCACTGTGTTTGCAGCACCATCATGAGAACTGAACCTGATCAAGGGGTGGCCTTGGGGCAGGATGCCACGAGGTGGGGGAAGGCGGCTGAGAGATCACTGAAGTCGCCTGGAGTGGACTTGTGACAAAATGAAAGTTATTAGCCCGTAATTTCAGCGTAAACTGTCACCTCAGCACAAAACTACCACCACAAGAGTAAAGAAACTCATAACTATAAATTATCAGTAACATCATATAAAGAACTGTCTCATAAACACTTATTTTTATCACTGCAATTTGGATTACTATAAGGTAGTCTTCCCATATACCCGAGCCCTTAAAACAACCTTAACCCTTCCAGCAGCAGTCTGGAAAAAACCCAACTGGGTCGTCTTTTTTTTTCCCTGGGACCTGCCTTTTAAATTCATTTACTGACAGTGTAGATGTTCCTGGTCTTCTAATAGCATTTCCAGTTATTCTATTTTTGTCACCTAATTTTGGAAACTCACATGCACTACTGCAGGGATGGAAGTTCTGTGGTCCATAAAAATTAATTAATTTTGTCAAGAAAGATAGGCTCTAGAGGGAGTGCTAATACAATTTAAACTTCACAGGTCATAACCAAAGTTATGTTTCTGTATTACTTCTTTGGTAACATTTAATTTTTCAGTGATTGGCTGACACACCTGTCAGCAATGATTCAGCTTGGCTACCCAACTGTACGTACAATTTATCTTAAATCCCTAAGGACAGTGAGGCATTTCTATTACCTGTAGTCTGACCACTGCTGGGGAAGGTGTATGCCACAGGTAGCCCATTTCTTTTGACCCATTTCTGAAAGCAGCTGGTACACAGGTACCTAAGGATATTTACACTTAGACCAAACTGGTCCTGGGTGTGATGAAAAGTGGTGCAGCCTAGCTTGTGGGCAAAATTGGCCTGTTAAATCCTGATGTTAGCTTAACGTGCTCTCACCCAGACCTTTGTGATGCTCAGCATAAGGAATTAGGAGTTTCTTGAGCTCCTAACACACAAATAAGTGTGTTTGATTTCCCCTGACGAATGCTGCGGTGTCGTTTTTGGTCTGTCATTATCTGTGTTGGGTACTGAGCAGACGAGCCTGTTTCCTCCCGGAGCAGTAGCTTCCAATGCCAGTGATGCTGACAGGTGGCTGGAGGACTTACGTTGCTAAAGCTTGTGGGAGCTGCCCTGAATGGAGCAGTGCCGAGGCTGCCTCAAAGTCAGGCCTTGATGCACTTCAGCTCAGTCTCTTGCACAGCGTCTAAAGTGTATGGGTCAGATCCATTAGACATTTTCTCTTCCTCTCTTCCTAGGCAATGGTGGCATCCCTGGAAGCTTCTCAAGCTTGGAGCTGCAGGTGCTTGCTCCCAGGCTAGGGATGCCCGAGCTGAGTCGGTCCAGCAGGATAATCTGGCGTAGGTGACTCATGCCACAGGCAGCTGGGACTCATCTCATTCTCAGAAGCTCTGGCAGGACCTCTGCTTGACATGATTGCATTTGCTGAAAGTGGAAACCTCAAATAAAATAACTCTCACCATCATCTTTTCTTCCTTTTACGTGCAACTAATGGAGGAAGAGCTCCACAAGCAGCTACTGGTGCAACTGCTGCAATCGGTGCACGTCCACACAACACCCCTGTGCATCCACATCTGCAGGGGGTCGGCAGAGATGCCCACTAGAGAGGGTGGCTCTCAGAGGTCCCTTAATACAAGAAACAAGCTATTGTAATGCAGATTTCCCTTCATTCCTCAAAGGTGTTACAGCCTCAGCGTTCTTCTTCGCAGGCTTTCCGTGAGCAGTATTTCAGCTGTCCCTGCTGGATTAAAATACACGCCTTGACTAACAAGTGTCTGTGTGCCAAGAGAGTTATTCTTGCAAAGCAGTAAGGGGCAGCCCTACTTGGGAAAGGGGGGGGATGACTATAAAGCGCAAGTAGAAGCTCAGACAGACCATGCATAGCAATCTCCTCTCTCTTCACAGCTCCTTGAGGAAAATCATGCCAGCGTGCCTGAGGAAGGCAAGCCTCCACTTAGCAAGGGTGAGCTGCAACCGGCTCAAGGTTTAGCGGTGACAGAGGAAATTAAGC
Organism: Chionis minor; assembly: GCA_013398295.1. NCBI lineage: Eukaryota > Metazoa > Chordata > Aves > Charadriiformes > Chionidae > Chionis > Chionis minor. The sequence goes on from VZSF01002310.1 coordinate 776,659, forward strand.
GGGTGTGCAAGAGAACAGAGAGGCACTGTATTATTGCTATGACTAATAACAAAATTGCCACAGGCTTTCATAGTTAAGCGGGCTTTCTTCTGACCTGTGGCGAGCTGGTTATTCCAACTAAGCTGCTTTTAGCTCTCAGATGTGAGATACGTGAGCAAGCCTTGCTCGCCCTCTAATCAATGCAGAATTAAAGAGCCACTTAGCATAATCTTACCATCGCCAGTAAAAACAATGGCTGGGAGGGCTTTGTTAGCCAAGGCGGGGGTTGGGGGAAGACAAATGTGTGCGACAGACTTGATTGCTACAGCTTAGTAGAAGCCATTGCAGCCCTATCTTGCGATATGCTATGCTTGCTGGGCACTTAGGCATTTTTTTTCAGAATGTCCAGCTCATTTTCGGAGTCACCATCTTTTTTTGGTCACTGCACATTTGTAACACTTCGGGTCTATCAGCAGTAGTGTCCCATCTCCTTGTGCCGCCCCTCCCCCCCCCCACCCCCGACTAGAATTGCCTCCCCTTCAGTCCAAAATTACCAATGTCTTTGGCAATTTCTATCACTGCCAACTGATTCCTAGGTCTCTTAACTAGCTTTTCTTTAGTGTTTGGCAGGCTCCTTCTCCTCCTCCCCTTTATTTTTATTTGGCAAGTAGGCTGTCTACTTCAGTCTCTTCCAGGCCTCTGCAAGCTCCCACCTCTCTAGGACCATCACTGAGGACTTGAGTAGAGGATGCACTTCTGGCTACCAGATAATTTCAATTACATCAGGTGCCACATGATAATGAAGAGTCAATTCTCGGGTCATGCTGAGAAATGTGTCTCCAAGCTGAAGGTGTAACTGACTACCTGCATTTAAAGTGCTTCAGGCACAGCCTGAGCTCTTAGGAGAGCTGTGTGTTTGACCAAGCATGCCCCATGCCTGCCTCATGCCTTGCCTACTGGTGCTTCTATAAGCAGGACAGTTCAGAAACTTTGAGTGGGCATGCTCTTGAAATATGTGTTTCAAAGTAGCAGGAAAAAGAACCCCTGGAAAGACTGAGTGTGAAGGAAATCTATTTATTTCTTATATGATAAATATCTGAACTATAAGAAAAATTGTGCAAGCATGCTTCATATTTCAGACTGTGGACCAAGATAGCAAGAGTCGGAAGGGAAGCATAATTTTACCTGCATACTACTCTTGATGACCGTTCCCAGAAGCTTCACGTGCTGGTCTCACCTTAACTGATCTATGACAGGTGTATTTGCTTTTTAAACTTAAGCTGTCAGGCAGTGCACATTCCCTGCAGTGCAGCAGAGGGATAAAAGTGACCAGTCTGCATTGCACCCATCCTGCAGGTTTCCAGTGCGTAGTGCTGTTTCTTCATGGCAGTGAAGCACTTACTTTTCTTGCACCTAACCGTACCTTTCTAAGACACAGTTCTCAAGCCAACAGTCAGTTTGAGTTTTATTTTTAGAAACAGAAAAGGTTACAAAATTATGAAAGATGTATAAAGCACTGAAAAAAACCCCCCAAAAAACAATATTAGTTTAGAAATAAGCATACTGTAGATGACCTTCAAGGTCATCTCCTTATTAGAATAGGAAGGTTTGCATACATACAAATCGGAATCTAATCACTTAGCAGCCCCTTGTTTCATGTAATAACAGTAATCAATAAGACTGAAGAACAGACTCATGACTTTTCACTCCAATACTAATTCTACTTAATTACTAAAGTCTGAAGAAGTTCTCGCCCTTACCTCAGTTGTACTCTAAAATGGAGGCCAATCTCAGGTGCTTTGAGTAAAATCAGAGGCTGAAAGCAACGTACTTTGCAGCTGGGAGGATCACTGCAGCCATCGTAAGTCCATCAGGAGAGCTATGTCTCTGGCCAGGCGGCATTCAAAGGTAAGGCTTATTTTCAGCAGTCCATGGTATTGCGTAGAAATGATTTCCAAGGGAAATCACTGCAGTCTCATGGTGGAAAAAAAATCTCTCCCTAAATGTAAAGGGCTGGAGATTCTGCTTTGAGCCAGCAAGAGATGGGCTTAGTGTTCAGATGGGTAGAGAGCTGAAGCCTCTGCCCTTATTTCTTCAGGAACAAATGAAGGGGAAAAAGAAGGCTGCCATAGTTCTGAGCAGCAGAGACATCAGAAATGTAGGCGCTGAGCTCAAGCCTCTCTCGGGGACTGAATTTCTTGTTGAAGGGATGAGCTTGATCAGACTTGTCTGAAGCTGCAGGAATGTTGGAGTAGAACGCTAACTGCACCTACGAACAGGCCAAAATGGCTAGCGGGGGGCACACAGAACAAGTTTTGATAGGAGTCCTTCTGCTTCGGGTGCAGGAAGCTGCTCTTGGAAGAAGCCCTCTCCAGGACTGGTGGCCTTTTGCCAGGCCTAGGGGGAATGTCTAACTTTACAAACACTAAAGCTCTTCTGGCTGCTCTTCAGTATCAGTTTAAAAAACGAACAGCTTGGGAGACACCCCTTGTGCCAGCCATGAGCAGGGGCTCCCCTCCCCTCAGAAATCAAGCACATGCTGCAGCACTCCCGCAGCCCCAACCCTTGCAGGCAGCACCTTCCCAGCTCTGGGCAACCCAGTCTTTTAGCAAAGATGCTGCTGTAACAGGTCTGGCTGTGGGCAAAGCATATGGAGCTCTGGCTAATTTGACGCCACTCTATTGGACTATTCTGTCGTGTTGGGGTTTTTTTTTTTGTTTTTTTTTTTTAAAGGTCTTAAAATGCTACTCCTAGGGTGTCTTTAATACTGCAGGAGCCGATTGCCTGGACACCAGAGAATGAAGCAGACTGAACAGATTTACCATTCAGCCAGGTTTGGGTTATCTCCTTTCTAACAGAAAAATACAAGAGGCTGACTGAATAGTTCCCTTGAAGGTGGGATGCGCCCCATAATAAAGGCAGTGTTACATACTTCAGCTCTAACACAAGGCAGAGAGCACTTCAAGCCCAAGGAGCCGTAAGGTCATATTTGATTAAGAAGAAAAGCTGTTCCTTAAGAAAAGTCTGGCTTCCCTACACCCTCTTTTTAAAGAAATAAACACAACAATTTCTAAGACTACCTAAAAAAAAGGGCGTTGTTTTAAAAGCAAAATTTTAAATGAAGACATTAAAGAGAAAAAGCAGACTTTGCTACAGTAAGTTGAGAGGTAGCTTAAGGCAGAACTACTGCTGTCACTGAGAACAGCAAAAAATATTCTAACTTATATCAGAAAGCAATCAAGAAAAACTGATGAGCATCCTGCCCTTCATGGAGTAATGTAAGTGCAGGGCACAGCCCTGCATGCCCCTGGACAGAAGCTGAGAGAGATTGGGTTTTTTGAATTGTGCAAGGTAGGAAAAAATTCTTCCTTCAAGATGTCAAAATAGGCAGCAAAACATTGGAAGAACCAAATACAACCTTCAATGTATATAAAATACCTATTCTGAGATACATAGTCACAGAGATGCTATTTTATAAAAATAACATAATTCAAAATGCTTCATAATTTCTCCTCACCCCCAGCCATAGCCCATCAGTGTTTCTGGTTTGATTCCTGCATTCCCAATCCAGAATCAATTACATGAGCTTTTGGTTTTAACGCATTAACCAAATACTTGGGTCTGGCGCATCCTTCTGCAGATAGGATATGCAGTGTAGAAAAGCCATCGACCATCTTAAAAGTCACTGTTCTTCGTCACTCCTAATTCACAGCGTATGTTTGCTCCCATTCAATTCCAACGTGAGAATAGCAGTACAGGAACCCAAGAACAGTCAGTGTCGCCCATGGCCAGCCTATAAATAGAAAGACAGACAATCCTAGTCATAATAACTAACGACTGCTTTAAGTAGAAATACTCTTGGGATGACCAACTTATGACGCTTCTAATTAATTTTATCAGCAATTCAGTCTCATAAGGAGAACCAACCCACAAAATTTGAAAGGGGAAATCTGCATTGTTTGAGCTTCTGGGATGCCTGACCCCCTTCAGCCCCAGTCTTTTCCGTTTTCAGGGAACCGGATCAGGTTTATTCCTGCTCTGCACCTCCAACAATACTCGCCATATTAAAACTGTCTAGTTCAATCCTCTCCTTTGTGATGGGCTTTTCTACAGCAGATCCCCAAATGAACCCTGATGCTTTAAGCTGGCTACGGCGCTTACTAGGCACAAAGGGATGCAGAGCCCCAATGCAGGTTATTAAAAATCAGAACAAATCCAGTTACCTGTACTGCCAAAAACGTGTGGGGAAACCTCTGATTAAGGCTGTTTTGGATAACCTGCAGTTTGGTGTAAAATTGATGTACATCTACAGCTATATAAAAAGCTAATGGGGTCAGAACACCACTGTGCCCATGCAGAACAGACAGCCCCATTTGCCTGATAAGTTCTTGTTAGATTTATTTTTTTTTTATTAACTAAAAAGACTAACCCCTCCTATATAGAGAACTTTTGCTGGGAAAATGACAAGTTTCATCATTATTTCAAATCCTTTTTAGTGAAAGTCACCATTTTTACAGCTAAAGCAGTAAGGAGGAGATCACAAGCCAAAAAGGTCTATTGCTTTCCAGTGGAGTTGTAAATCACTTGAAAAAATCCTTATCTGTAGACTTCTGAATCAGGTAAATGATTTTGCTTTTCTTGGTATCTTTCCAAGCACCTCTGTTCCCCTTCTCCATCCTCCTCCTCCCTTTAGAATTTATGAAATTTATAGTTTATAGGCTGAAAGGCCCAACATTAGGCCCTTATGTTCTTCAGTGGGCTTTGTCTGTGGGAAGAGGGCAAGGAGGAAGGTGTTTGAGGGGTTTTTGGTGGCTGCTTTGTTGCTGTTGTTGACACAAGAATTTTGGTTATGTGTATGCCTGGCTTCCTGCACGCTGCCTTCAAACTACCAGCAGCTGCTTCTGAAGGAAGGGCTTCAGTGCTCCCTCTTGGGGAAAGATCTGGTCTGAAGGAACCTGCTGGCAGAAATGAGATTCCTCATTGGCCTGGAGAAGGGATGGAGAGAAGACGTAACTTCTCCACAACATGATACTCCAGGAAGGACTCTTTCTGAGGGTGTGTTTACAAAGTATTTTGCAGGCTGGCTTTGTCCAGGCGTCAAACCGATGCCAGTCTGGAGACTGTTTAATTGTGCTAATATCCAGTTGAGCCTTAGCTTAATAGCCTGCCCTCAGGAGGGTGCGCTCCCTCGGGCTCAGTCCTGCACTTCTGGGGACCGCACGTGCTGGGACCCTTCCTCTGTGCTCCCAGAGCCTGGGCAGTGTGACACTTCACCCTGGAACAGGTTCAGAAAAAGTTATTTTTTTCCCTTGTGAACAGCTGTGTATTTGCTTCACAAATCTCAAATTGTTCTGGCCTTGTTTTGTGGTGAAATACAGTCTTGTAATCTGAATGATTTTCATGGAGACATTTACAAATATTAATCACTTGTCCTTGCAACACCCTAAAGCAAAATTATACTTTTTGTGTAATTATTTGTTTCACAAAACAAAATTGCTGAGGTATTTCCAAAGGGATTTGTAACAATAAAATAAGTCCCTTTTTTCTTCAGTGAAATTAGGCTACTGTAGATTGGGTTACACCTTCAATAGCAAGCTAAAGCCCAGCTGTGCTTTGTCTCTGATAAAATTGCACATGAAAGTACATCAAGAAATGTAATAAAAAACCCCCCCTCTTCTGGCAGCAGTACTGTGGTTGCTGCTTTATACAGACAGTGCCAGAAAGTTAAAAAATGACTGAGTCTAGAATTGCCTTTTTTTTGTTTTTTTTTAAGAGCCCTTTTAGAAATCCTACTAGATACATACTTTGCATTTTTAAATACTTTAAAGCTATGGCACACAGAAAATGTGCCAACAGTTGTCTTTAGTCTGTCTTGCTTGTTATCCCCAGCCAACATATAAGAGATCTTGTCGGAATACATAGGTATGCCTTGGAAATCTTCCCTAGGTGCCTTAGATTTATGATAAGATTTCTCTGTAGTATCCACGACCTGGGTTCATGGGGCTCTTCTGTAGCTATAATCAGGATTGTGGCAATCCTTCAGGAATGTAGGGAGTCTCTCCTGCACAGTAACAGGTGTCGGGGGTGTCTGCATTTGGCAGATTACCTCCTCCTGATCTAATTAAGATGAAAAGGAAGGGGGAAGAAAAAGTGACACACTATGGGTGAGGGAAAAGGGGAATTTTTTGAATTTCATCTTGCTACAGCTATCCTAAGAGGAGCTGCACAGATCCCACAGCATTTTTGGCTGCACAGGCAGGAGGTAGCCAGCACTGAGCAGGGGTAAAAGAGAGGACACCTGGACACCTCTGCCCTGCTGGCCCTTTCCTGCCATACAGGAACCATATGCACAGCTGCTGGGCGTGGGGAAATGCATATGGTGCTTCCACTGTAAGACAGCGAAGCGAAGTCGTCATGTTCTGCTCCTACACAATCCCAGATTAGCTCCAGTCCACTCAAGGCAGATTTGCATAAATTCATCTACACCTGAGAGGCGGCCCAAGGACAGCCTGAAGCAAGCAGGGGATCTTTAAACTGTTTTCACTAGTCTCTTCCATTTTAGGATTGTGTATAAAATAAACTCATCGAAAAGACTGAAGAACTTGGTCTCCAGAAGGTGATGTTGTAGGGAAGGACACATCGAGCAACGCTAATCCAGCAAGGATGCAATTTCAAATTCTGCCTAGCGCGTAAATGACCTGTGCGTCATCCTTGCATGTGACTTCTATAACCAAACAGCAGCACGAGCTGCTCTCTTGCAAGATGAGTTCATAGGAGCCGTTTCCTTGCTTAAACAGTTTCTCCTTGTAAACCCAACCAACCAAACAGTACTGACAGTCTCAGATCTGCAGTTCCACAGAAATCACTCTTTTTACCCTGGGCCAGCAGTGTAAGGTACATTCTTCCCTCAGGCCTTTTGCTGACTCTCTCTCATTCTGCTCCCACCCTCAAACACAATTCAAGGGTTCCTCCTTCTGGTGGCTCCCCAGCTTTACCTTATCACCCTAAAACACTGCACCATCACCTATGCTGTATAATTCTCCAAACTCTGCTTGGAAGCATACATGCCTGCATTCTAGATCCGTATCTCTACCAAATCATATACATAAAATGTACTTTTAAAAACAACATTAGTGCGGTCAAATCGAGTACTAAGCTGTCAGGAAATGACTGAGTTAAGTTTGTTCAAAAACGTCACATACCACCTTACATCTCAAAAATTCTTAACTGTCTTCAATAATTTGATTTTAGGCTTGAAGGCCAAGTTTCATGAGACAACACAGATTTTCATAATCTTTTTGTGGAAAGATGAATTAGTATTCATTAACATATGCTATTTTTAAATCCAAGAACAAATTCATATGCTATTTGCAAATCCAGCGATAGTTGTGAGCTTTACCTGCACAGATTTCTTTTAAAGCAGTTAGACTTCCCTTTTAACAAAGGAACACTGGGTGAGAAACATTAATGGAATCATGATCAAATTCTCTACTTATACAGGTATGCTACTCCACAAAAATCAAAGACAAACTCCTTTGTGAAGAGGACTGCACATTCTGTGGCAAGGTAACAGCAGCACTTTATCTGTCTATCACACAGCCTCTTCCCAAAGAAGTTTCCAGTCCCAGCTACAAAGGAGGCAGTGGTCTGTCACACACAGCTGGTCTGTTGTCCAACAGTGTGCCCAGCTTTCAGCACAATGTATAGGAGACTTGTTTTCATTACACAGTCAAAACAGAATTACCACATACCAAGGCTGAGGTACTCAACAACTTTTTTGCCTAAGTCTCCTCTGGCAATCTCTCCACACCTCTCGAGTGGATGGGCTGCAAAATGGGGACTGGGGGAGCAACGGCCCTCCCACTGTAAGAGAAGATCAGGTTTGTGACCAGCTGAAGAACCTGAACGTCCAGAAGCCTATGGGATCTGACAAGATGCATCACAGAGTCCTGAGGGAACTGGCTGATGTAGTTGCCAAGCCACTCTCCATGATATTTGGAAAGTCATAGCAGTCATGTGAAGTCCCCAGTGACTGGAAAAAGGGAAGCACTGCACCTATTTTTAAAAACAGTAGAAAGGAGGACCCTGGGAAATACCGACCTGTCAGCCTCACCTCTGCCTGGGCAGGTCATGGAGCAGATCCTCCTAGAAACTATGCTAAGGCACATGGAGGACAGAGGTGATTTGAGACAGCCAGCATGGCTTCATCAAGGGCAAGTCCTGCCTGACTGACCTAGTGGCCCACTATGGAGTGACTACATCAGCGGACAAGGGAAGAGCTACAGATGTCATCTGTCTGGACTTCTGTAAGCCTTTGACATGGTCCCCTCCCAACATTCTTCTCTCTAAATTGGAGAGATATGGATTTGATGGGTGGACTGTTCAGTGTTTGAGGAATTGGTTGGATAGTTGCATCCAGAAGGTAGTGGTCAACAGCACATGGAGATTGTTGACAAGCGGTGTCCCTCAGGGGTCCATACTGAGCCCACCAGTACTGTTTAATATCTTCACCAATGATGTGCACAGTAGGATCAAATGCACACTCGGCAAGTTTGCAGATAACACCAAACTGAGTGGTGCAGCTGGCGTGCCCGAGGGATGGGATGCCATCCAGAGGGACTTGGACAAGCTCTAGAAGTGGGCCTCTGTGAACCTCATGAGGTTCAAGAAAGCCAAGTGCAAGGTCCTGCACCTGGGCAACCCCCAGTATCAAGACAGGCTGGGGGATGAAGGGATTGAGAGCAGCCCCGCTGAGAAGGACCTGGGGGTACTGGTGCATGAAAAGCTGGACGTAAGCTGGCAAGCGTGCTCGCAGCCCAGAAAGCCAACCACATCCTGGGCAAGAAGCATGGCCAGCAGGTCAAGGGAGGTGATTCAGGCCCTCTACTCTGCTCTGGTGAGACCCCACCTGGAGTACTGTGTCCAGCTCCAAAGCCCTCAGCACAGGAAAGACATGGACCTGTTGCAGTGGGTCCAGAGGCGGGTCACAAAAATTATCAGTGGGATGGAACACCTCTCCTATGAGAACAGGCTGAGACAGTTGGGGTTGCTCAGCCTGGAGAAGAAGAAGCTCCATGGAGACCTTATTGCAGCCTTCCAGTACTTAAAGGGGGCTTAGGACAAGGGGTAATTGTTTTAAACTAAAAGAGGATAGATTCAGACTGGATAGAAGGAAGACATTTTTTACAATGAGGGTGGTGAAACATTGGAACAGGTTGCCCAGAGAAGTGGTAGATGCCCCATCCCTGGAGACATTCAAGGTCAGGTCAGATGGGGCTCTGAGCAACCTGATCTAGTTGAAGATGTCCCTACTCTTTGCAGAGGGGGTTGGACTAGATGACCTTTAAAGGTTCCCTCCAACCCAAACTATTCTATGATTCTAACTGCACCAGGAAAAGCTTTTGTAGTGCCTCCTTGCTTTCAACTTCCCGTCTCCCCTTCAAGAACACTTCTGGATACTTTGCAAATATCTAGAAAAGGTCACATTTCTGTCACACTCTGGATTTTGAAGGGAGTGGGGTAAAACTAAGCTTTTAACTCAAAAGTAATAGCTTGGCTCACAGCTCTCAAAGACCAGTTAATCTGAACCAACATTTAATCGTGTATCCATAAGGAAGCTCTTTCAAATTTCCTTATCACCTACACTAATGAAAAAAAAAATAAAAATCACACCAGCAATGTTTCGAGCATACCCAGGCTTCACACCATCATGCAAATACTAGAAAATAGCCCTTTGTTCCCTCCAAGCTGTGAGATGTAAGAGAAAGGGACCGTAGTTGCATTTTGCATTTTCTGAAACTGCCTTAGTAGCTTTAGGACCATAATGCTACTTTCAGATGTGACTTGGCTGCACAGCCCTCAGAAATCTTCAAGTACAGAGAAGTTATTAAATCACTAGAAGTCAGAAAAAGTCATCTCTTTGAAAAGCTTGACTTCAGGAGCACACATCTTACTCTGACTTTGATTTGGGAGTACTTAAGTTGCTATAAAACTTAGCACTCAGGAAAATTTATCCTTAAACAAAAGTTCACGTCACAAGACACTGAAGCAACTCCCCTGTAAAGTGGAAGTAATGTGACACAACTGTGGGGAGAAGGAACAGGCACCGATTTGTCAAGCAGGAGAAAAAAGCCAAGGCAAACCAGCATTTAAGGCCAACACCTCTCTTACCTGCAATTACTAACATCCTTACAAGATCAGTAAAACTGCCACAGTTTCAGGAAAAATAACACATTCAAAACTAAAGATCAGTTGAAAGAAACCTATTATCTATCCCAACATTTAAAGCAGAGGATAAACTCTGTGTTTTAAATTTTAATATTATTTCCAGGTCTGTTTGTCACTTCCAAGTGGACCTCTGCTCATAGCAGGGCAGGCCCAACAGCGTGTATTACAAACACTGCGCAGTCTGATACCCAGTTACTCTTTAGGTATTTGGAAAAGGAAACCCTATATATTTCCAGCTGTGTTAGCATTCAGCATGCACATGTGGGACTGGATAACTTCAAAGCCCATTTGAGGTGATCTAACTGGTTTATACAGGATTGCTCCATGCATTGTGCATCAAGTCTTCCAGCTGCTCTGTACACACAGACACGATACACACAGACCCACTTAATGCTGCGCCTGGGTAGCACCGCATTATGCAGCATGTGCTGTATTTGCACAGCTGAACAGAAAGGAACATTCATTTCACTATCTTTTTACAGATAACATTCTTCTTCCAACAGACCAAGCTCAGTGTTTCAGTGAAGGCGGAAATGGAAGAGACTGCTCTCTCTACTGGAGTTCATTCCTCTTCCCCCTGCCCGCTCGCCCCTTCTTCAGTTTCCAATCAAATCCTGTCATTGTCTCAGATTGCCGGGCTCACCCTTTGCAAGCTCTGGAGTGGTTTATTAGCGGCTGGCAGCTTTGCGCTAAGCACTTCTGTATTACAGCTCATCCTAAGAACAAAATTTAGAGATGGAAAGATGCAAGCAGAGCTGGTAGGAAGCTGGGAAAACCTCTCATGTATGTTGAGTTATACCCTCTCTGCAATAACTTACTGCAGTATCACATAGGGCCAAGAAGCAGAGAAGAATAATCATGTAAAATATTAAATGAAGACATGTAATTTCCCTTTTGCATGGCTGCAGCTTATCTAAATTATTTGCCATACTGTAGGTACAGCAACATATTAGATTGATGGAAAATTTATTAATGTATCTGAATCACCCAGTTGTACCTTATCCCAATCACATCTGCCCCATTTCCACTGATCTCTGTATGCTCCGCTTGAGCTGACCAGATTTGACAGTGATCGAAACCCGATTTAAAGATTTTTTCCCTGGTTTAATCTCGCACTGCTCTGCAAGCTCTATACCACCTCGAGAATTTGACTAGAAATGCAATGTTTCACCAGTCTGTATTTTCTTGAGCAGTGCTATTAAAGGACTTTTTTCTGTATGCATCAAGTGCTGTACAAAAAGCTTTGGTCAGGGAAGCAGTCTTATTATTATTTAAATTCGTCCTAATCTCCTGACGCTGGTGACCCTTTTTTTTTTTTTTTTTTTAAATAATCTATATTTGAGGATAGGCCCTTAAAAATAAAAGTTTGTGCATTACTCGCTGTAGCTGCTCCTCTTAAAATCCAGAATATTTAATACTTGAAATCTTAGCCTAAAGGCTAATTAAGGGTCCCGGTTTCTGTATTTAAAATGTAAAGTGAAGAGTCTACAAATTTGTATTATTCAAATGCTTAAATTCAACTGTGGTGCTTTTCTAAATTAGTAGCTAACTTAGGTATTACTGCCTGCGAACCGCCTGCGTCCTTGTGTAGGAACTTTTACTAATAAGCATTTTATTTTTGCATCCTTCCCTAGGCCTGGAAAAAAGAGCTGATGCAGAGAATTTCAATTCCATTTAACTGGCTTCTTGGCTGTTGCGTGGGAGCATTCAAACCAGGGATATCAAATCACCTCCAGCTGTTCATCAGGGATTATTATTATTATTATTATTATTATGGATAACTGCAGGGATGGTAAAGTAAGATGCCATACATAGAGTATAAAGAATTCAGTTGCAAAATGACCTTGAAGGTCTCTTCCAACCCAAGTGATTCTATGATTCTATATGGCAAGCAAAGTCCTAACCTGAGGCATGGCAGGGTTTTTTTGCTGCTACTTTCAGCCTCCACATTGCACACGTTGAAAAGGATAGGCAGTGAATTCTGCCAGCAAACGCACAGCCCCTGAAGCCCCAGCTGGGCATCTCCATCCTCCCGCCCCATTTAAAGCAGTGCACAGCTTCACAGGGTCTGTATATTCAGGATGCCACCTCATCCCATTATTAGCCCCCATCAAACACCTCCCACATCTTTCCCCTTCATCCACTGCGCAGCCTGGGAGCAGAGCAGCAGAACGGCTTAGACAAGGGGAACCAGCCTGGGAGACTCCAGGGTGACCTTACTTATTGCTATAGATTCCCAGGTGTTGAAGATACTTAAGCTTCAAGCATGGGTAAGGTCCAAATATTCCAGAAAAGTATTACTGTACAATCGGAGGTATTTCAAAGGAATGCCAGGGAAATGCTGTAAGGATAACTCAAAAGCTGTCCCACGCAACATCTGGAAACAAGGCTGAAAAGGACAAACTCCTTAGCTACCAGGTCTAGACCTGAACCTCAGCCAAGCACGCTGGCAGTAACCGCAAAAGCTTCCTCTTCAGTAGACAGGAAGTAGTTTCCAGCTAAAGACATTAACAAATGAATAACATAGTAGTCTACTTATGTGAATTTTAAATTATACCATAATTACCCATATAATTTATTTCAAATGTAATCGCCTAAGACATTCCAAATTACAAACAGCATATAAGAATGCTTACATCCGTATCTTTCTGAGGAGTACTTATCACTGCTGAGAAAAACTGAAAATGGACAGATAACAGTCCAAGACCATCATTTGCAACACAGGATGACCGCAACTCACCCAGATCACTGAGAGCAGAAAGCTGTAGTCTCTTAGTGTTTTCATAATGCAAACAGGTTTTATTTAGCAGCTAGAGGCCACAAAAGTGGTGGCTTTTCTGTATTCTTACTGTGCATGGAACCACACTTTACCAGAACTAAAATCATTTTACTTTTATGCTTGACGGCACTGAAGAAAGTTGCGTGCTGACAAGGGCTTTCTTAAACAACAAGAAATCAATTCAGCCTATGTCAGAGCTAAGGATGCTAAACATACTTTTTCCTGTTAATTAGATAAGCTGCAAATAACCAATTTCATAGGTAGAGCTCTAAAGACAGGCCTATCCTATAGCTTTTTTAAAACACCCCTAGACACAATTTAATGATGATGCCAAAATTATTTGCATTGCATTAAGTATGCACATGAAAGAAAAAAAAAAAACCCCTGCTGTGTTATTTACAAATGCTGGTAAATGTTCTGCGGATGCGGCTATCCATATAGGATATACCTACCTGCATGGATTTTCCATTTTGTCTTTGGAGCCAGAACCTCATTTAATGCTACCTAACCATGACACTAGCAGCTCTCCGGATGCTGCACAATGTGGATCAGAAGCATTATTTTCCCTGTACGTATCACATGATGTGAGCAGGATGATGCCGATAACTTCACTCTATATTTCTTGAGGGTTTTTTGTGGTATTACCTGATCATAATTCTACCTTAAGCCTTTTTACTTCTAAACATTGTATAAAGCATAAAGGAATCACAGGTGTTACTCCTTCAGCTTCGTATTTTAAAATAAAGCTTCACCCTCTACTAGTTTTTCCAGCAGAGCTAGTCAGTGGAAAAAAGCCTGAGATTTTAGGCAGTAATCTTGGTTTCGCGCATATCAAGTTGACTCTGGAGTAAATCAACGAAAATCAAAAGAGCCACATTCATGCTACTGGTGGATTTGAATTAACAGTAAGGAAGACTGCTTAAAACTGCCTGGCAGACTCCTTCTGCCACAACTGCCAATAGGAAAGGAAAAGAAAATCAAACAAACAGCTTTAGTTTTCACATTAAGAAGGGGTAAATCTGTAAATCAGAGGAGACCTTCCTTCTCCTCCCAGGTCTTTAGTTGAGAGCTACACACAGCTAATGTGACGTCAAAGCCCACAAATTACGAAATCTCAATGTTTGTTCATTTATTTTTAGAACAGAGAGAAAAGCTTTCAAAAACATTATTGTAAATAAAGATGCATCTTCACCCAGAAGCAAAGCAAAAGAGCTACCTCTTCAAGGTGTCATGCAAAGAAAACATTTGAAAGTAATGTATCTGGCTTGGCATGCATAAGGACAGCGCTATCCTTATCATCCAATGTCTACTCAGGTATTCCCAGCACAACCTCCCCTGAAATACGGTGTGAACAATTATGGAAAGATAACACTTGCAAAGATTTTAGGGCATTTTCTGCTTCTAATTATTTGCTGCGAGCATTATAGATGCCAATCAAAGCATCAGAGCCAGGAGCCTCCTTTCGTTGCAGCTGCAAGATGAAACAGGAGAACAAAGAGCTAACTCCCTAGAAGAACACGAACGTCCCAAAGGCAGAGCTGGGAACGCGCCGCTACCTGGCGGCATCCTGAGGTGAGCATCTGTCTCTCATTGAACAGAGAGATGCCCATGTTATTGTACAGGAAGACATGCTGAGCCGAAGGGTGAATTAACTTTCCCTCTACTACCGCTTGAATTTCAGGAAGATTTCTGTATCAATCTAATTTGGCTTCTTGGATTTAGGTTTGTATGCCAGCCTTTTTGCATGCAACAAAACTCCTTCTGTAGCCCGTTAGTACTAGGGAGCTCTTGAGAAATCAAGGCTATATACTCTCAAAAGCAGAGGATTTTAACCAGGGATTCAGACAGGTATCATCAATCACCAGCAAGCAAACATTTGGGTTAAAAGGTGAAGTACTATAATTTATTTCCCCAACCCGATTTCTGGCTAAGGTACTCTGGAACGGTCATGAATATAAGATACTTAAATGACCATAAAATAATTCATTTTTAAATGTGAAGAATTATTTAAGGATAAATTATGCACAGCCCCCTTCCTACCTGCAACACATTTTTTAATCTACAATTTTTCCTTGTCATCCTGAAACACACTTATGTTCCTAGACCGTTGCAGCAATTCTATGGCGCTGTCTTGTCCCTTCGCTGCGTTAAGAAAAAAAGCAGACAGCATGACAAATTTAACAACTATTTACAACCCGCTACGTTAGCAATAAACAAACTGCAACTTCTTATCACAGAGCTCTCGTACCTGAAATGTTCTGTGTAATGAAAATTATTATTACCTGTTAGAGCTTAATGCAGTAAGAGAAGGGCTGAGAGCACATGGGTAATTTACAGGAACACTGCACTTGGGATAATTGCTGTATCAGTGTAAAGCTAGGACTACAAGTGAGGCCACTGAACCGAGTTCTCACTTAACAGAAATCCAAACATCTTGAGGGAAGGAAATGCATAGGTAAGGTAACAAGGCAATCTTGCAATCGCTTACCGAGCCATAGCAATCGATTCGGGACTAAGGCATTTTTAATGCTGCTGGTCTCAGGTTGTATGAAGTTACTGCCCTTCGGCTTGTGTCTTGTTTTCACAGCGTCACCGAAGGGCAAAGGAAAAGGCTGACGCGGAGTTAAGGCAGGTGCAGCCCTGGAAGGACAGTGGTGCCTGAAGGTGGCCAGCGGCCAACAGAAAACGTTGCCAATGAACAATCTCCGTCACGCTGGTAGCATATCACACAAAATGTAATTGTTGCATGCAAGTTATCTGGAGGAAAAGGGCCATAAAGAGTTGACTTTGGTTGACCAGGTTGTGATAAAACAATTGTTTCATTTCTCACCTGCACAACCTAACCTGACCCTGCTGCAGCCCATGTAGTCATAGCATCCAAATAGAAAAATTATCAGTAAAATAGTTCAATTACAGATAGCTTGTGGGTAAGATTAAATTAATTTCACTTTTTTTTTTTTTGGAAAAAAGAGTCCACCATCAAGACCATTTCAAACAAAGAAAAAAATACTTTAAAATTACTTGAAAGATAGCAGTATTTAATTGATTACAAGGTCAAAATTAGACAATTTACTTGCATATTCTCAGAAATCCCATCCTGGATTTCAAGAGTACATCTAGTGAGTTTGGGGAGGAAATACCTCATTCCCTGCTTTCTGTGTCAATCAGAAGTGTGCTCTCTGCAACACAGAGTCCAGAGAGGACTTGAAAACACAGGTTTACCCGTGTGAGCTGTGTGAGCATGGAGCTCATCTGAAGCAAAAGCTAGCAAACCCCTTATTCACCTATGTCAGAAAACAGGCATTAGAAACACCCAGGCAGCTACATCAACGTGCAAAATCTGCCAGCACCGCCAGGTACTGGGAGCTTATTTCCTGAGCTCTGCTCTGCTTTCCTGGGATCTGGTCTCAGGCCAGTAAGCAGCCACCCGAGGGGAGGAAGTGTGACCAGCGCGAATCTGAGCAAGTTACGGTGAGTTCACACCAGCGAGTTCGGTGTGGCAACCCAGAGCAAAACGATTCTGTCAGCATGAGCCCCTTCATCCGTGCACTGAAGGTAACAACACGTCTTTGCCTTGTTGGTTGCTCAGAGGAAGGCACATGGAAAGATGTACATGTTGTTATAACAGCCTAGCTGCTCGCCTTGCTTTCCTGCTTTAAGAAAGCTTCCTGAACAGATGCTGAATGGGACCACTCACAATGTTCTTTTCACGTAAGATGCCTGCGCTGGTGGAGGAAAGCATGTACAGGAACAGTCCTGCGACTGCAAAAAGATTTTCTAAAAAAAAGTCCTTTTTTTGTATCTTTAGCAGCGTATTCCCTTTTCCAGAAGGAAAAAACCCTCACAACCGCCACCTCCTTTACATTACATTAAACTATAACCAAATAAAATGGTATTACTATGCCTTGACAGAAAGTTAATGCCTATATTTAAATTGTCTTTCTTAACAAAGTGCAGCTTAGTGCAATGAGATATAATCTTTCCATGTGCTTCCCTGGCCCATTACAATTAGCAAGGAGCATGATCTGATGCACGGCTGTTACAACCTCTGTCCCACCTGTGCTCTGCTATTCAATGCAATAAAAGCAGTGCTGCAAACCTTTAACAAGGCTGCTGATAGCGCTAATATACACATCTTGCTCAAAACCAACACCCACACCCCCCCCGGAGAAAACTAATAACCCATTTATATAATCAACTCTGTAATGTTCAACTAGTTTCTTGTCTCGTTGCCCAGGTGTGCAATGAAGCGACACTTCAGTGATTCACAGCCTTGATCGTGTTTGCTATTGATGTAAGGCAGGAACAGATTCATTGGAGTCAGCTGTACAATCCTGAACCAAGCAACACAGCGTGAGCCCCAAGGGCAGCGAGGGGTGGATTTACTTGACTCCCTCATCAGAAGATGGCTGGTCCCTACGTGGATGTCAGGGACATGAAGGCGCCAGCAGGCTCTCATTGCCCTCACCAGACTCAGCAGGAGCCTCTACTTTGCCCATGTATTTAACTGTATAAAATGATATTTTTTATGCATATACTGTATGCAGACTGTGCCAGATCATGACTTGACTTCCCAATTCCACCTTGGCCCTGCCTCCCCACCACTGCCTTGCCCAGCCCTGGCTGGCCCCTTGGCCGATGCTGGTTTACTCCAGTGGACTGCCTCTGCCCCTTGCTGGCAAGTGCAGGGGTCCTGCTGGCCTTGTTGTCTCCCTGCTCCCCCTTCCTGATGGAGCAGCCTTGATGGCAGAGAGCAGGCTTCAGCCCCAGCTACCATGGGATTTCTCCTAGTGCTAATTTCACATCTCGTGGAAGAGAAATATAATGAGAACTGGCTACAAAGCAGTCATTTCCATTTGTAAATGGGACAGCACAAAGGGAGAAATGAGAACAAATTTCCATATGTACAGTCCCTGCTAAACAATCATCTCTGCAAACCTCTCCAGAGCGTGCGTGGTGCATGCTGCCTTTCTTCATGGGGTCAGCTGCACAACCAGAATAATTAATTAAACTAGGCACCATCACACCAGCTCAGAGGATCAGAGCTGGATCTGATTTGCTTTATTTGAGATCACAGTTCATGTGCAATGGTGTGACCACACAGATTAGTCAGATTAAATATAATTTGGGGGTAATTAATGAATGTCGCATCTCAAGCAGGCCCAGACCACGTTCAAACATCTTTGTTTACAATCACTACACGTCAAAACAATACTTTCTCATTTACCCATTTTGAAACTAAACCACCAAGGTGGAGAAGTAACGTGCCTGAAGAAGAGAATGTGGTGGTTACGGATGGCTGGCCAGGCTTGGCCAAAGCCAGTGTTGAAGCAGGATGGACTTGCAGAGCAGTGCAAAGCCTGGCCACGTGGGCACGCAAGGCACGGGATGGAGCATGCCCTGGGAAGAACAGGACATGGGGAACAGCTCTACAGGTGATAGATCAAAGGTCCTCTTTCTCTGTTAGCATCATTGCTCATGTTACCGTTACGGTCAATAAATGATCCAGTGGTAATTGGGCTATGCAGCTAATACTTTTAGCATGGCATAAGAAATGTTAAAATGGTGTATTTTAAAACATGAGGTGAACAAAACATCTTACTAGGCCTGATCTACTCAGATGTGTGTGGTTAAGGTGAGAGAAGGAAAGCTAGCTATGGAAAACAAGCTTCCGAGAAACATAGTCGTGATTTTATACGGGATGCAGTAAAAACGTGCATGGGGTTAACTGGACTGGGAGTGGCTTCATTTTAGTTAGGATTGCCA
The DNA here is from genome assembly GCA_013398295.1 of Chionis minor. Taxonomy (NCBI): domain Eukaryota; kingdom Metazoa; phylum Chordata; class Aves; order Charadriiformes; family Chionidae; genus Chionis; species Chionis minor. The sequence goes on from VZSF01002310.1 coordinate 795,410, forward strand.
CAGCTAAAGGTTGGCAACTCTTTGGTATGTTGGTGAAAATGTATTGCCAATGAAGAAGTTAAGGTGTCCATCATTTCCACTGATTAGCTGGAGAAGATCCAAAAGATTGCTGTTTTTGGGGGGAGAGATGGGGAATACAGCTCGTCCTGCTGAAATAGGCTATTTTTCTTTTGAAGGCAGTACTACTCTTGATCTTGACAAGGAGATTAATGCCCATTACTTTGGCAATAATTAGGATACCTAATAGAGAGGACAGAGGGTTCATCTTCTTCCCTTCCCCTTTATTTTCAGTTGGATCTTCTACTGGATCTACGTGAATTATTACTAAAAATCAATTCCTCATGCTGAACTAGAGATTCTGGATCAAATGGAAGAGCTTCTCAAGAATTTATGCATGGTCACTTAATGCACTGATTTTTGCCCAGGAAAATGGACACTGAGATAATAGCATCCATTTATTTTATTGGTTCTTAACTCTACTTGGACATCTTGACGGCACAATCTGGTTGCCCAGCCATCACATACCACCTTACTAATTTATTTTCAAAAAAATCTTTTGAATGGGTACTGGCATACCAAGTATGGATTTTGAAAGTCCTGCTTTTTGGATCGAATTTTCTGACACAAATGCCAGCATCCTTCATGTTTGTTCACACTGTATTCATCATATGGACTAAGGCTGCTTAGATGACCCTCAATTTCCCCTTTCAAGAATTATTTTGCATTAGCATTTGTCTCAGTGTCCACTTTACTGCAGAACTGCATGATAACTATGGATAAAAGACCTTCCTCTGTCCTTTAGTGTTTCAGTGAGTACTGGATTTAAGTGAAAAGCTCAGCTGCAGTCAAAGTTTGTCATAACAGAGAAGCCTGATTAAATAAGAGACATGTACCATTTGGCAGAATCCTTCAGCCATTCATAAAAGGAAAAGTCAAATGCAATACTTAATGTTTTGATCAGAAACTCTGCTTAAGTCTTTGACTTGCATCCTTGATGACCTTCAAATTGCATTTGAATACATTTCAATTACCAAGGCAGGAAAATTACCCTGGCAGATGGACCAAGGTCATTACCAATTTACTTATATCTCTACCTTCCCGTTTGCTGCAGCCCTTGTATCTTCTACGGCTTTAGAATAATAAATTATTTTTTATTCTTCAGAGAGTGACGTAGCTTAATTTGTTTTAAATCCTAACCCAAACCGCAACAGATGTTATAATTGTTGGGTGGAATACTTGAGAGGCACATCTCCATTTTGATTTGCTATTGGAGGCCTCAAAACACAATAAATAAAAGTACAGAGAAGGACAGAAGCAGAAGGGTGACTCAAATGCGTTGGCATCATGCTAGACAAAGACTCTGAAAAAATAAAGATCAAAGAGTTAAAGAGATCAATTAATCTCCAGTCAGAAGGAAGAAATGTCAGAAGTGGACTGAGAACCAAACTAGGGAAATTGATAGAGAAAAGATGGGAAGCAAGAGTCAAACTCACAGATTTGAACAAATTAATTCTTCACTAAGAAAAAGGCCATAAGAGGCTCCACAACTCACCAATAGTGATCTAATAGTCCAGTCAGAAAACAGGCAAAGAATGGGCCCTATACACTACATTAGACAACAAATGGTCTTAATCAAGTATGTTATGAGAGAGTACTGGAGAATACATTCAAGTACTCTTGTTAAACAATACTTGGTTTTTAGAAAAGGAGACAGGAAAAAAAATTTGATAACAGTATATTTTTTTCAAATCTTAGGTGGTTATTCTTACTCTTACAAGTAAAAGCAAACAAAGCTCTTACAGCAATATAAACTTTCCCCTCTGCTCATGAGTGTGCCTCGGCAGGGACACTAGCTAGCTCAACTTGTCTTGTGCCTTTGCGAATCCATGCATCCTGTATGTGCAGAACAGATACTGAACCCTCAAAATTTATGTATTTGTAAATTGCAGTTACTATTAACTAGGGTGGCTTTTACCTGATAAAAACAGGTCCAGTCTTTTGAGCCTTCTTTCAGAGCTAATTATGCCAATGTTGTTTCAGAGTGAAGACTTAAGTTAGTCTACAGTGAAGAGCTGTAGGCATGCTACAGATTGATCAGCAGCTTAATTATAGCTGTAATCTTACTAGTGCAGAAAAAAATTCTTGTCTTCCCTCTTGGAGATATAAGTGGACCTAATCTTGCATCTCAATCAAGCTTAACAGAACAGTAAATATAAGTGCTGCCAGTAGCCAACTTCTTTAATGAAGGCAGCAGTACATAAAGCTGAATTGAATTATTAATGAAATTACTCCTGCAGAACTCACATGATGGTAGAAACATTCTGTAAAAAGCGTTGAGTAAATGTTAACATTTTCAAAAAAATAACCACCATATTTGATTAATGAAGATCTAATGAGACTACACATTAATTTTGAATCATCTATAAATTGTCACGGAAGTAATTTGTGTCATCTTTCAAAACCAGTACAAATTTGGCAAAGTGCTGCATGCAACACTGGGTCTTGATGTAATTAACTTCAGTGACTAAAATGCTCATAAAGCGCGTGTCCTCAGCTAAGCACGGCACTGCCTCGGTCTCAAGTTTTAAGAGAACTGATGGGTCAGCACTTACTTTTGTAACAGAAGTACAGGAAGGTTACTGTAGGCAGACCTTTACAGTTGTTTCATATACTACTGTGCCTGGACTGAAATGAAATTATAGACATTCAATATAACACCATAGACAGTATGAAGATACCGAAAGGGCAAAGTGTAAGCAGGACAAAAAAGAAATCAACTGGCCCTTATTTTTTCACAATCACGCTGAAGATTCAACATTTTAAGATGTGACGTCTGAGTATGCGGTGTGTTTTCTTCTTTGTTTTTTACTTTGTTAGAGGCCACGCTTATAGTAGCGCCTGCACACAATGTTATGGCAACAATATATATTTGCATTTGCTGGGGTAACAATTATATTGGGCCAAATTCCCAAAGGGAAACATGCTTCATCCCAGGAAGCTTTTGCTGGAGGCTCACACTGGAGCTACCCCCAATGCTGGGCTCAGCTGTATGCCTCCTTTGGAAGCTGCTCCGTAGCTTGGTTAGAGTGCCACTACATAAAAGCCCCAGGATTTTCTGTATCCTTGTGGCTTGCACACTCCCCTGCAGTAGAACAGAAAAGAAAATCCTCTCCCTGCTCCACAGAATACATTTTGTTTCTATCCAGTAACTGTTTAAGGTAAAGTTGACTTTCCAGTATGGCTCAACTAGCAGAAACTATAGCAAACACATCCTACAGACGCTTCCAGCTTGCCTTTAGCGTTCCCTAGGAGTCATCAAAAGCCCAGACTATGTGGAGGACATCTCACTACTCCACCTTACCTGGGCAGCGGGCAGTAAAGGTGAAGGTAGATTTTCAGAGGAAGAAAAAAATCCACAAATAAAGACGAAAGCATCATCAAGGACTTCTAACCTTGCATGACAGACACACACACTAAGACAGACAATCCTGGAGGAAAAAAGAGGTACAGTACAAAAAGAGCCTTTCCACATCCACAGCCAGACTGTGACTCTCTCTCCCAGTTTCTCCTGTCCTCATCTCACAACCTTTCATCATCAATAATGCTACTTAAAAAAGAAGCACAAGATAAAGCTTGTGCATTTGACTGTAATGCAGGAGGCCAGCTTCACTGAGAGACAGCTCAGCAATGCTTATTGCAATGTAAAGAAGACACCTTCATGTTAATGAGTGATCATGACTTTTTAAACCAGGATTTGACCTTTCTAAATTTGGCATGGGTCAAACAAAACAGACACATGCCTAATTCATAGCAACCCCTTCTATATACAATTCAGTGGATTTTTCATGCACTGCTGTCACTAAAGACCTTACTGTCAGCTCTAGAAGCACAGAAGCCAATGCACTGAAAGGACCTTCTAATACTACTGTGTTTCTGCTTTATGATCACTTCTGGCTCTTCCTTCTGTGCTCCTGAGCTCTGTTCACAAACCCCAAAGAACTTGGTGTCTAAGCAGGGCTGTGAAAAGTCACATCAGAGGGAGGAATGAATGCTGAACTACTCCTGAATGACAGCAGGCGTGACAGTCAAGATCTATTCCCAGGTCTGCTACTGACTTGCTACTTCTCTCTGTGCCTCTGTTTCCCTTTGTTATTTGTAAAGCAACTGGAATCACAAAATTCTTCAAATATTTAGGTCAAAAATACAATACAACAAAAGGATACACTCATCTATTGCCATATTTTACCGCTCAGAAACCTGGCAACCTACTGTAACCTTAAAGATGGCCAAAGCAGATTCAAATGGCATAAGAAGAATAAACCATGCTCTCTCTCTTCAGGACTGGCGATTAGAAACAATGCAGGTTTATAAGAATAGGTGTTTTGGGACATTTTGGAGAAATCTTGTTCAATGTGTTGACAGTGCAACCACAATGAAGACAAGTGCTATCTAATTATTTCTTTTTTAATACATGGCATCGTGATGTAAAATTTGCATCTTATCAAACAGGTTAGCTCACACAGCGATGAGCATAATGCTTCAGGACAGTGTCGCCATCAGTCAACATCAGGCTCATTGGAAACGATGCCTTAGGAACAACAGAATGATTTTGCTGCTACTAGGAAAGACCTTTAACCTTGGCTGCTGTGTAGGGTCTGGGATTTTACTGTTTAGCATAAAGCAGCAAGGTTATATCAAATGTCCCTTACAACTAAACTGCACACATCAGGTAACACTATAATAAGGTTCAATCCCCGTTCCACATAATTTTGCTGGTAGAAGTTACAAGAGTATCCCTGCCATTACATGCTGTTTCAGTCCAGGGAAAAGTTTTGTGGAAGTGGTACAAAGCATGGATTTATGTGAGATGTCCTCCTGGTACAGCCTGTGGGTATCCCTGTACTTGCAAAGGTGCCCTCTGCGTAAGCATGGCACCAAGTGTATGAATTGAGAATACAGACTAACTCCAGACATTCCTTAGGATGTCATTAGTCCTTGAGAAATTCGGCATCTTGAAGTTACTCTGCATCCCTCAGGGCTAACCTCTCCTAAATGCAGTGGAGTACTGGCTCTCACTCCAACTAAAGCTAGCCTCTGTCCCTTACACCAAGAGGGAGCCATTAGTAATTTTTCCCCAGGAAGCACAGTTCATTATATGCTTCTGTCAAGTATAAAATAGGTTTTGGCTCCTTTAGATTTTTGTTTTCTCTCTCTCTCTCTTTTTTTTTTTTTCTTTAGCATGACACAGAATAAAAGGCAATGTGCATTGAACTGTTTATGTGATAAAAGGCACGACTGCCACTACACAAGTTGAAGCAGCTCGATAGCTGAAAACAACCGCTTCCTGCAGAGAATTGATGTGGCAAAACTTGGACTCATTTTTTGAGTCAGGCAATAGATCTTCAGGCCAGTACAGAGCACCAAGTGTATTGAACGCAGGCTGTGTAAAATTCAGTATGCGGCTTACCCCAAATTAGCTTTTTGTGAGATGGCCTCACCGCTTGGAGAAGATTTCTTAAGAACAAAACCTTGATCATGTTTTCTAAGGCTATGAAAGCATATGTGAAAGAAACAAGGCCAACTGCAGTAAATGTCAAGTTTAACGTATCTGGGATAAGCGCCTACTAAAATTTTCACATGACATAATAAAGCTCAGATTTAAATATACTGCAGTCTTTGTAGAAAATGGGTTTACCTGAGAAAAGAAGATCCAGATATTTAAATCTGGTACTGACAAAATCAGTGGGGATTTTGCCACCAACCATAAAGAACATAGGACTGGGTTGCCAGGGCGTGATGCTCTTTGCTCTACGGTGACGAGCACTCCCAGCAGCTCCAGCAGAATTTAGAAGCACTCAATAATTTGTGGGACTTGGCTTGAAAGTAGGTGAAGTATGGATGCCTCACCCCGTAAATACACTATTTGCTTGTTATTGTTACTGGGAGACTTCACATCTATAAATACATAACACGACCTTCTCTTAAACCATACCCCTCTCTGACCCCCAAACTATCCCCTGCACTTTCCCATCTGAGAAAAGGGGTACATTAAATATTTAAATAAATAACAACACTTCAGTATTAAAATAATCTATCCCTCTAGTAAAATAGCTGGAGTAGAAGACAGGTAAATAAACAGAACTTTTTATCCACTTCAGTATAAAAAAAAGCAGACACAATTTTGCATAGACAGATCAAAATACTTCCGTAAAATGAAATTGTTTAACAAATAACTGCCAGACTCCTGTAAAGGGTCAGATCTTCCACTCTTAATTTCACGAAAAGCATTTAGAAAACAGAAGGTGACACTTGTGTCTGCTCTGAATCTGTAAATTTAACTCGCACAAACTTTGCTATAGTTCCTCCATCTATCAACTTTTTCACTTCAGTATTCGGTTACCTTACAGCTACCAACTTACTTACCTGCATGATCTTTCTGTACATGGAAACTGTCCCACCTTTTCATCATTCCTGCTGTTCTTCTCCAAAACCTGTCAAGCACTGCTACCTGCTTTCTCATACCGGGAGAAGGCTGCAGGGACTGCAGAGCTTGACAGTAGCCTGAATATAATTACCAGAGTGTGTATGTAAATACTATGGTGTACAAGAGAAGTCCCATGCGGCACTGATAAACATGGCAGGGTAAAGCAGAAAGAAATCCAAATAAAGTAATAAGCTGTAAAAGCAACAAGCTGCGGCAGGGACAGGAACAAATGCAGGTGGAACTGTCTATAGAGCAGGTAACACAAGCGGAACAACTGTCTGAAAAGCAGGACCATATAGGAAAGTTGTCATGTCAAAATCAATGAGAAAAACTGGTGCAAAATAACACAACATCAGAGCAGGGAGAGCGGAAGGGCAAACACTACTTTCCATATTGTGCAGACAGAAGTCTGCTCTGCTGACTCAGAGCTATGCAATAAATCCATATATGCTTGAGCGTTATGCTTGTGACTGATAAATGCTTATATGCGATGCAGTTATGAACTTGCATATGGTGTGCTCAAGCACTGCAGAAACCCAACCTAGAACTAGATGAGTCTCCAAGCCAGATGCTACTTCTGGAGCTTTTTGCACCTACGTCCAAACAAAGTCATATACAAGTTTGCACCTGTCCAGATGTGGGCACAGCACAGTCTTGTACCATGGGAAAATGACATTCCTGAGAATGGACAATGCTTGTGTTTGATTTTTTCTGCTGCTGAGCTGATGTTTTCATTGGACTGTCACTGAGATAATGCCAGGCTCCCTCCTGGACAGTAACAGCTCAGAGATATGAACATTGGATTTTGTTCCCTCCCTCTCCTCTGTCAACATATAGTTAATGTATGTTAATATATAAGTGAACTAAATTTCATCTGCCATTTTATTGCTACACTACTGAAGCCTCGTAAGATATTTCTGCACCTATTCATGCTTGCTCCATGTATTTTTTACCGTTAATACTCAGTAACATCAGCAAAGTTGACCACCTAGCACAGGATGTGAGCAGGCAAGTGTCTCCCAGGCACCTAGCAAACATTTCTTCTTCCCCAGAAGCAGAGAGAGAACAGAACAAAATGAGTCACATTTCCGTTATAGTCCAGTTCAGCTCTTGGGGAAGCCCAGTGGTGCAGCTGCATTTCTGCCTAGACCAGAGAGCACAACCAGCAAGCGCTAACAAGCAAGACAGAAGGATGCAAAGCTGCCCAGCAGCTACCAACATGATGGCTCTGTCCCACAGTGTTAACACAAACTGTTTGAGATCAGGTGTCAGACTGATTTACACTGGTGCTAAGTCAGTAATAACAGTTACGTATCAAAACCCCACAACTGCCCCCGTTAACTTGAGGAGGAATTTCTGCGTAAGAGTGACTGGTCAATTCCCAAAAGACATAAGGCCAAATCCTGATAGACACAGTTGTTCCTCACTTCTGGGACACAAACCAAAGTCCTCCCCATACCCTTCCCCTTCTCTTCAGCTCCAACCAAATGCCAAGTCTTGCCTCTAGCCTTTCCAAGAAAACTGCCAACTCAGTTGTATGTACTTCAGCCCCATGCTTTGAGATGCCTGAAGCGTTTTGGCTGAGTCTTTTCTTCTAGGAATTGGCCTGAGGGAAAGTAGAAATAAAACCTCACCTCCCTCCCCAAAAAAGGAAATGAAGGATTGTCATGTAGTAAGAAATCTGAGGTGCATCTAACCCTATTTGTAATACAACAATTTCTTTCAGCATTAAACTAATACAGAAATGTTAATATTAGTCTTCAGTCTTCTAATTTCACTGCTAGAAAAAACCAAAAGTGTGCAGTCTTATTTTAGCATAAACAAGTGCTCAGGGTACAAATGTATAGAAATACTTAGGTAGATACTTATAGATACATGTTTTTTCAAAGTTATTCTGCCTCTCAGTTTTTATTCAGTACCTGTTTTTAACTACTATGTGGAAAACCTGCTTATAGGTATCTTCCAGCTCATCCCACTGGAGTAGATTTGAAAGTCACAGAGTTTCTAAAAAGACTGTTGACTTTTTTCACACAGCAAAAGGGAAGGATGTTCCAGGAGTCAGTGAGACATGTTTCAAGTAAGCCTGACTCCTTGACTTTGCTGGACATTTAGGTACCCACTCACCTGTACATGGGGTTTTACCTTAGTGAGTATGTTCCAGGCATTTGAGGTATTTTTGATTTGGAAAAAAATACCAAAAACAATTCTCCAAGAATCCAAATGTGCACCCTCTTTGGAATTTTCGTTATAGCTTGTATCAGTCATTGATTAGGAAATAGTAGTGGAGAAGATTGGCCAGCCTTGAAAAAACAACCACGCACACTATTGTGAACCCAGATTTCCCTTCAGTGTGTTCACAAAACACACAATGCAGGTGAAAACAACAGAGTGCCACAGATTTACTTCTCCAATAAGCTCTTGGAATTTCCATTAAGACATATTTTCTTTCCTGATCTTTCCAATTTCTTTCCACTCTTCTTTCCACTTTGAAAGATCTCTGGAGGTGGCAGGAACAATCATCGTCAGACTCTCCTAAATGAGCAGGTCCAGCTTTCGAGGTTTTGCTGAACACAGAAATACACCGATGCAAACAGCCCCGGGAACTCAGTCAGAACTAAAAGATGGCTCTTCGTCAAAGGAAAAAAGGGCTTTTCAGGAAATACCACACAAGCGTACAAAACAACTTCTACCCAAGATTGCTTCCCAAGACAACACTGCAAATAAGAACATAACAATCAAAATGGAAACGGTATTTTCTATTCCTGAGAAAAAGAGGTAATTTCTGTTAGTTTTATGAATTCAGGTGCGCATTAGTTCAGCCCCCACCTTGGATGGAGCCTGACACACGTCATGCCAGCACACAGCAAGGAAGAGGAGTTCTTCCAGTTCCACGTCAGGAGGATTTCTCCTCCATGTGATTTTACATGGTAAGTCCAGATTGTTCATCAGCCACCCACAGCTGATAGTCACCTTTCCAAAATCCTGTTTAATATTTAATTCTGCACTTTATAATTTTAAGCCAAGTCCGTGCAGCAGGAGACCATGTGTGAAGAAGATAAAACGGAAAGCTTAACAAAAACCAGCCTCCCCATGTCCACGAGAACTCTTAACCTGAAAGATTCAAAACACTAATGCCTGGCACTTAAATACAGCTCCAACATCAAAGCGCTTTGCAGACCCCACATACGCTGCAATAAAAGACTCGGGGAATATAAAATGATCCTCTGTCAGGACGACCCTGTCAGCAATTCCAGTTTAAACATGCCATGTCAGAAGACTTCCACCAGCTTCCCTGAGGGCTAACTCCTAATCTTACAGATTTCCCTGCAAAAATCTTTCAGACTCTGTAACTAATTGAGTAATTGTGTGCAAAACTTAGCATCACACAGATTTAGACAGAGCATCCATACGGGCAACAAACATGTATAACACATACACCCCTTGGCAGAAAGCAGCCAGAGACTTACTGAAATTTGCTTCCACCGTAGGCGCGCAGGATCTTTAGAGAGGGAAAGAGGAGGTGCAGGCACAAGGTGCAACGCAGAGGAAGACTTAAATAGAGCAGTGGAAGGAGACACACAGGAGGAGCAGTTTAGACTTAGGACTGGAGATGCCAATGGAGCAAAACCAGCAGAAAACTGCGTATGCTGGTGTAAATGGTGTGGCACAGGGCAGGGTTTGACTGAGGAGCTGGGGCACAGCTGTTAAGAGGAAAGATACAGTCCAACACTCAAAGACAGTTATTTTTAATAGCTGCATCCATGATTGGATGGAGATTAAGGAATTTATTTCAAATGAATTTTTAGCACGTAATTTACATTTTAATGCATTTTGCTTTTTAGACAAACTTGTTTAAAATTTAATAAGAACCAATGACTTTCCTGAATATCTGAATTTTTTCTAATTTCTTAAAATAATTTATATAAGAAATATTGCACTACTGAATTATGCTGTGAAGTTTAATAAGTTAAAAGGTGATGACTTTACATGAATAAGAGCTGTAGCTGTGGATCTCAATTCAAGTTTTATAAATAATGGAGCTAATAATACTGTGACAAGTATCTGAGTGAACTCCTGCCCTATTTTAAGTACTTTTCTACCACAAATGCAAGTATTTTTTATTTTGAGAATGAAAATGAGGAAGTTTTGTCCTAACTAATTTTCAGGTTCTGTTTTCTTAGGAGATATGCAAGAAGATTTTATTTAAAGTAGCTGAAAGTTAGAAACACAATGTTAATCTAAACCCAGTATTCTTTATCTTCCTCTTCTCACCTACAAACAAAAACGGGCAGAGAATGTAAAAGGGCAGTGCTAATAGATTCAGTATGGACGAAACTTTCTGAACGTCTTAGATATTCAAAGATGCTCACAGGTTCCTTGGTGCTATTGAAAATCCTCCTAAACACCAACTCTCCTACTGCCATTACATCATTATTTGTTTAGGAAGAAAACCACGAATATTGGTACTGACCATCAGAAATCTCTTTTTATTTTTCTTCTTCTTCTTTTTTTCAGAAAAATAACAAATGCAACATAAAATTAAGATTGAAATTAATTCCCTCAAGCTTCTTCCTCATCTACTGTAAGCATAAGGTCAAGCAAGGATGTAGGAGTGCCCCCCCACTCTTCAATTAAATCTGTTCATGATAACAGGACACAATACATGTTCTGCTAAATCTCATTTTAAAAGTAATGCTTTGAAACCACTGAAACCCAAAGTAGTAGCTATGTATAGAGAAAGGCAAGGTGGTTTTATTTACATCAAGAACAGTGACTCGGTTGGATCACAGTATGAGAAGGTTACGTTTAGGGAACAGGCATGAACTACAGCATCAGGCAGAAATTAATGACATGTACAAATGTACAAATTAAATCTGGAGAGGAAGATCCATGCAGCTTGTCAGCACTGAATAGCAGATTTTGGTATTCTCCTACAGCATATTTGAAAACAGTAAGTTGATTTCCTAATATAACAGTATTCATACTTACAGAATTTTAAAATATTGGAAGCTTTTCATAGAATTAACTCATACTTCCAAAACTTCCTTTTACCAAGCATAAGAGCCACAAATAAAAATATGAATTGTCTCCCTCTCCTTTCCATAGCCTGAAAAACACTTAAATCAAGAATTTCCTAAATTTTTAATGTTTTTTTTTTTCATTTCTGATTTCAAGAAGGAGTAACAAAGCTCTGAGTGTTGACACTAAGCAAACTCTTTGTTTGCTTCAGACAATCTGTCTTATGACTTACATGGGTGTAGTAGTCTTTCTATATTCAGATCAAGAGCAATGTCCAAACATTGTTTTAACCTTGAAGCTATGGAAAATCCAAAAGCTCACGTCCTCTTTCCAGTGGTAAAAAGCATCCATCCAACCCCTATTGGATTACAAGATGCTAAACAATAAAAATCACACCATTTTTAACATCTGGTCTCCACTTATCCCTACGTTAGAATTACAAGATGGTTTTAGCAGGTAAAAAAAGATGATCTCAAAATCCTGAAGATAAGCAAACTCTCCTTTCACTGTACAGACCTCTGGCATGAGAAGAGGGTAACATTAAAATTATATAAGTAATAATGTAATGAAGGGGATTAGAAGATGGTTAAAATATAAATAGTGTTCAGACTTCACAACATTTACATAAGTGCTCATAATAATAATATTAGATGATATAAAACGTCTGCCTTTTTTGTGTGATTGCTCAAATTTTCTTAAAGAACAGCTGAAGCTTTTTCATAAAATCATTGCAAAGAGAAGTTTTGTTTCATTGAGGAGGTATAAATACGACAAAATACAGCCTGCTCATTTATCTTCTAGGAGATGATAGGTGATATTTCTTAATTCAGTTATAGAAGAGAAATGTACTATTTACCCTATTTAAAACTCATAATTAGATTTTGATTAAGCAGCCTAAGACTTGAAATGTAGCGCTCAGACATCCATAACTCTTAAAAACATTGCTTTAAAATATTTTTAATCAAACTTAGTAAAGACTATTTTCTTCAATAACGAGTGGATCTCCACAATCAACACTTATTGCCTATGTTTGTTTGACTAAATTAATATAATTTAATGCAGTTTCTGCATGAAATGCATGAAACTGGCTTGTCAGAAAAGTTCAGCTAGAAAGCTGAATCTCAGCACTTCATTTCCAAAAGCCCAAGTTCCTGTGTCAGACAGAAGGTCTCAAGCAAATTTGAAGAATTCTGTTTATAATAAATGGAGGCAACCAATAAATATTACTGCAACTACTCAATTGTGTGACTGAAATGCCAAACTTCATGGAATACTGGTAGTTAAATTGCCTCACTGAACAGAAATTATGTGGATTTGAAAGGATTATAAAAGGATAAATTATCCCAGCTGTTCTCATTCTCTTAAGTCACTTTTATTAAAATATTTGTTGGAGGAAGTGTTGTCCTGATGCTTAATTTTCACAGACACTTTACAGCCACATATAACACCAGAGCTCTTACTGACTGGATATTGTTTACGTATGGAAGCAAATACAGCCAATCAGTATTACATTATTTTTCTCTTTTTCAGGTATCAAATCAAGGGGTTACTGGTCTTAAAGATGATTTTTAAAAAGGACATTATTGCTGAATAGGCATGCAACTAATTTCTGTCCTGTTTGAGGGTCAATGTAACTGTACTGATTGCTAGTTATGTACTTTTTACTTTAGTTCATCTATTTAAACTGAGATTTTCATTAACAGCACTAGATATGAACTACTGAAAAAAGGGCAGGAACAGAAGTGAGAGAGGTGCTGATGCTCTGACATCCAGCACTAGTGCACACAGAAGGAAAAAAAGGGCAATACCTTGTGATGCTACACACACTTGCATTTCCTTGCTTACACCGTTCTCTAGATAATACTGTGTTCTCGATTTCTATCATATTAAAAAAAAAAAGCAGATCGATAAAGAACTTTTCTTTCTTTCTTTTTTCTCTTAGGAGTTTGTGCGAAAGCCCATTACCATCTACCAGCTATTTTTGTAGGATATAAGCTAGGGGTGCTCTCCAGTTCTTAAAGGAAAACTACCTGGTATTAATCAGGATTACCTGGAATGAGATCTCATCATAAATAACAGCTGAAAGAACAAAAACGAGCTGCTTTCTCATTAGTGGAGAAAGCCTCTGCCAGCTGAGTTTGAAACAGGTGAGCATGTGCCTGCACTGTTCCACCTCTTGGGTTGACAAACAGCTTTTCCATCTCCAAATCAGATGCTGCATCTAATTTGCCATAACACCAGATTCATCCAAGTGTGTGCATGCATGTGTGTATACCTGCATGTGGAGATTTTCTTTTAAACCTGAACAGCTAGATATGCTCTGTTACAGGAGAGCATTTAACTATGTTTACTGATTTTAAAAAGTGCCCGGCAATCCTGAAGAGTGAAACAGTCTTTCTTTTTCTTTCTTTTCGAAGGTAAGAGACTATATTTTAAAGTGATAACCATAACAAAAATATATTCTGTATTCACTACTACGTTACAAAAATATATGCTTGAACACACAGCAGCATGATGAAGTTGTAGCAGGAGAGACAGGATAAAAAACTCCCCTCCTTCTCAGTTTAGATCTTTTGTTATATTAACCACATTCATTACATATTCAAGGGGATTTTAATGGATGCCAGACCAAGAAAAATAACTTCAATTACTTTAATTAGTTTTCCTTCAAAACTACATATAAAAATGACAAATAGGAATGATGAAACTGATTTCCATATACTTGCCTCTTAGTCCTCAAATGAGTGTGGGTTTCTCTCTCTCCCCATTTTCTTTTTCCTTTTGGTTTTATTTTATTTTTTTATTAAATCTGCAAAGTGGAACAGACTGCTCCAAAAAGAACTACCATTCTTCTATGTCACTGTCAGGGATACGGTGTTTTGGTAAAACCAACAGAATAATTACTGAACTGGCAATTCATTCTCTAAACATGGCTCTTGTTCACCTGCTGGCAAGTTAATGAATTAGTATATATACATTTACTAAGGAACACCTGCTTTTAACTCAGAAACTTCTTATGATCAAAAAAATCCAAGATCAAACCAGAATGACAATGCTGAAGACCTTTTTTTTCCCCCAACGCTTTCTCCTCTGCAGCTGTATATTTTCAATCTTTTCTGTGATAATTATACTTATCTTTTTCATGTATAAATACACCACGTTTTGATTGTAACTCACAGAAAATGGATCTCATTATTAAATAAAAATACACCATGTTGGTTTTTTTTTTCAAATGTCCTACTTCTGAATATCCTGCTTGGATGCATGTGGGAGGGAACGGGTCAAGGAAGCTGTTCAACATCCTTTGCCGAGACATTTTAATGAGAAAGGCAACAGTCTACGCAATGCTGTTGTAAAAAAGATTTGCCCCCTGGAATACTGGTGTGAGTGATCACAGCTCCTCTGCTTTGGGTCTCGAGCCTAGCCAGCTTTTCAGCAGCTCCAAGTTGTTTGTTTCTTTAAAAGCCTGATGCCTTCATGACCATTTTGCTCTTCAGCAGGCACAGCCCTCGCTGCCGCTGTGCGATCCCGCAGCAGGCTGAGGCCAGCTGTGCTGCCAAATGCACCGATGGACACACGCTGCTCATGGCCTCTCCTTGATCTGCTACACATGTGCCTGCTGCCAGCATGGACTTACTGACCAGCTCACTGTTTGGTTTTGGGCATTTTGAACCCACTGTTAAACTGACTCTTTGCGTTTGGAGGTAGGGAGAACAGCTGCCTGACTGCGAAGTGTTAGGACTTCATATTTTAACTAAATATTTGTATTCAGACAGCAACAAAAGAACAAAAAAGAACACATCTGTCTGCCAGAAAATTAGCAAAGTGAGGATAACAAGATGTAAGAATCAGAGAGAGTGCAGTGAGCTTGAGACCTGCTGAAATCCTTCTTCATCAAATGATCATTTAATGCCTTGGACAGGTAAGAAATCAGTTGGCTACTTAAGTCAGAGCGGAAGGCACACAGTGGAAACACTCACCAGCCAAATGCAGCATTGCGGAGTATAAGATAGTAGGAAACCAGTTATAGACAGATATATTTGTATTTCCCTATATGCCTGTAACTGGACCAACATCTAATCTTGTGTCTTCTACAGAGCTGCTAGAAATTGGTACGTTTTGCTACAGACTGAATATAACCAGCTGTAAAACACTGAATTGGTTGCCAATGGTTAAAGAGGCAAAGAAGGACTGCAGTTGGAGGAGGACAACAGGTGACTCACGTGTTTTTGCAGTCTACTGTCTCCATCCAGGACTTCTAATTCTCTGTAATTCTGACCAAACTTCTCTCCCTTTGAAGAATGTGATGCTGAACATGCAGGAAGAAATGTTCAGACTTAACATGCACAGGTATCCTGGATTCAACTCAAGGTACTGAGATAGTAGTAGCTGGCTGAGAACTTTTCTGACACAGAATATACTGTCACACTGACTCTGCAACTTTAGACAGGGAGAGCCACATTTATACACTCTCTGTGTGTTTTCTCATTAAAAAACCCAATGAAGTAAAACCTTCATATGCGGTAAAAAAACATAACCCCTCCCCAAAAAATCTTGTTTTGAAATGTGAGCTGAGATTTTATTTTTCAATTAAAAGAATTCAAGTCTAAATGAAATTTAAACCTAAGGCAAACACATCTCCCTGGCTCCTATATGACAGGTCAGGAAGAGTAACTGGTTTTCGACTGGTTTTATCCGTTCGTATGAAAGGAAATTTTCTGGAGACTCAATACCTTCCTGAGACAGGAAAACCATTTCCTGTCCTGCTCTGGTTTCCAAGAAAATCTTTGCCAGATTAGGATGTGTGTAACACAGGACACATTGGAATTGAAAGAGTGCCCGCTGCCTATCAGGAGGAGGAAAATTCAGGACCGTAACCTCCAGCCTTATGCTATCCTGCAAAGTCCAGATAACTGCTACCAACCCGGCTGGCTGTGTCCAGGCCAAAGCATTTGCTGTTGCTGCGAAGGCGGCTCCAAGAACGAAGCAGTCAGTGCTTGCCGAAGTGCAGAGAATGAAGTGTTGCCACTGTCCTATCTGATCGATCATGCAGCTCTTTCAAAGCTGTTCCTCACTCACTTCTCTTGCATCACAGCCCTAATAGAGAAGCTTTCGCAGTGCTCACTTCCATCAAGGATATAAATAAACCTGACAAGCTTTTAGAAGCAACCTGTTAGCACTGTCCTTGCATTAGCAGACTATTATGAAGAAATGGCCTCAAGCTTTTAAAGATGAACTAAGAAGCGCCGCGTCAAAGAACTAAACTGTTCAAATGCGAGAATTTAATTCCTGCTTAGTGGTTAATGTCCTGGTTTGAGCATGAATTGAAAAAGTTCTTCAGTTTGCAGGTATGCCATTTCCACTCAGTCCCCCAGCACAAGCTTGGGAGTGAGGATTCCTCACAAAGGCCTGAAAAATCCTTCAAGTTGGCTCTAGCAGCAAAAAGGAAAAGAGTAATAATAAAAAGAAGCTTTACAATAGGCATAGAGTCTTGCATCTATAATGGCTCTTTTATATTTACAGGCCTTTAGACTCTAGCACTGTATTTTCAGTGGGGATAGGAGTTAGGAGAACTTGTTCCCACTAGCTACAGTGCGGTGACAAAAGCAGGGCAACAAGGCAACGCACTAACTCCCAGCTTTGTTTCCAGAAAGCGTGGCTGCCTCGCTGCAAGGCTTGATGACTGTTTACGCAATCACCTACGTGTGCACTGAACTGAGCTCTGATGAACAGGTGGGTACCAGCACATTAGGGAACCGCCGATACGGTCCGTTATTCAAGCACAGGCCCCATGCTGCAATCCACAGACCGGCAGGTGCGTGCGCGATCAATGTGCTCATCACCTGAAGCTTTTCTCACTGCTGTCTTGAAGATGCACTTTGATCACCTTAATAGAAAGGCTGACCATAAGAGAAAACAAGAACAGAAACTGCTATGAAAGACAGCCACAGGCACACAAAAGCTTCCTGTGAAGCAGCGTTACTCACAGCCAGCTGCTTACAACGAGCATCAGCACTCTCGTCGGCTCGTGAGTCAGCAGCACCTGCTCCCCATCACCTTCCTGGAGGATACTAACACATCTCCATGCTCAGCAGCCCTCTTAACCACCCAACCTTTTGTGGTAGGACCTAGCCCACAGGGTATGTATTGCACATCAGTCAGGATGCCCTGGTAAACACAAGCACGCCTTATACTAGTGCCTATACATTTGGCATATGTGCAGTGGACACTAAACAGTTATCTCACTAGAGCATCATGTCTAAACAGCACCAGATTTGAGCACAATTAGTAGAGAAAACTTTGAGGATACTGTAGGAATTTTTAGTTTTTAAGGATTCAGTTGGTAATACTTTCATCTCTGTGTAGCCCTGAACCATTGTTTCAGTTTAAGTGCATCTCTGCAAAGGTGCATACACAGAAATCACACACAACTACTATTCAGCCCAAGAGTTTCCCTTATTTTGACTGTAAGACCATGCAATGCTATTGTACCTGGTGTTCAGCTGAAGCAAATGGAAATAATTTAAGAATCCCATGTGGGATTTCCATACAATAATATTTCATGTGCATATTACAGTTCTTCAGGAGTGTTCTATTCCATACCTCAATGGCTGCAGTTCCTATAGATGTGAAAAGTCTTGACAGATAACAGGTTTACTGTAATGTCTGACTACCTCCAGTGGTAAGTAATTTACCATCCATCCTGTAAAGTTATGATAAGCCTAATGTCCTGTTGCTTATTAATTATCAGCTCAACAAGCCATTTAAGCAGGAAAGAAATGCACAGCAAGCTGCTTCCTGCCATCCCACTTATTTGCTGTAATAAATGGTTGCAGAGTTTACCACATATCACATTGAGCAAACCAGGCAGTATTCCCGAATTGCAGGATTGTTTGAAACACATCCCTGCATCTAACTTAGGAATATTTCTTCTGGCACTGTGAAGTCTTCCTTCCTTCACCACAGGAAGCAGGATGGTCTAAGTAGGTCGTTTTAGGTGACTGAAAGAAACCTTCCCACCCCTGTGCAGCCCTCCCAAAACTAATTCCCTGTCTATTGTGTACCAGCAAAGCTAGAGCTGAGCCCTCAACCTCAAACAAAAGTAACTCTGACTCTTAATGTGAACTGATTCCACTGGATACCACTGTATTGCATAGTGGAGATACTGATCTTCAACTGTTTTAAACTGACCTCATATTTCCTGTCTATTTTGGAGACCGTAATTTTAGGTGGAGTCCTGACATCACTGAAAACAGCAGAAATTTCTCTCATTCTCATCACTGAACCTTGTAATTTCAGGCACAGTAGCACAAACTAAGAATCTACCTACCTGACCTGTGCACAGAGGCAGATACTTGCGTATCCAGTTTGACCTAGACTACACCTGCACAGCTTTAAAGCTAAACTGAGTTCAAATAAGTACTGCCTGCCTAGCTTTATTTGTTTCAAAGTTGCCCTGCAGAATTTGAGTGTTGCAGAGAGGAAAACCAGAACAAGCAATCCATGTCCTCTTTCTGGCTCTGTGGCAGCCACATCAAGGGGCAGAAACCTTTCAATACCTCATTGTTTCCTCTTCTGTGAAATTAAAAATAAAAATCATCCATTTCACTGGATCTTATAAGAATTTCTGCACCAGCTACAAGTTTTGTGTTCTTCATGTAGAGAGTGAGTGGAAATGTAAGATATAAACATCACACTACAGTTGGTCACATATGCTATGGTCCATACACAGACTGCTGTTCCTGGAAGACTTCCCAAGTTACCATTGCTCCTATTCACTTTGACAGCTCTAATTTTTGTTCTGGAGTTCTCTTTCTAGAGGAGAAAATGGCAATGACCACAAAACATTGGCAATGTGCGTAATAAAAAGCAGACTCGCTATCATTCTCATTTGTATGGCAGTATATTGGCATTCTGATGTGCCTTGCTTGCAACACCAGTTTGTAGACCAGCCCTGGAAGTCTCCTTTTCTGTTCAAAAACCTGAGTGTGTGGTGCCAGGCACACAACAGCTCCCTCCCTGTTCCAGTGGGGGCTTCCTAACTTCTCATTTCTAGGGATTAGGGAACTTCTGTTCTGCAGCATAGAGAACTTCCTGGATACCACCAGGAATTAGAGAAAATTAAAATTGTGCCTATTGTTTTTCTCTGCCTCATTAATTGCAGTGGGATTTAAATACTGGGAACCACACACTAAAGACAACACAACAGAGGTTTTCCTGCTCTCTAAGAAACCATTCTTTCACAGATGTGGTCTTTATTTGACAAGCTCTCTACTGAGCATGAGATCAAGCAAAGCAGACCAGAATCAACTTTCAATTAAACTCAACAGTTTTTCTTGAATCATGTAGGACTTGACTCCAAGCATAAGACATCTGGCACAAGATTTGGATGCTCAGATGTCATGTTTACTTATTTCTTCCCTTTGAACACACACAGATACATGCATATGGAAGTGGCATGAGATAATTTTGTTAAAACCCCATTTATTTATTCAGTGCATTCACTTCCCACCATTCATTATTGCTGTTTAAAGTACTTCATCTCAGGGAGAACCTTATTAGAACCCAACGATATAACATATGGTCACATTTGCTGCTCAGTACACAGACTACTTTGACAAAAGAGCAGACTCACCACAAGATATAAAAAGCAGAGGTTCAGAAGGTGAGTTTTGTTATGCATGTATGAGGATCTGAGGTTTTTGTATGTTCACCCAACATGGAGTATTTTGCTCAGAATTACTGTGGCTTATGCCATAACTGTATCATGTATTTTCTTATAATATGGCTATGCAAACAAAGCCAAGGGATGAATGCAGGGTAGTCCCCATCTTACATGTGACAATGAGAAAACAACCCCACCCCTAGTGCCCCTAATAGGTAGGAGCCTATTTTCTACCACTTGTCTATATAGTTCCCTATAGTTTAGCAATATAACAAGGTCTCATCAGAATCAACAGCTTACATCACCAGGAAAAGCTTTTGTGCAGTACAGCACAGTGTATGCAGCACTTTAACTTCAAAATTCAAACCAGGGTAAAAGGATGGAGCATTAGACCGGAATCAGAAAATCTGATTTCCATTTGTGTCTCCGCTAGAGTCTTGATAGGCAGCACAAGACAAATCATTCACCTCTACGTGAGGTCTACTGAAAGCAGGATGTCTCTGCAGGAGTGGACAAAACCAGAAAGTTCATGTAAGTAACATCTGCAAAATGCAGGAAGGTAATGGGCTAAAGTCTCTCAGCCTTTCAAACAAATAAAGGTGATGGCCAGAACCCACCTTCATTAAAGACTTTTTCTCTTCTCACGAAATGACAAGATTGAAAATCCAGAAACATTTTTGGCAGAGCTGGATTTGCAGAACATATTTGTTATAAAAAAATCAAAACAAAGAAACCCTACTGCTCTTAAAATAGCACTAGGAATCAACTAAAAATGATGTATTTAGGAAAGACAGAACTTAACACTGGCATGTAGGAAGGAATACATTTCCCCTATGGCCTCTACAAGTCCATTTCAGTACTCCTGATAGGATTACTTGCACCTTCAAACTTTGTATTTTCTTTATTTCTTGAGCTGGAAATCAGCTCCAAGATGAAGACAAACAAAAATAGTAAATGCTGAATTTCTAGCTGAAGCTATCAGAATCAGAAATCCTATCTTGGGAAAACTAGATTATTATTTTTAAAGCCCGAGATCCTGAAACAGCATAAAAATTTCAGTTTTTCATTGAAACTAGAGTTTGTATTCAGCCTTCATATTTGTAGAAAGCTACCTGACACAGAGCTGGACTGCAGACAAAAGCCAAGAAATCAAAATTGTGATAGAAAACATGAATGAAGGAAAGCTCCCAAAAGATTTTTAAGGCATTAACACATTTTTTGCGATCAGACTTCTGATATTTTGCTATTCACATTTGGCAATGCTGAGGAGGAGATCCAAGCAACATCAGTTCACAGTCCACTGTAATGTTAGTTCTTTTGTGACATCTTTGCTTTAACATTTAATAGTATTTGCTCAGGTAAGGAGGGGAAGGTAGATGGGGACTATTTCAGCTATTTGAAATAATCACTGTAATTTTAATCTTTATTTTAAATTACTACCCTGAAAATTCAAGGTAGCTACTTTGGAAAGTAACACAACAGAAAAAGGAGAGGCTGTTCTGCAGGAATACCAGGCTAGTACATTTAACAGGTAAAACACTCAACAACAATAGAGGAAAAGGAATTGTATAATTTTGATTTACATCACATCATGTTTCCAGTTGAATTTATAATTAGCTACAATTTATTCAAATTTGGCCTTTACTGGATTTAATAAACTATGACGTTCCATACTGCCCTTTAACAAAACTGCATGGCAACAAGAAGTAATGGAGTTAATGAGAGACATCATGAAAATAGTACTAGACAAGCTGATAAACTCATCTGTACATCATGATTCAGCTATCTTTTCCCAATGCCTGATTTTGCTCAATTAGAGAAGAACTAGGAGATGTGCTGAATGTTACTGGAAAGCCATTGTCAAATACTATAAAGTAAGATGCAAAGTTTGGCTCACTAATACAATTTGCATCCAAAAATGAAATGCTAGGGAAGTGAGGGTTTCAGCAGGGTCAACTGCTACACCTGAGTTGGCAGAGAAGTGCTCAGGACACCTGCCCGTCGCTGCCTGCCAAATGTATGCCGCTACTAATTATAACTAGTGCAAATACAAATGAGTAAAGAGAAGCAGGGAGCCCATTATTACAGAGAACTACTACAAAGCACGGCCTTATTTTACCTACATGAAAGACAGATTTTTGTCACTCGATAGCAGCGTGAGCAGAATCCCACTAATTTCCATACAGCAAATCCAGTGACTCTCAGCAGTGAAACTCCTGCGGCTCCTGCTCTTTCTCTCAGCATAGATTTATTAGTTAGGTGCTACAGTGAAGTCTCCTATTCCTTGCTTTTTATCAGCTGTATAACTTGTATTCAATATCCTGAATATTGGGTGGCCTTGTTCCATTTTGCCCAGTAACTTGCTGAATTCTGTAGTAAACGAGTAACTCTTTGCACTTTGAGTTTTATGGATCTAGCTCTTCCACCCAAGTGCCAGCCACTAAAACACTCACCAGTGTTTCCAGGTATTCAATTTCTCCTTCTCTGTAGCTTCTGCAATTTGAGTCTCATTTGAGGATGACAGTGCCAGTCCCCTGTCCAGCTAGGGACGGAGAAGGAAGAGACTCAATGTGCTGTGTGCACATTGTTAATACATCCTTTTGTTTGCTTTTTTACAAAGAAGGAACAATTTCTACAAGGCTCATTCCTCCACCAGACTCCAGCTGACCAAAGGGATATTCCATACCACGTGACGTCATGCTTAGCATATTAAGCTGGGGGAAGAAGGGGAAAGGGTGGATGTTTGGAGTGATGGTGTTTGTCTTCCCAAGTAACCATTATGTGTGATGGAGCCCAGCTTTCCTGGAGATGGCTGAACACCTGCCTGCTGATGGAAGCACTTAATAAATTCTTTGTTTTGCTTTCCTTGTGTGCGTGGCTTTTGCTTTACTTATTAAACTGGTTTTATCTCAACCCATGAGTTTTCTCACTTTTACTCTTCTGATTCTCTCCACCACCCCAGTCGGGGGAAGTGAGCGAGCAGTTGTGTGGTGCTCAGTTGCCAGCTGGAGTTAAACCATATAGAGGTCTACACGGGTGGCTTCTGTGAGAAGCTGGTAGAAGCTTCCCCCATGTCTGATAGAGCCAATGCCAGCCAGCTCCAAGATGGATCTGCTGGCCAAAGCCGAGCCCATCAGGGACAGCGGTAGCGCATCTGTGATAATGTATTTAAGAAAGAGGGGAAAAACCACCTCCACAATGGCAGTCAGAGAGAGGAGTGAGAAGATGTGAGAGCAACAACTCTGCAGACACCAGGGTCAGTGAAGAAGCAGAGGGATGAGGCGCTTCAGGTGCTGGAGCAGAGATTCTGCTGCAGCCCACAATGAAGACCATGGTGAGGCAGACTGTCTCCCTGCAGCCCATGGAGGTTAACGGTGGAGCAGATATCCACCTGCAGCCCAGGGAGGACCCTGCTGGAGCAGCTGAATGCCCAAAGGAGGCTGTGACCCTATGGGAAGCCTGCTCTGGAGCAGGCTCCTGGCAGGACCTGTGGCCCCATGGAAAGAGGAGCCCACACCCGAGCAGGTTTGCTGGCGGGACTTGTGACCCTGTCGAGGACCCACACTGGAGCAGTCTGTTCCTGAAGGACTGCACCCCATGGAAGGGACCTGCCCTGGAGCAGTTCATGAAGAACTGCAGCCCGTGGGAAGGACTCGCTTTGGAGAAGTTCATGGAGGACTGTCTCCTGTGGGAGTGACTCCGTGCTGGAGCAGGGGAGGAGTGTGAGGAATCCTGCTCCTGAGGAGGAAGGAGTGACAGAGACAGCATGTGATGAATTGACTGCAACCCCCATTCCACATCCCCCTGCGCCGCCTTGGGGGAGGAGATAGAGAACTTGGGAGTGAAGCTGAGCATGGGAAGAAGGGAGAGGTGGAGGGAAGGTGTTTTTTAAGATTTGGTTTCATTTCTCATTATCCTACTCTGATTTGATGGGTAGTAAATTAAACGAATTTTTTCCCAAGTTGTCTGTTTTGCCTGTGATGGTAACTGCTGAGTGATCTCCCCACCCTTATGTCAACCCACAAGCCTTTTGTTGTGTTTTCTCTCCCCTGTCCAGCTGAGGAGGGG
Source organism: Chionis minor (assembly GCA_013398295.1). Taxonomy (NCBI): domain Eukaryota; kingdom Metazoa; phylum Chordata; class Aves; order Charadriiformes; family Chionidae; genus Chionis; species Chionis minor. Next base: position 819,646 of record VZSF01002310.1, read on the forward strand.
GAATTATAAAGCAGCTTGGGTGGACACCTGGCATCCAGCCAGGGACAACCCACCACAGCGTACAGCTTGTTTTCTTCCCTAGAACCCTGTCTGTGCAACAAGCCCCAGGAATACACACCACCGCTGATCAATACCCATCAATGAAATGGGCCATTTCATTAGCAGCAGAGCTCTGGAGGCAGCCTGTCTCACTGTGAGCTGGCTGGATGCCACCACGAGATGCTCAGTTTCATCTCCCGTAACTTGACGCATCATTGGCGGACAACAGTTGAAAAGGGCAGGCAGATTGCATTCGTTCCGTCACCAATTTTACTGTTAAAAAAAGCAACTTGGGAAATAAAATATTTCCTCAATTCCTCCTTTTAATGTGTGAAATTTAAGTCAAAGCTAGAAGGTTTTCTAGCATACAAAGCCATATAACTCTCAATGAAGATGACAAACAATATTGATGACTGGACTCTGGCAATATTCAATATCACTGTACTGGCTTTGGACCTGACACTGACAGCCCATACCATGGGTCAAGCTACAGCCAGTAAAACCAGGAGCTGAACACACTATGCCTCTCTGCTTCCATCTTTCTAAGTACCAGGTTCAGGAGCCAAAGCCATAACTCATTTAAGGTCTACTGCTGACCTGTCGTTTAGAGGACTGCTCCAAGCAAAGAGTATCAGATCATGAAAAACTGGGGGGGAGCGGTGATTTACAGAACTAAGTTAATGTGCAAAACCAAAGCTGAGCAATTAGACTTTAAAGAGATTGCCATTGATCAGAATCTACCAGTGGCAATCAGAACAGTGAATAAACACCTTGTCATATCAGTCTAATTGGAGGCGACAAAGAGGAGAACCCTGTTTTGGAAAGGACTCCTGGAACAGGTCACCGTTGACAGCCGCAGGAGAAAGCCTATAGAGGCATCAGCACAGCACTTTGCTGCATGGCAAGGGCGTGCTAAGGAAAGCTCAGCAACACAAACCTCACAGGCCATTCCCTGCTCCGAAGACCCCTCAGCCTCTGCAGATCCCCAGCACCCGCATCCAGTTAATGTCCTTACTGCAATTTCAGTACTATCCTGGAGTTGGGACGCCTGAGGTCTGTGTGATGATTACTGTTAGCAAACAGCCATTTCAGTGGACTGCTGGGGATTTTACTTTTCTGCAGAAGCAAAATTGCATCCTTCCATGCTTGAAAATGGAACAAGGAAAAGAATACCCAACTGTACAACAATAACTAAGGGTACAAATGAAACTGGGCTGGTGCACTGCTGATGCTGAGCATGGTTAAAAAATTGGCAGAGAAGAGATCAGGAAAAAGGTAGCAAAAAACAAAATAAAGGGAAAGGAGGAAAGACCTGCAGAATAGGCAGGTAAGGACAAAGCAAAACAGAAATTCTGGGGACAGTGTATGAGAAAATAGGACATGCAAAGGGAAAAGGAAAATAAGAACGGAAATAGAAAGAGAGAGAAAAAAAAGAAATAAAAACACAAATAAGCAGATATTTGGTTCAGAATAAAGAGGAACATTGAACTCTGTCAGCATCCTTACACTACATCTATCTTTAAGGTACCTCAAATAGTAAGACTTTCAGCCTGGATGCTCCTGCATCTTGTCTGCACTGTTCTGTTGCGTTTGTTAAGACAAAGCTAATCCTCTCTGCTTTGTTCCCATTTGAAATTAGAAGCAATTTTAAAAATGTTGAACAATACAGTAGAAGAGAGATAAGCCTTTTATCTGCCATACTCAACTGCAAGCCTCGCCAAAGAATAACCACATTTCACTGTTCCAGCAGCTCAAGTAAATCTAAAAGCTAAACTGAAATCTCAGAAACCAAAAACCTATCACAGTACCAGACAGCATGAAAACATACGAGTATGAGAAGCGAACTGGAGCTTTTCCAATCTGCTGCAGACTGCTGACTCTTCCAGACTGCTACACAGAGTGGTTCTGCAACAACAGCTTTTTGCCTGTGATTCGTTTTAAACAATAGATCTGATCCTGAGTAAGTGTTACTTAGCTGGATGTTCCTGATGTTCCTGATACAGTGCGTTAGGTAGAATTTTAAAAAGATGAATAATTTGAAAATCACTTTAAAAAAAGAAAAGATACACTTTGTAAGTGAATACTCTCATTGCCTCTGCTTACAGCACTGTCATTTGCACCATAGAGCGACACAATCTACCTGAACTAGATTCCTCTCTGCTGAAATTAAAACCTTAAAATGCTATCCAACAAACCCAGTCTGAAGTAATCTCTTCTCTTCATGAAGTACCCTGTGGTGCATGGATGTAGGCTAGGACTATAGACTAATTTAGGTCAGAAGGGGTCACCTGCTCCAGATGCCAGTAGCACCAGTTCAGGTTGCTTAGGGCTTTGTTCAGCTAAGCTCCACGACCTCTCTGGCCAATCTGTTCCAGTGTTTAAATATCCTAATTTTGAAACCTTTTCCCATAGTATTTAATTGGATATTCCTTTGTTGCAACTTATGACTGCTGCCTCTCATCCTGTTACCATGCAGCTCTAAGACAACACACTGTTCCTGTCTTATCCTTTAGACAGCTGAGCAGAGCAGAAAGATTCCCTTCAGCCTTCCCTCCTTAAGCCTGAAATTTTAATGTACACCTAAGTTACAGTATCCACTCTGAGACTGTTAACGCTTCCATTTTTCTCCTCAAAAGCATTTTGTAATCAGCAGACCCTTGGCATCGACTGCTGCTTGTACGGATCTGCTGCTGCTGCCGCAGAAAGCTACTTGCTGATGCAGACAAAGCCCTGCCCCGCCAGTTTGCGCAGAGTGAGCACGGGGACGGCATGCCCAGGAGCACTGACACTCACTTAAACAGGTATTTTTTTGGCTTGGCTATAAGCCATAAGAAGCTTAATTACATTAGCCCAAATAAGTCATTCAGCAAAACCTTTCCAGCAGACGGTCCACAAACACACCCTTGAATACAAACTCATCCCTTCAGTATAGGCTCTGGATAGGAATTAAGGAGAATTAAAAATATTTCAGCTCTTATAAACGTCAGTCTGAAACAGCAGTTGATGGCCGGTGGGATTTTGGCACCGTCACAATTTCACGGTCATCCTCAACCTCAACGCCAATACAAAGCTAATGTGATACAGTTCTGAGTCATCACTACTTTTTTATACATTTAAAATCTCAGTTGCTTCCAGCGGCAATTAATTGTTTATTAATTCCACCACAGAAGATGCTGTAAGGGATTTACAGTAATTAATAGAAGCTAATCTGCTTTCTGCCCTGAAGTGTCACTCCTGCACATGAACTAATGAAGCAGTGACTGACCTCCAAGCTCCAGAGCTGCAAATACGAAGCCGAGTTCTGTGCTACGTTTTCCCCGATACTCAGGAAAGGTATCGGCTTTGTGCAAGATGGTAACTTAAAACAATTCTTTCCCTTTTTTAAAAGCAAATGAGAGAGGGCAATTGCATCCACCAGCTCTCCATCCCTCACCTTCCTGTCATCTTTCAATCTATTTCTGTCATTCTTTGTGTGAGGAAAGGTGTGTAAATGCAGCTCACTATCATGAACCCTGGTGACTATTTATGATTGCAAACCACTCCACTGCTAATCCGTTACAATGCCTGTTCCAGATTTATTTACCTTCACAATAAAACTAAGAGATTCACAGAACTGGCTGCATTTGCAGGGCATTCTTTACTCTGTACTGATAAATATCACAAGCAGAGAGATATATGGGGAAAAAACCCTGTAAATCAGAAAGGCTGAAAGGCTCAACTTTACGTCCTAGGTACGCAGACAACACACATCCCACCATTCATCAGATACTGCTCTACTTAGTTGCACTCATGATAAGTAAGACAGGAATCAGTAAAAAGAAGCCCTCCTTTCTCTGCTTGACCCAGCCTGTCGTCCAACAGACATATCCTTGCTAACACACCTGAATGCTTCTCCACTGACACCAGCCCAGAGTTTCCAAAGAGCTAGACGATACACTTGCCAGGGTGCCAAGGGAGTCCATATCCCTTCCAAATCCCAAACCAGTTTTTCTTAAATGATGAAAAGGTGGCTGCAGAGCAGTTAGGCTCATTTTAATGGAGAGCAGCTGTAAATGCTGGCATGTATAATTAGTAAAATAACGCCGCAAATATTTAGATAACAAAAATTACAAACAAGCTCTGTGATGACAAAGGTAAGAGTGATAAGCAGCCATGATTTAAAACAAACTAATTACATCTGATAAATCTATTCTCTTTCTGGATAAAGAACATAGGAAATTTATTAAATCTGGTCATGAGCAAAACATAGTGGGATGGAGTGCAGCTGCAGAAATGTCAAACTATCCTCACAAGGTTATACTTGACATTCTGGGAGAAATGCAAACAACAGAAACTTGGAAGAAGAATTCCTAAGTGTCCTTAAAGAACTATAATTAGTTATTGCAGGTCAAAACTACACCAAATAACAGGACGGTGATGAGAGCAAAAGGAAAGCAGATTTTGCCTCTTAAACTCTGCCATTAAGTAAAAGAAATAAATGACAGCCACCCCAAAACTCAGATGCTAATACACTATATTCTGGAGCAACCTAATGTGGTAATGATCATAGTGGTATGCAAAGCTGTACAACTGATTTTTGTTTCTTCTTATAAGTTATGGAATGAAATCTTGTTCTTCAGTGCAAATTCTACTTCAGTTTCAATTCAATTTCATCTATGCATTTTAATTTGAATTGCCAGGAAAAAAAACTAGATTTTTTTTTTTTTACATAGTGACTTTTAAAAATAGTCGAGCACTAACGGTTGCCTGCTTTAAAAGTAAAACAAAAAACCAAACCCCAACAAAAAAACCCCACGCCAACAAAAACCCCAACAAAACAACCACAGAATATTATTTTTGTTATTTTGCTTCCTGCCTTTTTTTTTGCAGCAACACAGACTGGCTTGCAAATATGAAGACACAGTGAAAGCATGGCCTCAGTGAATGACTTCCACACACGCACTCTTGTATGCAGTCATTTGCTTACCATACACTCAGCATAATGTCAAAAACACATTTTCCTCCCCCCTAGCAAGTTTTTCTTTCTGTACTACACGGAAGACAGTACCTGAAGTTCAAAACACAACTAGTGGGGAGCAGTTTCAATGCCTCAAGGTTCTACTGTTGACTGCCTACATGCCTGACAGATGCCACAGTGCTACAGGTTAAAAAAACACAAACCCTTTGTAATTATTTTGATGTTAAACTCATATTCTGAAAATACTGTACACTTGCAAGTCTAGGGGGGAAAAAAATCCCAAACAAACCTGCTGCATTACCATGGGCATCTATTCATGGTGTAGCTACAGACCTTCAATATTGCTCCAAAAGTCAGAATAGAACTTTGTTTTACAAGAAAAATTTACTTGCCCTCTGTCTGAAGTGGCAAAGACCACAATATTTCTAATTAAATAATTTCAAAATATACATTTTTTAGCAGAAAGGACTCACTTAACAGTACCAACAAATTCCCACTCACCTGCTCCTCACTCACATCTAACGTTGTCAAGCTATTTTTTCACTTGCCATAATCCAGGCCGTCTAAGACATATCAGTTCTGTGTGTCCTTTAGTGTTACGTGGTATCAAACTCTTTCTTGGAATAAAAAGCTCCATGCCATGTCTCCAGCAAACTGTTTTTTCCTCCTTTTTTCATGGGAAAAATGCCATGCTATCAGAAGTGGATTAAAAGGAACCAGAGCTCAATTGCCAGACAACCAGTTTGTATTTATGATCTGGAGGCCAAACAATGTCTGTGCTTCACCTGAAATATAATAAAGAATGGAGAGGCTGTCTGATTAGTAGCGCGGACCAGGAATATGTTATTCTGCAGTAGCTCTGGCACTTCAAATTGAGGACTCCTTAGTTTGGAATTTTGTCATTATTTTTCTACACGAACCACTGAAATCAAAAACATTGCAACAGAATGCTTATTTTAAGAAACAGAAATTGGTAGCACGACAAATTAAGAGATAAACCCAGAAAACTAATTACTGTCATAAAGGAAAAAAGATGAAGTCCTAGAGTACGCCCATAATATTTCAGATAAATTACACGGAAATAGAAAGAAGCACAGTGAATTCACCATTGGCCACCAGTCCCTGTGAGACCTGGAGAGCACTGATAAGGGAGAAGATTAGAGCTCCCAGAAAGAAACCAAACACAAAAATTACAAAATGTAAAAAGCAATTCCAGCACATCAAATTCAAGCAAAGTCACATGTAAGAAGGTTTCCTCAGGGCATTTAATAATACACATTTAGCATTTTAACACTCTTTTTCTCTGTTTGAAAACCTGTACATTAAGAAGTTTGTCAGACGATATTCAAGGCAAACTTCTACCTGACTTGAGCACACAGGTAGTTTCAGACACTTGATCAACCCTTAAAAGCTGCTGTGTATAAATTAGTGTGATAGTTACTTCACAAGTTTTCCCTCAGTTTGTGGTAAGTAAAAGGAAGAGCCATTTTAGTTTAAGGTTTTATGTTTTTATGAACACGTGTATCTATTTGGATCATAGTTACACCACTGCTAACATTCAATGTCTATGTAATGTTCTGCTTTTACCTAAACAGAACTATAGCTTAATATTGGTCGAATGAAAAGGTATGTTTTCAGACAATTTTAATTAAGCAAATGCAGCAATGACCATATAAGGAGTCCTACTCTAGCTCAGTAAACTGATGCCAACAATTGCATAAGCAAACCTGCTTCTAATCTGTTCAGGGTAAACTGAAATACTCAGTCAGCCTCTCTTTACAACAGCTCTGGGACTTCTTCAAAAGCAAGTACCCAACTACACTCATAAAATAAACCTGGTTTATCTTCATTACCTGAAATTAGCCTATGGTAAAATGATGCCAGCCAAGCATTTTAGCCTTCTCCTTTAGTCAACTGGAAGACAGTTGTATTCAAACTAATTCTGCGTGAGTAGATACTTCAATGAATTTGAAATGGAAACTTGGAACTTGAAATTACCCCATTGTAGCTGGAGCCAGACTGAGATTTTAATGAAATATAAATACTGCATTTCTGCAGCATCACTAGGTTACCTAACGTGAGCATGTGGGCATACTGGAAAGCATCCAGTAAGAATTATAAGAGACCTGGAGACAACATAAAAGGAAGACTGATGGAAAGACACATGGAAAAAATAAGGGAGGGGTGCAGTTGAATCTATAAAAGGCCACTTAAAAACAGAAGGAAATAATCTGTCCCGTCAGCTTGCAGTGGCCAGGGAAGAAGAGTTCCTTGTGCCAGCAAAGCTCAGGTTGCCTGACAGGGATGTTAGGAAGGGCAGGCTTTGGCATCCTGAAGAGCAGTCTGGAAGCCCAGCACTGGAGTGCTGCAGGGGTACCTTGTACAAATACAAGTTATGTAGGTATAGGATGTGTATGCTGCCTTGAGGCAGCAGGGAGCAAGAACATCTGCTTGAAGGTCCTGCCTGGGCCTACTCAGCCAACTCCACCTGTGACACAGAGAGAGCACACACAGTTACAAACATTTACTCAATTAATGTTTTCAGTTACATTTTCTGGTGTATGATGGAGTGTCTGCACTCAAGTCAGGTCTCCCTCTCCTCACCCAACACGTTCATGTACAACAAGGAGGAAAATAACACATGTTTAATCTGCAGTCACAGGCTGGTAAATCCTATATATATGTACCCAGCAAACCAGTTACGATCCTATTGGTTCACTGTTTCCCAGAGACTGTCAATTATTAGGGCAGCAGAGTTTCACATAGGAAAATTGTTGCAATTACTACAACACCAAGAGAGTGAATGAATGAAACCCAGTTACCACGCTTCACATGTACAGGCTTCCAGAAGTCTTTTAGTAAGGTGATTCACAAGAAGGTACTGAAGAACACCAAGTAGTCTGGTAGAAAAAACAAATATTTTGAAAACAGAACTGTCCAGAGACAGAATGCAAAGAAGGAAGACCAATTCCTTTCTGTGAAAACTAGCAAGTTGCAAAGATTTCACGTTGGTGCTGTTCACTTCAATAAAACAATCTGGAAATTTGGTGAGGAGTGAGACAGATAATTCCAGATGCCAGGAAGTTATCACCTTCTTCACGGATCCAGCAATGAAGATCTGGTATTCCTTACACAGTGGGGAAACCTACTCAGTTCCCTACAGGAGTAAGGTGAATGATGAAAAGTAATACAAAGCACTAATGCCATCTTTGACAGACACTTTACCAATCCAGTGCTCAACAGTTAGAAATTTGGGTATGGTGTTTGCATTTCGCACAAAAATCCTCCCTGCTTCTGTAATATCTACATATATTTGGTAACATCTATTTATTATATTGAAATCTCCTTTTGTGCTTCTTAAAGCCCATTACTTATTTACTTCCTCCTGAATACATTATCAAAAAAATAACACTAGCAGTGCTAAATACATCACTTCATTAATCATTTCTATGCTACTTAATCTCCTCAGGCAGTTGTTTGCTCTTCGATGCTCTCAAACTATTCTTATTCTCCTGTATCAAGACACATTCAGGGTGATACTGGGACTGGGGGAGGAGTGACCCACAAAACCCATGATATCCTAAATGGTCACCAATCTGTGACATTTATTGCAGAGCAATATTACTGTCAGTCTGCCAGTCAGTGTGATAGGTCACACATCACACATCATCTAGCCCAGAGTGAATTCTGATGTCTTTCAATGACCACGAGTAAAATCTGAAACTGTGAAAAGAAGTGATCTGACAAAGAATTAACAGAAACAAAAGTAGTCACAGAAATAGTCAAGCGTTTGATTCTTCCCTGGAAAAAAACTAAGAAAAAGGATTTAAAAGGATTAAAATTTGAACAAAAGAACAAAATAAGGGCAACGTGCCTGCCTTCATGCCTTGCAAGCACACTGTCTGCTAAACACAAAGCCTAATTAATGTCTTATGGTATTTCAGCAAAATGTAAGTGTTGATGAAGTCAAACTCCTGTATGTTCTCCTGGAGCCAGCTCTGCTAATAATAATGATAATAAAAGCTCACCCCACTGGTTGGATAGTTGCTTTGTTTGCTGAGGGAATTAGGGGAAGAACATACAGAAAGGGATATTGCCAGGGACAGTATATATTTGTAAAATACACAAAAAAAACCCAGCCCCCAGCCAAAAGGTGTTATACTTTATGATTTTTCACTTCAAAATGGTGGACACATCAGAGAAACAAGCCACCCTACATGTGATAAATGAGTATTTTTTGGCTTAGAAATAAAGTAAAAGAGTAAAAGAACAAATGGTCAGGAATAGCAAGCCGCAGTAAGCTGGCTTTACATCTTTGCTAGACCTTAGCTGGACTTTATTAAACTACAGTACAGTCTATGGCAGTCTGCAGTCTCTAGCCTGCTGACAGCTGTTGTGGGTTATCAATTTTAGCAGAAACTGGAAAAGCTTTACAGCTGCTCCAAGCTTTACCAGCAATGAAAAAGTTGTCTTCATTTCTGGAGAGTCCAAAGAGCTGTTTCTTTCCTGTCCACCAAACTTCTTTTGAGAGAATCAACTTTGACAAGAAAAAAGCCTATCTGTTTCCAGCTGTAATGGACACAAGAGAGCTTTGATTGCTGAAAGAACTTTCGCAGCCTGGGTATGTTTCTCTAGCTAACATTAATAATCAGAAAAGATTCAGTTTACACTTCAAATAAAAACAGCATGCATGCATGTTCATAAGCCGCATTAATGCATCCTGTGCTTTGACCTCCCAGTACATGCAACACAAGCAGTGGAACATCAAACCCAGTATTAACCCAAACTAAAGTGATCTTCAGACAAAGTGTTCTTGGATATCTATTGGATTTGTTAACTGGAATTCATAATTATGTGCTGTTATACGTATTGAAAAGGATTAAACTATGAACTGCCTTGATGCACTTCCTTAACACTGGCCCCACCATCCTGCAGCCTCAGGAGATGTCCTTTCTAGGTGACTGTCAACTACCAAGTGAGCTGCCAGCAAAGCCAGTCAGAACAGCCACAATGATTAAAAGTGTTGAAGAAGAAAGAAAGAAAAGAAAAAGAAAAAAGAATCCTTTTAAAACTTGGAGGAGAGGGGATGAACAAGAATTCGGACCAAGTCAAAACCACACTTCCTTGGGTATACTAGTATTTCAGATGTTGGGTGCCAGTAATTTCATAGGTTTAGATCTTCACCAGAGGCTCAGAACTGTTCTTGGTGCTACAGAAGCCAATTTGTACCTAACGTTTTACACAGCATTAAAAAAACCCAAAACACCACACACAACAAAAGAGAGAAAAAAAGAAAAATACCTCTAGCTACAGTTCGTACAAGCTGCGTTGAAGTGCCAAGGTCAAGTACCTTGTTCGGGTTATCCTTGGCAGTTGTGTCAGTGCCAGCCACGCAAGCTAAAGCAGCCACCCGTGAGATGTGAATCTGCACCCTGCTTTTATAGATTGAAAGTGTTGGTCCATATTACATTTTTAAATAGATATAACTTATTCATTCAATAGAATGTGCTCTTGCAGCGAGTTGCTGATCCCACTGATACCTTGCACTGCATGATACACCATCCATGTTCCTTGTGCTACTTTGCAGTAGGACTGTCTGCTCCACAAACCAGTCTAGTAAAAGGAACTGAACAACAACTTTTCTCCAAGCAAAGAAAGACTGAGAGCCTCTACAAAAGCTATGGAGGAAATCTGCAAAGACAGAGTAGGCTTCAATGCAGGTCTCTCTGTTTATTTTGCATGAATTTGCAGTGTGAAGAAATGCTTAGGCAGACCTTTTCTTTGGCTGTTTCCATTTCTTTTTTTCTGTCCTCCCCCATAGTAATTGTCTTTTTTTAATCTCCACTGGAGTTTAAGAAGGAACTGAGAATATAGCTCCATTCCTTGAGAGAAGCAGTCAAAAGAATACTAATTAGCTTTTGTCTTTTGTTGTTCTCAGTCTTTAGTTTTAGTTAAGCCAAAATATCTGACTCCTCTTGTCAAGAGCAGAAGAGTGCAGAGACCAAACACATATTTATAACATAAAGAAATAATGACTGTTTCCTCAGTTCCGTAAGAGAAATTAAATCCTGCCCTTTCAGGGAAGTGTAACATTATGTCCTGCCCTATGCAGTTATGCAGTACTGCCCAGCAATTATGTCCTGCCCTATGCACAAGGGTGTTCACCTTAGTCAAAGTCAGCAACACATTCACTACCCAGATTTTCAATGAGGCCAAAATAGCTTTTATCCCTGCCAAGAGCTTCCCCACTCTTACTAAAAGAGAAGTAAAAGGACCCTGTTTACACAACCTTGCCCCTCCTAGCTTGCACTGCCAGACTGAGATGTGTACTGGCTCTCACGGTAACAAAAGCTTTTGCTGTTCTGCACTCTCCAGACCTGTTCTGCTCTTTACGCACTCTTTCCCCAAGCATCAGGTACTGAGTGCCAGCAAGACATATGATACCACAGAAGACAGACCTTCGAGTGTGCCGGGACTGGCCAGCATACTAAAACTCAGTCCACATGACAGTCTGCCACAATGCTGAAAGAATATTTCTACTTTTAAAAAGACTTTTGAGGGGTTTTAGCCACAGCTTGCTTGTAATACCTGAATTAGTCCCATTAAACTAACAAATACTGCTTTCTCTGCTTCTCCTGTGTGCTCATCCAAGAAAAATGAACACAGACCCTCATTCTCTAGCATGAAACCCTTACTCTCCACTCTCAAGGTTAGCCATTATCAGCGTATCACAAGGCTGGCCAGCAACAAGATATTAATTATAGAGCTCAAGTTATAACCATTAAGTTTTCACGGAAGGAGGATGTAGTGAATAGGACTCATGATTCCTGATTTCTCTATCTACTTGTGCCCCTGACTTAATATGCAACATTGGCCAAATGACATTATGAGAGTTCTATTAAACTGGGCACAATACTGTTTACACACCTCAGTGAGCGCTATGACTGCTTTTGGCATGTGGACAAAAATAAGGTCATAAATAAAGTAATCTGCTCTCGTAGAATTATGAGTCAAATAATGTTAAAAGGCTCTTTGGGGGACACTAACGGTTCTCCATCAGGGCTCTAGTGATGGTTTTCCCCTGAGGGTCTTGATGATCCTTCTTTCAGGTCTACATGCCAACTCACAGGGGCACTTTGCTATATTAGTCATGCAGATCTCTATTTCTGATGAAGCAGCAACCAATCTGTGTAAAAAAATGCTGGAAAACAGTGTCTCATTCTGCTAGGACATCTTTAGTAAGGCTAGGAATAAGATCAGCTAGAGGGAGACTGCTTTTGCAGAAAGCAATATCCAAACCGCCATGCAAATCCTCCTTCTAGCACATCTGGGGTGGGAAAAAAAATGAAGCCCCTTTTTTCATATCTTTTATGCAATAGCTTTGTTTTCAAATGCGAAACGATTGACAAAAGGAGCGCAGTCTCCGAGCTTATTCCACCGCCAGAGCAGTCTGCAGACTCACCTTGATACTGCTGAGTTCTTGCTAAACAACAGCAACTTAATCCAAACCCTTCTTCACACTTTGTAAACCAGAGACACTGAAAAAACTATCAGGTGGTACAAACTCTCAGTTGCTCCTGACCTGGAAAAAATTTGAACTTAAGCTAGGGCGAAAGACTGTACATGCCATTAGCAATTCTCTAGAGTTTTTCAGTCATTTCATTTTCCACATTTCTAATTAGTCTACAGGTTAACTGTTCTTCAGCATTTAAACTGCTTATTTGGGCAGGAATGAGCAAATTGTCTCCAGTCTCAATATTGGAGTAAAAAAATAATGCATCTACATGTTGGACTTCATCTGTAATGAACGGTGTCTGTGTCTTGAAGATTATCTTGTCCCATATGCATGTTTTAATTTCTGATTTGCTACACTAAAAACATAACTGAGGGTTTTTATATTCAGCAATGAAGGAACATATAAAACATTCTTAGCTGCCTGCAACAGACATGCTAGAACAAAGATCATTGTTCTGAGCGTTTTAAATCAAAGGTAATAGCAACTGGAACAATATTAAGATTCTCTGATATGCTGGTTTTCAACAATTTACATACAAACTGTTTGTTAAATAGATGCCTTCAGTATTTACGAACAGACAGACGGGTTGGCAAAGCATTATAGTCACAATATTCTAGACAAATTTTCAATTATTTGCAAACTATTCCTCACTGTAGGATGCATATTAACCTGCAGGTAATGGAACAATACACTTACACTTTTCTTTCCATGTTAAGAACTACTACAGAAGATATTTTTCTATCTGAACAATGCAACTACTTCAATAACACTTTGCTACTATTTCTGAAGAGATAAACAACCCTCTCCCACAACAATATTCCACACAAATACCATGATTTGAGTTTTTGTCCAATCCAGATGCAAGATAAATCTTTATTCAGACATAAAAGTCCCACCAGTGGGAGAATTTTTATTGGTAATTTATATTGTAATACACAAATGACTCTTCTCCCAGGATTGCTTCAAAGACCAAGTTAGAATTTGCACAAGGATTATTATATTTGATAGAAGGCTTAGCTGTGGGTCTAATAAAAATCACACGAAAGAGGGCAGAAGTAATAAAAATCAGCAGTCCATTGTTGTTATATGGTTAGGAGCATGGCTGTTAACACTGCAAAAAACCCTACCATATTATTTATCAGTTTTTGCATGCATGCTGCAAAAAACCATCAAAATAGGTAAATCAGTTATTAACAACAGACCATATTTTCTGCTTAAGACACTTAAATACTGGTGTGTTACTCTGTAGCTACAAATGACTCCCACCATTTACTGCTAACTAGGAGAATGGGCAGGAATACACAGGTCTGGCAGCTTGACAGATATTTGTGGGGAAAAAAGATGCGGTATCTCAACAACTGTCAGAAATAAAATGGATCTTCTTCTTAAGACATGGAGGGCTAAGACATTTGTATCAGGCTTTTAAGCCAACCTACTAACAGTGAAAATTCAACACCTTCGAAGACATCCACAAGCTAACAAGTCACAACTGGGTATCAGTAGTTGCTCTCCTTATATCAGTAATTTTAGAAATAACAAGTGAGAAAATGGAAAGATAATATGGAAGACAGTTTATTAAATACAAACTGCTCTAATACTGGAAGTCCATTACTTTCTTGGAAGAAATATTCTTGAGGAGTTTTCCTGCTCTGAAATTTATAATTATTTCACTACAGAATAAAGAGCAGGCATCAGATGTTATTTGTCACAGTAACTGGGGACACTTATGATGGTCTCCAACTTTACAGCTGGATTTAAAACATTAATATTCCTTGCATTTATTTAGTCTAGTATCTCAGCTACGTACTGTTACTTACACACACGCACATGCCCTAACAGAAAAATGTAGCGTTTCTAGGATTATTGAAGTTAAGCCTGGGAACTCTGCCATTTAGTACTCTAACTCTATTTGGTCTCACTTAGCTTAGGTGGACCTGGACCACCACACTTCAAAACCATGTATTTAAATGGTCATCAGAAGTCACACACATGACAGCACTGGAGAGCATCGTATCCCAGGGGTGCTGCCTCTGCAACAGACAGACTGAGGTTTTACAAGTTAGAGGTAGACATCTCTCCATTTTCTCAGGGGAAGACGGTGCCCAAAGAGATCAGAAAAGTAGTACAGCCACACTCCTCCCTGCTCATCCATCCTTTCCTTACAGGTGCCACACTAGATAGCAAGACTATCAATGGAGCTGTATAACACTGAGCAAAAAATCCCAGATGTTTAGGAAGGAGACAAACTTCTGCCCTCATGGTGTTTCCTTAGGGACATCAGAACTAAGTTTGCTCCACTGTAAGGTGCCATATCTCATAGGGTTCAATCAAGTCCACATAAAGTTTGATATATTCCAAGGCAGGCATGAACTCAAATCTCAACTCTGCACAGTTTCGGAACTTCATGGTCTGAGACCAATTGCACTAAGAAAACATGCCAGGGCATGCAATTTATAAGAAAAGTAATGAAAGGGGCCAGGAGACATTTTACAGAACTGTCAGCATTTATGAGGGTGTAAAGTCTATAAATTTTATCAAATATGGATACAATGTCTTGCTCTCTCCCTCACAAAAAAGCCAAACCCCAAAACTCTAGCCAAAAAACCAACAGTCAAGACAATGAGGGAAGGTCTAATCAAATCAGTCAATTTTTCCACAGGATTCTTCTTTTAGTTTTCCTATTCTCTGAAACAGTGGCTATTTAAGGATGGTTGAAATAAATTCATTCAGAGATAAAAAGACAGAAGCTAAAATAGTTGGAGACAACTATTTTAGTTTGTGAACCTAGAACAGAATTATAGACAAAACAGCATTAGTGTAAAAATGTTGCCTACTTATGCAGCAGAGATGTGCTGTAGCGTAATAAAAACTCCTGTCAAGCTTCCTTGGTGAGAAAAATAAGCTCTTAACTGCTTTTCATTCCTGTTGCACAGGCAACGCAACTTTTAGAAGAGGATCTGCCTCCTCTGTGGCCCATGCACCTTCACAACAGAATTGTTAAAAACGTCTCCGACTTCGCTGCCAAAGGATGCAAGAGCCAGAATGAACACAGCTTGAATTTCTGATCTCAAGCTGATACGCAGGGTTGGCATTTGGAAAAAAAAGTGTCTTTTTTTCCTATAAGCTGAGAAAATTTGATCTAGCAGGCTCCAAGTGGCAGTAATTGTGGAACCCCACAATGCTGTTTTAACATCACTTTTCAAGAAATAAACAACTTAGAAAGTTGTCATGAAAGTCTCAATGATTGCAAAGCTAAATACAGCTGGTGTTCCAGTTCCTGCTGTTAGATGGTTACTTTCTGCATTTGGGAACTGTTCTCTCAATGAGCCTTTGAAAAAAGTGAAAGAGTCAGGACTAGTTCAAATCTGAAGACAGATGAAAGGAGAAGGCAGAAGGAAGAAACAGGATTCAATGATAAGAAAAAAGTAACAACTACAAGACTCCTGGAAATTTCTGAATAAGGGAAAAGAAAAAGATTGCATCATTCTTCAGAGAACTTTTCTCGATGGTTGCAAGTCTTAGCTGAAATCATGGCTCTTACTAACCAGTTACATACATGCCACCACATCCATAAGTTCATTTATGTATAAATTCCCCAATAAGCATTGTAACACAGTAAGTAAAAAACAGCAATTCAAGTATTTTATATACCAGGCTATGTTACTGTCAGTCATTGTGAGACTTTTGCTGTGTACGGCAAAAAACCAGGGGAATGAGAAGGCAAAACTGTGGGCATTCTCTGCCCTCCTAAGGTTCTTGGCTGGGCCATTTTGCATGGCAAGAGCCAGCAGATGCAACGGCAGTTATGGTCAGTGCGGGTCACTACACTTTTTCCTCTGGGAAAAATTATATATCTCCCCTCAACACCAAAGATGAGTAGGGCCTGGAGTGGAAAAGGAAGCTAATGGTCCTTAGACATTACTCTTGTTGGTCACACATGACAAAAATGATCTGACATAACCGCAGCCACATTCCCATCTTCCAGTGTTGCTTCTGGAAGCAACAACACTGATCCTTCTGGCAGCCCTCAGCCCCAAACCCTGCCAGTTAATCTACAACTCACAGGGGAAATGAGGAGCAGCAGTCCTGTCCTGTTCATAATTCCCAAAGAACAGTTTCAAGAAAACGTGGTTCCAATGGTATTCCTACATGGTCTTTTGATGTGTCTGTCACTGTACTTTATGTGCATAAGATCCCAAAAGAGAAAAGCATTTTAGAGGTGTTACAAGATCATTTTTTAGAAAAAGTTCTCCATCAATTTTAAAACCATTTCCACCCTCTTACTTCTTTCCTGAGCTCTGCTATGGAATTGCAAGCTGAATTAACATGTTGACAAGCAGTCATGAGGTCATGGCAATTTAAAGCTTTTTGAGACTAAAACAATTTTATTTTTTATGTTATGCTTAAGACATAGAGGGTCCACACATTCAAGCTACTTCAATCTCTGAAAGACCACACTAAAACAACACATTGATCTGCCACACCAGCAGAACATGCATGTTTGACGGTGTCATTCATTCCAGCTTCCACACTGGGCACATGGCTATCAGCAAGGTTACATCTCTAAGGTGGACTTGGCCAATCCACTACACCAACTGCTCATTGTACCATCCTACCCTTTGCTGGCATCATTCCAATGATAAGAAAAAGGTTGTATGAACCTTCCCCAAGTCACTGAAAACCTGGGGGCATTTCACCTGTGATCAGCAAAACTCATTAAGTAGCTAATTTGTTGTTTTATAAAAGAGCCGTAGATTCCCAAGAATACAGTGCGATGTAGGAACATCTCCCCAATTTCTTTGTGCAGTGTAGTTTACTTAGTTCTGCAAGTGACACACAACATAATGCACAACAGTGAACTCTGTACATGCAGTCATAGTGTAGACTCTCCTGCATTTTTGTACTTGTACATACCATATGTAAAATAAAGGCTTCAATGTGGTATATGAGATGTAGGTTCTTTGTGACTGATTCTGACCCTGCAATCATATTGATCCTGCCAGATGTGTCTGCACATGTTCTGGGACTTTCTAGATAGAAGGATCTTTCTGCATTGATAGGATAGCAGGATCAGGTCCTAAGACTGTAAACACAAATGGTAAACTACTGAGATTCAACAGCAACAGTTGAATTTAAACATAGCAATGCTCCAACAGTTTTCACATAAAACAGAGGCTCAAACCAATGTGATTCAACAGAAAATGGCAAAATGTGCTTTATTGTTTCAACTCTAAGAAAACCCCACAAAACCGTAAGAACACTTGCTTTTATACAGCTGTCATCCTTTGGGAGGTGTAGGGGAAAAAAAAAAATCACGACCTCCTTATTAATGTAGACCAAAATTCATTTTTCTTGGTATTTTGCGAGTTCACTTCCCAATGAACTGCACTCACCAAGCAAGGTCACATAAATGATTGTAAAAACAAGCCACTACGCAATATTTCTCTAAATTATGCAATCCATCAATACAGCATTCGTAAACGTATTTTTGGAAAAAATGACCTTAAGTAAGTTTCTGCATAACAGCAGCAAGTGGGATTTCTCAGTGAAAGTGAAAATCTGGAGGAACAAGAACGCTGGAAGACCATATGCCAGCTACTCTACAGCAGAAGCTTCCAAACCAAAAGAAGGGCCATCTGAAAACACAAACGATGACAACTCTGAAGAGTCAATCACTGAAGTAGCCCTCCTTTTTTTCAGCTGCAAAGAAATGTAAATGAAGCCCTTGCAAGAGATCACAGAACAGACAGCAAAGTATCACACCGTCACAGGGACGCCTCAGCTGACAGGTCTTGTGGCCTCCTCAGAGGTCCCTCACTACACGATTTCATTCCTCCTGCACCTTTAAGCCTCTTGACAGCTAGACATTTACAGACACCACTGCTACCAGAAGTTGTTGAAGTGCAATATGGTTCCTAAAACATCATTGTATGTTATTTGGCAACACTGCAGAGTTTATTAACAGGTTTATTAGCAAGTTTTAACTACTTTGCTCCAACTCTTTTTGTCAGCTTCCTTCAGCCCTTAAAATGTGTTAAACCTGTTAACTAAGCTAACTAGCAATATTCAGACACCTCACACAGCAGTGGAGCTACACAGTAAGTCTTGTTTTTTCAGTGATTTAGCTGTTGAACAAAGAAAGGCATCTCAACCACTAATATACACTTTTTGTCGAAAAAGGACCTAATTTCACTGTCTTCAAAATCAGGAGAAAACTTCTAGAGGTAACATCAGAGCAGGATTATGCCCTGAAGGACCCCGATACCCTTTCAATTCTCAGTTCATTCACTATGTGATTTACACAAAATGAAACAAATATAAATTCTGAGAATAATCTTCAATATTGTGATATAGTGTAATTAGCAAACAGCATCATTTTAATTTAATATCATAAGATAACGGTTTACTGTTTCTGCCAAAGCAAGCCAAAAATTCCACATTTATGCATGTTATATCAAATGTGTTATACCAATCTCTTTCATTCACTCAAACCTCTGAATCTTGTATGCCATTATCATGGAAATTCCCACTTGCAAATCAATGTCTAAGATGTCCTGTGAAAAACAATATGAGATAGTACTGCACAGCTGGGAAGAAGTCCAAAGGCTTTCTGCTTCCATAAAGTAGGTCAGGTAATCACTTGGTAGTGATGAGAAAATCTTTTCCTTTCCCTATAAATTAACTAAATAACTGAATTTTGATCAGCATAAAACCTGATTTTGCTTCAAAGCAAGCTGAAAGGGAAAACTGGAGGGAAAATAAAGGCTTCACCATCTTCAATTAGTGAACAAACATTAGGCACTGAGAAATCAGCTTTAGTTTTGCATATTGCAATTGGTTTTAAATGCTCTCAGAAATTTATCTAATGAAATATTCATCTAGAACACTATGCATGTCATCCTAAATGCTAGAACAAAAGACAGGTATGAAACAGCAAGTAATTTCAGATTCCTGCATGAGAATGTTTGTCAGTGGTTTAAAATTGCACCTTGACTTCTACTATGTTGCACCTCAGCCACAGCATTATGGGCTTTCTTCCCCCCATCAGATCATCCAACTTCAAAAAGAAACTGTCGTAAAATGTTACTGAAGCTGCATTTTTATACATTACCATGGTCCTTAATTTACTGAAGAAATATGTAAATCCAAACACAAAAGCTGCTGTGCTGCACACAGATTTCTCTTCCTTTTAAACAGCTGTATCTGCTTATGAACCACCAAGAGAAAACAGGGCTTAGAAGGGGTCTGGAGGCCACTCAGAGGTTCCTCCTACACCATGATGAAATCAGTGGTTTTTTACATTGCTTGACAGATTTTTGTCTACCTGGAGACCGTCCTCCAAGGATGGCAATCCGATGGCTTACCTACCTAATGTGTTTCAATACTTCCCATGTCTTACAGTTTTAAAGTTTCTCCTACTTCAACTAAAGCTTCCTTGCTACGTTACAGGGGTTTTTTTTCTTCTCCTGGCCTCATTGGCGATACAGAGTAGCTTGTTAACATGTTCTTTGCAGAACATTCTATGCGCTGATTTCTCCCCTCAATACTTTCCTCTCAAAACAAAACAACGCCATTTGTTTTGATTAGGAAAAATGTCTTCACCAAAAGGGTAACCCAACATTGGAACAGGCTGACCAGGGAAATGGTGGAACCACCATCCCTGAAGGTATTTAAAAGATGGGTAGACGTGGTGCTGAGGGACATGGTTTAGTTTTGTCAGTGTTAGCTTAATGGTTGGACTCAATGTTCTTAAAGGTCCCTTCCAACCTCGTTGATTCTATGATTCTACAGTGGAACACTCAGGTACCCTTCACTGCAGGACTTCTGCCCAGCCAGCCCTCTCTCTGTACTCCTGAGGTAAATAATTTCTAAACAAGGGTGAAATTCACTCTTAGCTGGACATCTACCAAAGGACACCTTCTCAAAGGTGGATGACCAATCTAATCTAAACTAGCCTGTACAAAATGCCTCTGAACTCAGTGAAAAGTGACAATGCATCTCATCCCACGCTAAGATAGATGTATGTGGGATGAACTGCTCTAAAGAGTGGCACTCACAATTTAGCAAGGTAAATTGGATATTTAAAGTACTGGTTTATAGTTAAGTTAAATGATGGCCATGCAGTTTTAAGACAGCTGTTCAAAGTACAGTATGTCTGACGCACTGTGAGCTTTCCTCATTGATCTGGGCTCTGTTCTTCGAAAACTAGAGAAAGAGCAGGAAGCATATTATACTTTTATCACCCACTCACTATACTTGTGTCCCGTCCCAGATTAATGATTTTGGCCATGCTTGCTAAGATAATTCAGCCTCTCAACCAAAAGCACTGCACAGCACTGGTGCCAGGAGAAAGCCCGTTCAAAAAGAACCCCCCTCATTGAAGCGTCTCATTTGGAAATGAAGTTTTAATTAATAACTCTGAATACAGGATTATAACCAGTTTGTTACATAGAAGACATTTATCCTGCTTTCTTATTAGAATTACACTGTCTCATGTGAGAAAAGCCTTACTAAAAAAAGTCAAAGCAAATGCTTGTTGTAGGAACATTTTTCTTTGTAAACAACTTGTGGGGCCAAGTTAAGTTTTAGAAACAATTACTAAAGCTGGTCCAAACAGTTTGAGAACAAATTTAAGAACAAATGCTCATACATATAAGACACACACACCTGCTCTCATAATTTTGACAATAGTGATTTTAATGATGCACAGAAATTCATTTTAAATCCAGATAAACTTAATTTGGTTTTCACAAGAGGAAAGCAAACACTAAAAAATACTGCTACCTGGCATGCTCAAATATAAACTTTCCTTGTCAGTGGTATGAGAGCTGTGGAAAGCACTGCCAAGGCATTGCAAAACAAGTCAAATATCAGTCAAGCAAGAATTCCAGGAAAAGAGGAGGCATAACTATGGCATGGCAAGGGGCGCACAGCATCCAAAGCTTGCCACATGTGACAAAACACCTCTTCTAAATGCTGTTCCTAGAAAGCAATTCACAAAGCAGCTCACTTGCATGGTCCTCCTTGCGCTGACTATGCTGTCCTGGGGTTTAACTGCTTTCATACCCATGTCCTCTCCTCCTCACTCTCAGACAACTGTACAGACTTTTGATAATACTCAGTCTTTGCAAAAGAACACAGTAGTTTCTCTTCAGTAACCAAAGAACAAAACTAGAAGTGCATTTTGTCTATTTTCAGCTTCAGTAAAACTTCCTTTTAAGAGTCCCCCATCTTAAATTTGCACCACTGTCACACACACGCTAATGGGAAGCTGCTCTCCAAGCACTGTTTTTAGATACTATACAAAGTATATACTGACTACAAAGTGCTATATGCTGGACATTTAGGGTCTTAAAATACTGACATTCTGAGGTTCATTTACTTGCCAGGCCTGAAAATGCCATGCAAAACACCTAAAGCTGCACCTGACATGCATTTTATTGCTTGAGTTTAGCTTCTACGTTCTTGACTATTTTTGTTAGTGATCTACAAACGCCAATTAAATTTACAAACTGTGAAATGCACATCTATTCTCCTATTTTCTTCCTACCCGTATACGTACAAATCTCTGTAGACATAATTCTGTGGGATTTGAACAAAGGAAAGGAATGGACTGTTCTTTGCAGCTGATGAGCAGGTAGACAGCTTTGTTTCCACAGCTCCCTATTCCTTACCTGATCTCTATTCCATACCTCAGAGGGACTTTATGTCACACTATTGCTGCAAAACAAACACCCTCTTGCCCCACAGAACACTCACCCTCTACCACCACCCTTAGTTCTTCAAGCAAGTCAAGCATATCTCCATTTAATTTTTTTATGAAGGTAACAACAAAAACTTGATCATCTCATTCGTCCCTGAGCTGACAAAGGAATGACCAAATAATATATATTGTAGTATTTAGTTTGGTCTGAAAATATTGATGAACTGGATTCACCAGAACAGTGCAGACTATACACAAATTTATTTATTTTCATCTTTCAGCACTGCACTCTCCAAATATACGTGTAGGTTTTTGTTACATCTCCTACAGACCAGCACTTAAATTTACTTTAAATTGAAGACCATAGTTCTGAATTGTCCTTCTGGATTTGACTAGCCTTCAATGCTCAGCATTTGTTCCACAGTAGGAAAACCACAATGGAGCAGGACTGCTGATGGAGCAAAATCTTAGTGGATGTTTCAGTTTGTTCATGTGAGTTGTCAGTAATAGACTATGCTCACAGTAATCTGTGTAATATAAGGACACAGGCATATAAAGCTTAAGACCGAGACTTCTACTAGTAGAGTATGAGTTGCACTAAGCAAAGTCTTTTACATTCAAAAAATAAAGTTAATTTGACTAACATATCATGGAAACAAAGTTACAAATGACTAAACTAATTTGCCATTCCTATCTTGGACACCTGGTACCTAATACCAAAGTAACTATATGTACCCAAGTTATATGCAGAGCAATAGATAAAAGAACTATTAAAAAAACCCCACCAAATCAAACATCGAAAACCAATCAATAATTGATCTGATTTAATTAAATACTGTTCTACTTGCTAAAACATTGTCCTTCATCAGATGCAAACCCCAGCATTCTGGAAATTCTAACCCTCCCGAAGACAAAGGCATACTTTTTCCATTGCATTAAGAAAATAATTTGCATGAAGATGCAAACCTGAAATGGACAATTTCACAAGTGTTTTGGCATTTTTTAGTGATGTCTAACTTTACTTCCAAACTTATTCTCACAGCTGTTTTTTCTACTGAAACTATTAGCCAACTAACTGGGAAGGAACAATTTAAGAGAAAATTAAGCCTTTTTAAGAAAAAAGAAAACAAATCTTTTACGTTTTAAAAGCAAAAACTAAACATGAGCAAGTACTTCAACCCATCTTCCATGCCCAGTATTACCAAAAAGCTTCACCATATTTTATGCTAAAAATGTACCTTTCTTAGGGCCGTTTGAATGGTTTTTTGCTTGAGCTTGGAAGAGAAATCATTTAGTTTATGCAGATAACTTACTCTTTAATAGCTTAATTATTTTGAAATGCTTCAGTAGGACCTTGCAACTCCAGAACTGACCTCTAAACCACTGCAAGGAATAAGAAGAGAAAACACTGCGTGAAGGAGCAACAGACAGCGGTGGTCTTTGTAGGAGAGTGCTTCTAGGCAGAGAAGCCTATTAGTACTTCCCTTATGAGGAATAATACTCCTCTACAAGACCTTTATTTGACAATGTGGGGCTCCGGCAGCAGTAAGAACCTAAGAAGAAAACGGGTCCTGCCTACATTGAACTCTGGCAAAAAAATTAAAGCTGGATTTGTCTCCTGCGTCAGCTCACAGCACGATGCTGCATACTGCTTATTCAGCAGCACCACAGGCTGACAGCGTCACCTAAGTTCTCCTGTCCTCAAACCTTATCCTCAATAGTCAGAAGGTCCCTGCCATGACAACAGAGCCACTACACAAACTCATTCTTACTGATGTACCTGAAATGCAAAGCAGAAAAAAAAAAAAAAAAAATCGAACCAGGCTAACTTGTCACGCATTTATTATTTGATCTTCAGTGATTTTACTGACAGAGAAGCCTGATAATTCTCTTTCTAGACTTGATGGAGAACGGCAACATTTCTTTGCAGTCAGAGAGCCTGCATAGTTATTTAGATTTTGTCAGACCAATTTTTGATGGTTTTGAACATGAACAGAAAAAAAAGTTACTCCTAGTTACTGCACTGAGAGAAGAACCTGTCTCAGCCCACCCAAGGTAATATTTGGAAAGCTGTTACCTAGAAAGCACATAAAAATAAACTTGCCTTCCATAAAGATCCTGTTCCAGTAGATTTTTCCAACATGATTTCCTCCAAGAAATATTAGATTTGATAAAATCAACATTGAAGTGCTAACAGATGCTAGGACAGCATGAAGTCGACGACGGATTCTTGGCGAGAAGAAACTCTCCTAAGGGGCAAAAAAAAAAAGATGCAGATGAAGTTAACAACCCCTACAATTTTTCAAGCAACGTTAGAAAAAGACATTGTACTTACAACAAACAACTTTTATACAGAAGTTCAAATCTTTATGGAACAGATCCCAAAGCTTTTAAAATATCTAGCAGAACTCCCACCGATGCCATTTAAGTTTGGGTAAGTTTTAAGAAGAAGATAAAGAAAATAAACATTTAAGTTTATTTGCACAATAAAAAGTTGTGTTGAATTCATACTTGAGGCTGGAAGAGACCTCTGGAGGTTACCTAGAAAGGTCATCAGAGCAGGCTCATGTAGAGCAGGCTGCTTAGGACTGTGTCCAGTCGGGTTTTGAGTATCTCCACAACCTCACTGGGCAATCTGTGCCAGTGTTTGACTACCCTGACAGTAAAAAACACTTCCTTATGTTTAAATGGAATTTCTTGTATTTCAGTTTGTGCGCGTTGTCTTTTGTCCTGTCACTAAATACCACTGAGAAGAGTCTGGCTTTATCTTATTGCCCTCTACAATTAGGTATTTATACACATGGATAAGTTTCCCTATGAACCTTCTCTTCTCTGAGCTGAACACTCCCAGCTCTCTCAGCATCTCCTCTTACAGCAGATGTTCCAGTCCCTTCACCATCTTTGGGGCCCTTTGCTGGACTCACTCCAGCATGCCCGTGTCTGTCTTGTAGTGAGAAGCCCAGAAGTGGACACAGTTCTATACATTCTATGTCTTAGTTCTTCTCTTATTAAATGTACTCCTTGATGAGTTTTTGCTGATGGACATTAACAGTAACAACATGCTTCTGGGATGGATAATACTATCCAATGAGTTCTACTATGGAGTAAAGCACTTCAGTACAAACCAAACAGCATCAAACAACTTCAGAAGTCATTAATGCTTTAGTTGATTAATAAGACTTCACTGAAAGATTCTAGAGTCATATCAGAACTGGTTATCACAATGAGTCTTAATAAACAGGTATTTCCATATAAAAAAAGATTTAAATATACATGCAGTCCCAAGCAGTCCCAATTTTTTTTTCAGTGCACGTGTTACTGCTTGTGTTTGAGAAGTGTAAGTATCGGTTCTAAAGTTTTTGGTACTTTGTTCTAATGATACAAATAAAGTAGGTATCTCCACCATACAGTAGTTTACATTTTTCTGAACCTATATTTTGCACTATCACCTGAGATGTGAGTGCAGCACACAGACTGCAAGACGATGGTGAAAGAAGGATGAGAAAGTTTTAGCTTGCTCCAAGATTCATCTGTTAGGAAAAATAAAATTTTAAGAGCATTATAGCACATCACAAAGAAATATTGCCTCATTACTGCATTAGAAAAATATCTTGTTCATCACGGCCCCAGGCTGAAAGCCTCTTTACATAGTGTCTGAATCTGCAAAAGACTGAATGCTTCACATGAAGTGATGAGCATTTGCCAGGGCATGGGAACTAAGGAAAATATCAGGAGCTGCTCAGCCTTCACATCATAAACGGTGATTTGCAGAAAACAAAGTCGTGTGACTGCAGTATCAAAAAAAAAAAAAAAAAAGCACTAATTAATCTTAAATATCTGCAGTCAGACAAGAATTTATGCTCAGATACCTGAAACAATATAAACACACGCTCAAAGCAGACCTAAAAATACATTCCTAGACAACTAAATTGCTAGTTTTGTAAGCATCAAAACAAATGTTTCAACTGCGAGATTATAAAGTGACAAATCTTCAAATAAATCACAGCTACAACCATAAAAATACAATTTTAACAAATTACTGTAAAGTAGATCTCTGGTAAATTGAATGTTAGCCCCAGTCAGAACCATATCTAGTGTATGAGTCAGTCTGAGTCAGCACAAAAATGGGCAAAGACAAGCTGCATAAGGCTGTATGTGCAATACAGCAGTAGTCAATATTCCATACCATGCTGTGAAAAACATTCATGTATGAAAAGACAGACTGAGATTTTTCTCTGAAAATTCTGCATGAAAACTAGGGTATTACAGGAGAAGAGTCGAGAGTATAACTATATAAATATTCACAGTCACTGACAATTACTTAGTAAAACAACTTTTTCCCTTTCTAGCATCTCCAAAGGTGCCCAACGACTTCCAAAACATTCTCCTTCAGTTCACACACAGGCAGAGAATATGTTAAGTTTGTCTCCCCCTGAACTGCACCGTATGAACGCGTAGTCTCATTGTATGCCTTTTCAGAAAGCCTAAGTGTATGCACACAGAGAAAATGTTTGAAATCTTACTATTAAATCCATGTTAACAATCAATTTTAAATAAAAAGCCATTATCATCACGCTAGCGTGAACTTTTGTGTTGAGTCACCAAACTTACCCTCTTCTTACACCATGCTAATTAATTCTGATTAAGCTGTAGCTTATCTATAAAAGCAGAGTCTATCATCAGATATACCTTTCCTTTGTCTATCAAACCTACTCATCAACTCTACAGAGGAACACTTTTAATTAGGAAAGGGGAAAAAAAAAGAAACTTCTGGCAAAGCTGTAGAAAGAGTTAGAGATGGACAACCCATCAGACAGCTGGTGTTGGACTGCATTTTCCACCAAGGCACTGAGTAGACCTGGTAAGTTTGTGAAGTCTGCCTGTTTTACGACCAAAAGCAGCATGACTAAGACAAACAACATGAACACCTAAAAAAGTTCTGCCACTTAAAAAAAAATAAATTAACAGTTACTAAATAAACAAATAAAACTGTCACATATAATACATCACCCTCTACAAAAGGGCTATATGTTAAACAATACAAGTTAACTGTAGAACAGACCGTAAAAGCCTTTGGTAATTTATAATGTATAAGAGACTAGTTTAAGACAGAAACAGTTTAAAAAACGTTGAACCCTTTCTGGGTTTTGCTGTAGCTAATTTCCATTAACTTTGCTAGGCACTGATCCAAAAAGCAGTACCCTTTTGCCTGAAAGTCTTTGATGTCAATGCAGCTTTTATCCAGCTGCAATGAAGGAAAACAAAGAAAAAGTTCTTTAAATATCTCATGTCATCTAGAAAAAGCTAACTATGAAAGTACCTGAGCAGCCATTGTGCTCAAATTAATACACTGGAAGCATTAATTTACCCATGAAAAAGGAATGAGGCTGGTCTAGATAATCCATAATAACATTTGTGATTTAAATATCTACCAGCATGTGGATTTTTCTGAATATACAGCAAGTTGTTTTCATCGAAGCAGACAAAATTAAAAAAAAACCATCTACACCCACAACTCTTCATTATGCTATGTAACACTTTTAACAACATGTTCCATTGCAACAATACAAGCAGCTGCTATGGATTTGTGGTGTTTCTCAGGATTTTACTGCTGCTGTCTCTCTCTCCTCTTTTCCTGTTGGAAATACTGCCAGAAGATAGAGTGGCAAAAGAGCACCTAGTGTTAAAATGACAATGAAGCCATGGCTGTCTGGCTGAAACCCTTACATTTGCATCCTTCCTCAATTACATCTTACTTGTAATCTCGCATCAATACTTCATCATACTTTACTTTTAGCAATCACCCCTGCTTCCACCTCCCCACACGCTGTGAAATAAATGGACTGTAGCATTTAAACGACACCAAAAAATACACATATTGACAAGATACTCAGTCCAAAGGCATGTGGCATGACATAGGAGATAGCTTACAAAGGTTGGCTCAGGCCACCTTTCCTGGAACCAAATGGAGTTTGGGTTATTATTCCAATCCAATTCCTGCTGTAAATGAAATCCAGCCTCAGACATTTTTGCCAGATGCTGGGGAAAACCTCTCTCTGCACATTGTTGGGTCTAGCAAAATTGTCTACCATCAGATCTCTCTCAACTGGGCTTTCTCAGTCATCTTATAAATATAAATGATACTATCATGTAGTAGGGTACCTTGAACAGAAAGTATCTGTATGAATTTGAGAGGTGTGGAATAAGACAGGAGTGAAAAGAATCATAGAATACCAGGTCAGAAGGGACCTCAAGGAGGATCTGGCCCAACCTTTCTTGGCAAAAGCCCGATCTAGACAAGATGACCCAGCACCCTGTCCAGTGTATCTTAGAGGTGTCCAATGCTGGGGAATCTACCACTTCCCTGGGGAGATTATTCCAATGGCTAATTGTTCTTATCGGGAGAAATTTTCCTCTTGTGTCCAACCGGAATCTCCTCACGGGTAACTTGTACACGTTACCCCTCGTCTTTTCAGTGTGACTCCTTGTAAAAAGGGAGTCTCCATCTTCTTTGTAGCCACCCTTTAAATACTGGAACACGGTGAAAAGATCTCCCCTAAGCCTTCTTTTATCAAGGCAGAACAAACCCAAACTCTCAGCCTTTCCTCATATGGCAGGGCTACCTGGTCCTTTGGTCATTTTTGTGGCCCTTCCCTGGACCATCTCCAGCCTTTCCACGTCTTTTTTTTGTATAGTGGGGACCAAAACTGAACACAGTATTCCAGGTGTGGCCTGACAGGTGCTGAGTAGAGTGAGATAAAGTCTTCCTTATCTCTGCGGGTGATGCCTTCATTGATGTAACCCAGCATCCTGTTGGCTTTCTTTGCCCCTGCAGCACACCGTTTGCTCATATTGAGCTTGTTGTCCACCAGGTCCCCCAGGTCCTTTTCCACAGAACTGCTCCCCAGCCAGGCAGATCCCAGCATGGGCTGTACCTCCTGCATTACATTTTCCCAGGTGCAAGACCTTACACTTGTCCTTGTTCAACTTCATAAGGTTCATAAGCCCACTCTTACAGCTTATCCAGGTCTTCCTGCAGGGGGCTTCTCCCTTCCAAAGTGTCCGCTACCCTTCTCAGTTTGGTACCATCAGCAAACTTTATCAGGGAACACTTGATCCCGTCACCCAGACCACTTACGAAGGTATTAAACAGCGCTGAGCCCAGTATCGACCCCTGGGGGACCCCATTTGTGACAGGCTGCCAGTATGAAACAGCTGTTTACTGCCACCCTCTGGGTGCAGCCTGTCAGCCAGTTCCCCACCCACCGCGCAGACCACTCGTCTAGGCTGTAACACGCCAGTGTCTCGAGAAGGAGGCTGTGGGGAACTGTGTCGAAAGCCTTGGAGAAACCCAGGGAGATAATGTCCACCTCTCGCCCTTCGTGAACCGAGCAAGTTTGTCGTACAAGGCGATCAGGTTTGTCAAGCGCAATTTGCCCTTGGTGAATTTGTGCTGGCTTTCCCCAGTCACGTGCTTCATTTGACTTGTGATAGCCCCCAGGAAGGATTCGTTCTGTAACTTCCCCAGAAAGAAAACAAACTACATTGTGTTAAAAGGAAAACCAAAAGCTTTTGACAAATTAAGCCATATGGGTTGTGAAAACTTCAAAATGAGTATCATGTACATAAATAGCTTATGTTCAGGTGCATGGATTCATTGACCTAGTTCAGTTTGAGTAATGCTGTGACAAGTGATGTTGAAACCACACAGGCTCATGAGTAGTTCTTCCTCTGACTAGGAGTTACTAGGAGTTATAATATATGCATATTACATGATTTGGTCACTATAGATTTTTTAGCTGTATGTGTCAGTGCTGCCCAAGTCATTGGTGTGTGCGAGGATCANGCAAGGCCTGGGGCCCAACAGTGCTGGTAAAGACAGAGGTGAAGAAAGTGTTGAGAACCTCTGTCTTGTCAACGTTGCTGGTGACTAATTCGCCTCTCCTGTTTAACAGTGGGCCAATATTTTCCTTTTGTTTCTGCTTGTTTATGTACCTGAAAAACCCTTTCTTGTAGTTTTTGACATCTCTGGCCAATTTCAATTCAAGCTGAGCTTTTGCACTTCTAACGGTATTTCTGCACGCCCTGGCAGTGCCCTTGTAATTCTCAATGGGTATTTGCCCACTTTTCCATCTCTGGTATGCTTCTCTCTTGGTTTTGAGCAGACTCAGAAGCTTGCAGTTAAGCCAAGGAGTTCTCTTGGTCTCTTGCTCCACTTACTTCCCTTACCTTTAAAGGGGATGAACAGGTTTTCTGCTTTCAGGAGAGCATTCTTGAAAAACTCCCAGCACTCGCTAACTCCTTTATCCTTCATGGAAGCTTCCCACAGAATCCCTTCCAATTGACCTCTGAAGCAAGCTGAAGTTTGCACTTCTAAAATCTATAATCTGTCTTAGTACTAACCTTCAGTATGCTCAGCAGGAACCCAAACTCCACAATAATTGTGATCCTTGCAGCCAAGGCTATCACTAACCAAGATATTACAAAGCAGGTTTTCTTGGTTTGTGAGTAGCGAGTCCAGCACTGCCTCATTCCTGGTTGGCACATCTAACATTTGTTGAGGAAGCAGTCCTCTACGCATTCCAGGAACTTGATGGATGACATGTGAGCTGCTGTATTGTTCTTCCAATACATGTCTGAGTAGGTTTAGTCACCCGTAAGAACCAGGTTCTGTTGATCCAAAGCTTGCTTAAGTGACCCAAATATTGCTTCATTGGCTTTATCATCTTGGTTTGGAGGTCGGTAGTAGATGCTTACTGTAAGATTCAAGACAACCTCTCCAATCTTGACGTAGAGGCATTCGATAGGCTTCCACAGTCACCGTAGTTGAGTTATATACATTTGAGGTTCTCCCTAACATAGTGCATGACTGCTCCTTCTCTTCTTCCCTGCCTGTCTTTACGAAACAGCCTATAGCTATCCATCATGATTCTCCAGTCATGGAGGATTTGCATGGTCCAAACATTCCCATTCATTAAATCCACATGCATGTCACATTTAGCTTCTAAGTGAAAACCAAGTCAGAAATAGGAAGCTTTTATAATGGTTGTTTCTTCAGAAAGATAGCCTATGAAGGACCAGAATAGATCATTTAAGTTAGAATTAAGAGTCAAGTTAAAGGACACAGTGGAATTTTGAAGTCAGAGAGGATACAAGAGAAAACACTTGTTTCATTTGCTCTGCAAGGTAATTACACCACTATGAGNCTCTTACAGCTTATCCAGGTCTTCCTGCAGGGGGCTTCTCCCTTCCAAAGTGTCCGCTACCCTTCTCAGTTTGGTACCATCAGCAAACTTTATCAGGGAACACTTGATCCCGTCACCCAGACCACTTACGAAGGTATTAAACAGCGCTGAGCCCAGTATCGACCCCTGGGGGACCCCATTTGTGACAGGCTGCCAGTATGAAACAGCTGTTTACTGCCACCCTCTGGGTGCAGCCTGTCAGCCAGTTCCCCACCCACCGCGCAGACCACTCGTCTAGGCTGTAACACGCCAGTGTCTCGAGAAGGAGGCTGTGGGGAACTGTGTCGAAAGCCTTGGAGAAACCCAGGGAGATAATGTCCACTGCTTGCCCCTCATCAACCGACCAAGTTACTTTGTTATAGAAGGTGATCGTGTTTGTCAAGCACAGTTTGCCCTTGCTGAATCTATGCTGGCTTTTCCTAATCATGTGCTTCATTTGATTTGTGATAGCCGCTAGGAGGATTTGTTCCATAACTTTCCTAGGGATTGATGGGCCTATAATCTCCTGGATCCTCCTTTAAGCTCTTCTTGTAGATGGGGGTGACATTAGCCTTCTTCAAGTCTTTTGGGACATCCCCCAATCTCCACAACTTCTCAAAGACTACAGAGACTGGCCTCACAACAACGTCAGCCGGCTCTCTGAACACCCTTGGGTGGATAATGTAAGGGCCCATGGCATTTGTAGTGGTCAAGCGTCTGTAATAGTTCACGTAGCAACTCTTCCTTCACTGATGATGGGTCTGTGTTTGCATCAACCTGGACTTTTGTTTGCAAGGCCTGGGGCCCAACAGTGCTGGTAAAGACAGAGGTGAAGAAAGTGTTGAGAACCTCTGTCTTGTCAACGTTGCTGGTGACTAATTCGCCTCTCCTGTTTAACAGTGGGCCAATATTTTCCTTTTGTTTCTGCTTGTTTATGTACCTGAAAAACCCTTTCTTGTAGTTTTTGACATCTCTGGCCAATTTCAATTCAAGCTGAGCTTTTGCACTTCTAACGGTATTTCTGCACGCCCTGGCAGTGCCCTTGTAATTCTCAATGGGTATTTGCCCACTTTTCCATCTCTGGTATGCTTCTCTCTTGGTTTTGAGCAGACTCAGAAGCTTGCAGTTAAGCCAAGGAGTTCTCTTGGTCTCTTGCTCCACTTACTTCCCTTACCTTTAAAGGGGATGAACAGGTTTTCTGCTTTCAGGAGAGCATTCTTGAAAAACTCCCAGCACTCGCTAACTCCTTTATCCTTCATGGAAGCTTCCCACAGAATCCCTTCCAATTGACCTCTGAAGCAAGCTGAAGTTTGCACTTCTAAAATCTATAATCTGTCTTAGTACTAACCTTCAGTATGCTCAGCAGGAACCCAAACTCCACAATAATTGTGATCCTTGCAGCCAAGGCTATCACTAACCAAGATATTACAAAGCAGGTTTTCTTGGTTTGTGAGTAGCGAGTCCAGCACTGCCTCATTCCTGGTTGGCACATCTAACATTTGTTGAGGAAGCAGTCCTCTACGCATTCCAGGAACTTGATGGATGACATGTGAGCTGCTGTATTGTTCTTCCAATACATGTCTGAGTAGGTTTAGTCACCCGTAAGAACCAGGTTCTGTTGATCCAAAGCTTGCTTAAGTGACCCAAATATTGCTTCATTGGCTTTATCATCTTGGTTTGGAGGTCGGTAGTAGATGCTTACTGTAAGATTCAAGACAACCTCTCCAATCTTGACGTAGAGGCATTCGATAGGCTTCCACAGTCACCGTAGTTGAGTTATATACATTTGAGGTTCTCCCTAACATAGTGCATGACTGCTCCTTCTCTTCTTCCCTGCCTGTCTTTACGAAACAGCCTATAGCTATCCATCATGATTCTCCAGTCATGGAGGATTTGCATGGTCCAAACATTCCCATTCATTAAATCCACATGCATGTCACATTTAGCTTCTAAGTGAAAACCAAGTCAGAAATAGGAAGCTTTTATAATGGTTGTTTCTTCAGAAAGATAGCCTATGAAGGACCAGAATAGATCATTTAAGTTAGAATTAAGAGTCAAGTTAAAGGACACAGTGGAATTTTGAAGTCAGAGAGGATACAAGAGAAAACACTTGTTTCATTTGCTCTGCAAGGTAATTACACCACTATGAGTGCAAAACAAAGAAACATGGCGGGAGAAGTTGCTCCAGACAGAGCATCACCTAAAAGAACTCTCTGAGTTAGAACTAATCAACAATAAATTTCCATTTTCACTGATTTACAGGACTGCGTACAATGATATTATTGAATGGCATGGAGAGATCAAATTGAGGGTCCAGAAGTGTTTTTCCTAAATGCATTTACATCTCCTAGCTACTCAACAATAGAGAAAATACTTTGGGGAATACTGATCAGAAAAAATCATCCATCTTCCTATGGGGAAGCCGAGGAGACACCCAAGACTGAATTTTGTACAACAGTCAAAAGTAGGCATTTCTATACAAAAATATCACGCTGAAGTCTTCTTCTAACAGAAATACATTCCCCGGTATTTTATCAGGACCCAATCCTGCATCTTCCTAAAGCAACCACTCTTAAACTTTTTCTAGCAGCAGTCATGGTCCTACGGTGACTTGGCATGTCCCAAACGCCCATTATTCAGAGGGCTGCTGAATCCATTTGCAGCAGCTTATTCTGGGAGCAAGTCACATATATCACACTGTTTTAGGAAGGGCTCAGGAACTGGGGTGCATGCTTTCCACCACACCACAAACCCAGCCTCATGAAGGGGTGACATGTGGCAAAAAGCCTTCCCTGACAGACATTAGCTGCTAACTTCTTGACAAGTGCTCAAAAGATAGAAACTATCTGTGTGTGCTGCATTTGCAATGCATCTCATTTATATAGCTGCTCTGGGACAGATTAAAGAAAACCTCTACACAGAGTCAGTGACGTTATCAAGTTGCTCATACTAAAAATACTTTAACAAGTCCCATGTAAGGGAATTAAATTTGCTGCAATTTAAACAAGAGCCCATCTTCGTAGAGTAAAACAGAGATTCACAACATTTATTTCTTTTTGAACTACCCTTCCAGAGACTTGATAATCCAAGCACATGGCAAAATAAGAGCGTATGGTAGAATTGCAGCAGCAGTTGAATATTTCTTATGGTAACATATGCACCATCAGATACTATGGCCAGCGTGTCATGAAACTTGCTTGATACTACAAACTGCAACATTACAGATTACATTACTCTATTTTCATCTGCCTTTGTTTTTAAAAGGGTCAAAATAATCCAGTACCATTTTCAGAAGAATTGCCTTTTTAAAAATGTATAATATTTAATTACTATCCATTCTACAGATTTCATCCTCTCCCACTTTGACCTATCAGCCCGCTTATCCATAATAATTTTAAAATAAGATACACAAAATGCACTATTTGTTGCGTTGAAGAAATCAAGCAAATTAACTACCATGAATAGTTAGTATTATAGCTAGTCCTGCATTACTGTTCACTGCATCTCCCAGTGTATGAGAAGGGAGTAAGTGTGCTTCCTATGGTTATTAAAGCTCCATCCTTTCAATTTCTTGAATGCTTTTACTAGAGATACAATACTTAAAAGATAATGTAATGGTGACTCATCTTTACGTCGCAAAAACTAAATGAAATATTCTTTGCAATGGTCTGTTATATAGGATTTGCAAGGATTTGGGGGGGGGGGAAGGGATGGATGGGTAAAACGTTTGTGGGTAAAGTTGCTGCCGTACAGGAGGGGCATAGGTGGTGCAATTACGCCTATCAGGAAAATG
Organism: Chionis minor; assembly: GCA_013398295.1. Classification (NCBI taxonomy): domain Eukaryota; kingdom Metazoa; phylum Chordata; class Aves; order Charadriiformes; family Chionidae; genus Chionis; species Chionis minor. Next base: position 854,878 of record VZSF01002310.1, read on the forward strand.
CTTGTAAAAAACCTCAAATCACTTGCAATTTAAGGCCGTGAACTTCATTTTTCACCCCACCACTGCATCACAACAGAAGACTAAGGCCCGAATTTGTTTAGTTCTCTACAAAAGCAACAGAGACCACACAGTCAATCTTAAAAGTGCTTCTAAGTGCTTTCTTTGGGAAAATGTTCTCAGATAAATGACAGGCCAACTCTTCAATGTCCATCCCTGAGCCCTGGTGATCACCCCATTACCACAAGGCTGATCAACTCAATGCATTACTTCAATCTGGGCCATCCGCAATGCAGCCATTTCCCAAAAATAACGGGACAGCATGAAAACAAGAGCATGGGTGAAAAGCTGAAAGAGAGCGAGGAGCAGATGGGACAGTGGGAAGGGAAGTGACACATCCTGACTAACAGTTACCGGCTATTTTATCTATCTGCAGTTAGGCACACTGAAAATGGAGGGCAGGGTGTGACTGAGCAGCTGGGGCAGCAGATGGGACGGAGGAAAGGCTGAAAGTTGTGACAAAGCTCTGCTAAACAGAATGTCAATTTATTTAATTTTTAAAGTGAGCAGTAGAAATGAAGATGGGTTAGGTCCAAACAGTGGGGCAACTTCTAAAAATGTTCGTTAGTACACATTGTCAATGGGTAATAGTGACAAAAGCGTGCTTGGAGACTGCAGAAATGAAGGGAGGGACTACATGTGCTCACTAGTGCTGCTTGAAGTTAGGCTCAAAGAGCAGCAGGAGCAAGGGAAAGGCAGCTGATGAGAGGCTGACACGTCAATATAATACCCACTCCTGCACTCTGAAGCTGAGGGACAGATGTTGAACAGGATAAGAGTAGAGACTGTGCCACAGAACAGAAGAGCAACAAAAATAAAGAATTCTGGTTGAATAGACATGCAAAATATCCATTTATGAAATAATTAAAAAAAATTGTGGAATCCCCAGAGCTGTAACAGGAAAAACAGGCCTGCAAGGAGAAAGTGAACAAGATGCGCTACCAGGTCTTATCATCAACAACTGCCATACCAAATGGAAAAATAAATTTAATTTCTCATCAACATATACTGTACCTTTCAGTAATCAATGGCAACCATTCCTTTTTGCTCCATTCTTCATCTAGCTCTAACCCAGAACCAGTCCCCTTTACTTTGCTTTATTTTTCTGGCATTTTATTTTGCTTGCAGTTGCTCCTTCCCTTCTCCCCAAGCTGAACTGTGGCCTGAGGTCAGCTCCTGTTTCTTTTCAAGGTATATACTTTCCTTCCAAAGCAAAGGTAAAAATTAGCTCCTGGAAGGTTCACACATGAAGGCGGGAACTGACAACATTTTTCCAAGAGACAGGATGATGCAAATGACCTGTAATTCCCCACATCACTCCTATAAAAAGCGGCCCACGCAATTAAAATCAAGCAGCTGTCAGTTAAAGTCTATTTTCACAAATAGAACTTGTTTCTGAATTTAGGAATAAATGCTATATATAGTATTTGAGAAGATACTCATCTTCTCTATTGATGTCTTACTAAACATTCACTCAACAAAACGCTGTCTTGCACTAGCACCAGTTCATTTTTAGATTTTCCAAAAGATCTACATTTATAGCATCTCCCAGCAAACAGCCAAACCCCCCTTCTGTTTGAAGGAAGCCTCCTACCAGCTCGTATGTATCCACTACACTTACAGATGCATGTGTGAAAATTTGACACACACAGAAGTAAATTTCTGTACTTGCTCCTACACTCACTCTTCACCCTTAAAGAACCTGCCCAAACATATTTTTTTTTAAAAGTGGCAGCTTGTGAAAAGTGCGAAATGAACAGCATTGAGATGTACCATCCTCTTTTCTGTCTTATGTATAAAGCAGGGAATTTAACCAAGTGAGGGCAGTGTACATAACTCCTATAAACATGTCTCAGCTCTCACCATGGAGGACAGATCAAGAGAGCCACGGACTCTCCACTGTGTCCAGGTCCTTGACATCCTTATTTTTGTTCTTCTGGTTCCCATTCTGGTTCTTTCAGTTCCCTCACCCACATTTTAACATTTTTACCTCTTAAGGTGTAATCAAATTGGGAAAGGATCTAACTTCACCAATCATTAGTGCTGCATTTCGGTCCTGCCCTTATTCCCCTCCCACACCACTGCTGTAAAACTGTTAACAAATAAATAATACACAGTAATAATCCCCATGGAGACATCTGATAAACACTCTCAGCAAATACAGACCTTGCTTTCCCCGTGGAAAGTTTCTGTAGCTCAAGAGACAGAAGAAATATAAGTGTGACTACTCCTCAGTACTTTAACTTGTATTTCCATAACTGCTGACATCTATTGTCTGGACTAATTTTTGAGCTGAACAACAAAGGGATGTTGTATTCATGTAACAGTATCAAAGAAGCACATAACCAGCTGCCTTGTTTTCACACCCGTAGCATGATTTACTTGGTTTTCAAACTGCACTATGGCCTGAGCACCAGAAAACTGCCTGATGTCTCCAAAACAGAAGAGGAAGTAAATAATGCTGGTAGGTGAGAGAAACATTTTTTTATTATGACAACTGAGCAGCTATGCAAGGGGCTTCCCAGCTGACACTGCAGTCTGAAGCAGAGCAGCAATCATCTGGTTAAAGACAGATGGAAAATCACAACAGTTTCTCCACCCCTGACACGAAAAATATTTCTTGCACAGATTTGACAAAAAAAGGATGCTTGTACTCAAAACGTAGAAAATGATAGAATATTATCTCTGAGATCTTACTGCCGCCACTTTTGTCATTCACTGTATAAAAGCCTGTATCATATCACATATGCCCATCCCTCACACAAAACAACACCTACTAGATTTTCAGTCTTTGTTACTGAGTCTGAGGCAAGAAGTTCTCTCAGTAAAGAAAACGAGTCAGAGCGCAAGTGTGTGTCTGTGTGTGTGCATTTTTAGCAGGGCTCTCAAAATGTCTTGGGATCCACTTCCATGAAGACAAATCAACCCTTACAAGAAGAGGGTGGAGAAGAGAGAAAAAAATAAAATCAAGTGAAAGCAGAAACATGGCAACAATTACTTGACTCAGAATTACTGTTGGCAAAGCTAAAAGTCAGTGGAAGAATCCTAGGATGCATCAGCCAGCCCGTATTTACCTTTGATGGCCATTCAGCAGCTCAGTACAAAAGAGCACCTCAATAACTCAGCTTGCTGCTTCTAGGTACCATACGTAAAGACCAGTTGTCACAAGTCTCCGTTGGCTAATGTTCACATCTGGGGAAAGATGTTTCTATTTATTTTGAGTCAGAGTACAGCTGCTTTGGATAGTAGAGACTTCTGCTTAGAGTAATGATATGGCTGAACTCAAGGTTAGGGTGGGGAGTGTGGGGCAAGCCCCATCCACTGGTCTAGATTTTGATTATGGGTGATGTCTACATCTCAAAACCCAGTTCTGCGCTGAAAAGTGAGAGTCTGATTAAGGACTTTCTTCAACTACCCAACCTTACATTCTTACAGATTCTCAGAGGGTCAAGTGACAAGCCTAACAGAAGTCTACAGCAAGCACATAAAAAGGATATGAAGAAAGTATCATTGGCAATGCTTGCCACTTACTCGAATCACCATGTTGCAACAGAAGAATGTATGAATTACACAAAACTATTAGTAAAAACCAAAAAGGCCAAACAGGCTTGACATTAGTAAACCAGTGATATAAATATTCTTTCCACCAAATGACGCAAAATAAAAACCAAAGCCTAGTGTGTACTGAAGAACAGCTGGGAAGGGTCTTTATTTATTACAGAGATCTTATTAAAGATCTAATCTTGCAAGGTGATCAATGAACATACTTCTCTTGAACAAGTTCCTAATGTTCAGTCAGTTCATGCCTCAGCTGCAGAAGGAAGCTTTACAGTTATCTCACAGCAGTTTAAAGTGAGTTATACTTGCAGAATGAAATTTCATCATTAAAGGAGATAGTTATACATTTCCTCAATGTATACAGGACATGGCTGTGAAATTCACAGGAATCTTTATCTTGGTTAGGCCGAACTTGGGCCCTAACATAGGGCTGAGTAATTTCTACAACAGAACACAGTTGGTTTCTTTGTCCCATTGATGTTAAATACAGAGGCTCAGCCTACTACCATGTATGTTTGCAAGGAGGAGGTTCCAATTGGATGAGTTCCTCCTCTTCCTTTCTTTGGCTTTTGTCTCTCACATTGTACTGTTTCAGGTGCTTTTCAGATTCCTGTCCATGAGACAAATCACCTAGCAATAAAATAACCAGAGAAAGTAAAGCTTTCTGCTGGGGTAAAGAGCTAGGTCAGCTCAGCAAAGATTCCAGCGGGAAGGTGTGCAGAGGAGGAAGTGGTGAGACTGCAAGGAAGGGAGGAAAGGGAAATTAAACCTTTCCCCTTTCAACAGCAGTGAGCTGTCAGACCAGCTCAATTCCCTGTCGAACCACAGCCCAGACATCAGGCTCACCAGTCAGTACCTTCCCATACTCCACACCAGCTGCTGCAGGATCACTGCATAATGCAAATCTTAGTATCAGTAACTGTAGAAATGTTAATGCACCTAGCAGAAGAATCAGGGCAAAGAAAATTAAACAGAGAAAAAGGGACAAAAACCCCTCACCACACCCAGCTTTTTGAAAGATGCCTAAAATTCGTTCTCTGCGAAGCTGAGGATGCCAGTTATCAATGACCACATCTCTGGTACCCAAAACAGTAGCAGTATTTTAACTACAAGGACAAATGCATGGAGTTCTTTCTTCTGGGGGGAAAAACAATCTAACACACTGACCAAATCTAATCTAACACACTAATGAAAAACATGGACATCGTACATAATATTTCCCCTTTTGCAAAGGGGGGTCAGAAAGGCAATTACAGTGTATTGAAATGGACTTTATTAGTGTACTTTGTTACATCCATAAATGAAAATGTTGAAATCAAACTATTTTGTGCTTTGAAAAACAAAATCACTTAAAAGGATAGTACAAATTACTTTAAAATAAGCCATGCTTAAAATTAGTTGGTTTCTCAAATTGAATTGTTTATAGTATATTCTGTTTCTTACTAAATAAAGCTGGAAGTAAGATCTCAAACTAGCATGATTTTTAGAGGGCAGATCTTTATGTCTCAATTAAAAAAATTCTTACTAGACTGAATGACATGTTTTCACATTACAAAAGAACTATGAAGATAAATGTTGCTGTTTCAATCGAGAGTAAAACACTCATTTTAATCTGCCAACTTCACCCCCTTTGCTACATCTTCTTTTGGATGATTTCCAAATATTTCTTTTTTTAAAATCTCTGGATTTAAATATGTTGTCAGCTATTCTAAGGTTTAAATAATTCTAAATCTATTTTTATACCAAGATCTAACTTCTCGTATAGATCTATATATTGTTTTCCTTAAGGAAAAAGGGGAAGGAAATACATATAAATCACTGAAAGAATGATAGCCATTAGCATTTTCTTTCAGAAATCTGACATGTTATTTATTAAGACAATACCAATTTTGTCATTGATTTCAAATGAGTTACTACTGGAGTCTCTGTTCGTCTGTAGGAAAGTAATATAGAATCAGTGAAACAAAGCACCGCTTTGCTTAGTATAGGTCTAAATAGCTCCTGAAAAAGTAAAAGTAAAAAGAACTGATTAAAACACAATGAGACTTCTCCAGTTTAATATAAAGTTCCCAGATATGCCCTAGCCTATGATGCATAGCATTTATTGTTGTTTTATAGACAATGTTTTAATGAAAAGACATTACTACTTAATTGAGCTCTAATTTACTGATATTTAACAAGTAACCTCTAGGGGGAAAAAAAATACATAAATAACTACTCTCAACACAACTCACTGAAACGTGAAAGTTCAGAGCAGTGTAATCTGAAAAGTACATAAGAAGGAGCATCAGGAAATCAGGAAGCCAGGCACTGGTTTGCAACCAGCACAAATGAAAAGTTTTGGATCCAATTTTTCGGGTCAGGAAATTACTGTTTTCAGTAAATATTGGTTTATATGCTGTTTTTACTTCTCACGTATAATGCCCATGCTTCTTTCTTTTAGTTCAATATGCCTGAGATGACATTTAAAACCTGTCACTGCTACAAAAGTGTTATTTACCCATTTTGTACTAGGTTTCAAGTACTGAGATTTAAACTACCATAAAATCTGCATAAATATAGAGTCCAGTTCTTTTTATACATATGCTTTGTCAGCACAAGGATTCAGTGAAGGACAAGACTCAAGTGTGCTTTATTTAGATTTCTAAATCTTTCTTTTGCAAGAGAATTGAGACAATACATTGGGGAAAAAAAGAGAAGCAGTCTTGTTATTCTTTGTTATCAATTCAGTTTTAAAAACAGTGGAATTAAGACTCAATTTCAACTTCAAGATTTTTTTAATATATAGTTTACTAATTAAGCACCTTCTGCTCAACTGAATTATGAACTCAAGTTTAAAAAAAGTATATGAGGAGGTTTGGTAAACGGAATGGGTTAAAAAAAGCACAAACCTGTGCTTTGTATTTTTTCAGAAACTCATCTGCTATTCTCGGGATAAAAATAAACTTTCCTATTCCAAAACAGCCTTCAAGAGCCAACACAGCAAGTGAGGGAAGCACAAGACTGCAAAGGATTTCAGCTTGTCAACAGATGTCATTTAAGTGAAAACCCCATGCCCCAGAACGGGGTTCTCAACACCATGGTGACTAGACTTGCAGCACACCTCTCACTGAGGCAGGATTACAGGAATGCTTCCAAACGCCAGATTACAAGGGGAAAAAAGGAAGTTTATACAGGGCATTCAGGAATTTGTAGTTCATTTTAAGTGTGATACTTCTTAGAGAACATCACAACACTTCAGCCCTTGATAAGGAAGGGTTGAAGTCCAACTACTCATCTGCTCCCCAGCCTCAGCATTCAAGAAAATGGGAGTTTGTCAGAAAAGTGAGGAGAGAGCAATGAGGGTTAGTTTGCAAAGACTGTAGCTCATGTTGTTGTAGAGAAATCCTCAAGGCACAAAGCAAAGCGTGACTCAGCCATAACCAAATGCAGCAAGATCTGCCTAATGCACTAATTCAGATGACAAAACTATTAACATTAAAAATTTTGGCTTCAGAAATATTCCAGGGAAAGATGTGAAAGTGTCTTCTAAGGAAGGTCTACAGACATGTTTCCAAACAGAAATGGGAAACAAGGGAGACATGGAAGACATTAGATAGGCCTTTAAAAACACTGGATAAAAACAAAGGTGAGAGGAGGTGCAAAACACACTCTTGGTTTCATTGTTAGGGAGGCAGCATTACTGCCAGCATAGATTAACTACAACTAGAGCTATGCGTCAGAAATTAATTCAACACACATGAACCCACCTTCATAATGCCATGTCCTTATAATTTCTATGATATTTAAGCACTTAATTCCTCAAGAGCTATTTTAAAATTTCTAATACAGGGACTTCAAATACAAAAAGCTCCTACACTTGTATTTCCTCATACAACTGGATGCCTAAAACCTATGCTGTCTTCCAGTCCAGAGACAAATGTATGCAGCCAGTCAGGTGGCGAAGCTCAGTTTCCTTCCCGGAGGGAGGATTAATGGATCTGATAAGCTCATTCTCTAGGAAGGGAAAAAAGCTGCTTCCAGGCTGTCACTGAATTCACAGCGATGGACAGTTGGATGATATAAGGTAGCACTGGCTGTTACTGGCTACTAAATTACTTGGCTGTATCAGGTGCCACACATGGGATGCCACAACAGTGAAAATTGAAATGGGTGAGACGGAGAACAAGCATAATTACTTGAGCATCAGGACTGCATCAGGCTGCAGAGCGAGTCACCACCACCACAACATCATACAGGAGTATGAATTCTGTGCCCTTATCACTACTAAGGCAGCAAGACATAGGAATTATTTATTCTTACAAACAGTTATTAGATTATTTGGATTTAATAGTGAGCAAGCCTGCAGACTAAAATGACCATCAAAATCAAAATAGGGCTTTTTGCATATGATTGCATGTCAAAGACAATTTTGTCCCTTGGAAATTACTGCATGAAGGTCAAAAGTATAAGTAAAGTGAAAATATCAGAGGTCTTCTAAGCAAAATAATGTTTTCTTTACTTGCCTTTTTAGTGGCATAAGATTTCCCAGTGTAAGCTTGTTCCCAGATGCAAGCAGCTGCTACACATGCATTTGTCCAGGAAACACATGGTTAGAAATATACACTCCTAATTTTAGCGAAGATGAATATTTTAAGGACATCCTGAGTGAAATCAGAATACAAATGTTAAAACTAGCTAGCTTCTCTTCAGCCATATACAACGTGACAAGCAGTTGCTCACTCTAGGACTGCATAGGAAGCTTTTAAGAACATGTTTGCTTTGCTGATATTTTGCCAAATTCTAGTTACATGGCTTACCTCAAATTCTGGAGGGTGGGCAAGGGAATGCTAACTCTGTTATCTGTTATCCACAACTTTTAACCTAGATTAAACCAAACTAGTAAACAAGAACTTCAGATGAGCATGAAGCCAGGAAACAAGAACATGAAATGAAGAGAGATTCAACTTACAATCAAATCTTGAATAAGTGAAATAGAAAGCATCCTCTTGACACCATTCTCCACAATTACTCCAAGCCAATTAAGTGCACCCCAGTACCACAGATAACTCTGTCCTCCATGCCAATAGCTTACAAAGGCAAAAGTAAGGGCTGTGGAAAAGAGCATTCCCAGCAGACTGGACTGAGATCCTCCCATTGGAACATAAATGTACCTGTAGGTGAAATGACAGATAAGCAACATTAACAGAGATTTCACAGAAATCTCAGAAAAACATCGACCACAGAACAAATTTGTTATTTTGTGGCATAAAGAAAGAATTTGAATAACTACCTGACATTCTCTATTTACAGAGCTTGCCCTAGTTTCTGCAAAGCTGTAGACTACTTTGTGAAATATGTGTGTACAATATTTGGCAAAAATACAATTTTGTAGTCACAGGAACTCTGCATTAGGCAAACGTATAGCGTAAACTATATTCTCAAAATTGCAAGACAAATGTACAGGTTTTTTAAACTGCAGCAGTTGCAAGTCTGCTTACACAGAAATTACACATACTTTTCATGTGAATTTAAATTATAAAACTCTAAAAAATTTAAAACATTATATAAAGTCATATATAGTCATAATCAATAGAATGTTTGCCACTTCTCAGAAATGTAGACACATGCAAACATGTTTCATTTTTAAAAGTTTGTAATTTCTTTCTTTTTATATCTTTCATTAAAAATTATATGAACTGAAAACATTTCCTATCTGGTTCTGGTATTATACACTCATGTCTGCCTAATGACCTTCAGAGCACACATACCAAAAAAACCCACCCAAAACCTATATGAAGCACCCTGAATGCAATTATATTCTGTATTTAAACTGAATCCAGGAGTCTAAACCTTAGTCTTTAATTGATTCTTAGAAGCGTCCAGAAAGCAGTACTTGTTCAGTAAAAATACCAGAACCAATGGGATTCTGAAAGCTGACACTGTTTTCTGTGTCACTTCACTTCCTTCCTGCCTAGAGCACTACATCCACTCACGGCATTTTCCAAGTCAGGGATGGCCACTAGCCAGCCTTTATCTGGAAAAGTCACATATTTCTGTCAACACTTTGAAGAAGCTCAACAGGCAACAGAGTCACCATCATTCTCATGGGTACCGGTGAGGAGATGCAGTATATGAGAACTGCTGGTGACAGTTCTCCTCAGCTGTCATTTCTTCGGCATGAAAAACAGTACTAGTATTTGAGACTGCTTCTACTTGCTAAGATAACTAAAATTTTTTTTGCAGTGCAGTTATTATCAGTTATCAGTTTTTACATTCAGAGATAAATACTAGCCTGAAAATTAACATAGTACTTTATTCCTAATACTAGGAAGTAAGAAAATACAGTAACAGGGTAAAATAAAGTGATGAGAGTAATTAAAAGGTAAAGAGAAGTCATTAAAAAAACAACTGTCAAATGCTTCAAATTCTCTCTAAGCATAACATCAATACAGCTTTTTACTTCAACCTGCTACTGAGAACATCTGACTATATTTACAGTAATTTTCAGTATAACTGTGCTTTTTACTAAGCATATTAAAATAGATAGAAATTAAGATCAAGAACTTTTATTTATGTTGTGTTTTTCTTCTCTCTCCCCTTCCTGTGTCTTTCTTGAGTCTAGTCTTTTCACATATATAAACAAATAGTGTGGCAATAACAGAGGCTTGCAATTGCAATCAATTAGTCTAATAGCAGAGAGGTATGTCTCAGCAGTCTGTAACCAGGGGGATGCCCTGCAGGGCTCCCGCACGGAGGGTGAAGACAGCAGAGCCACAGACCCTGCTGCTTTGTACAAATTCCCTCTAGGCAAAGGACTATGGAAACGAAAGACCAAAGCAGCTCATCCCCTCTTAGGACACACTTTCCCCAACGCCTTCCCTCTCCCTGTTTAAAGGCGGATTGTTTTACTTTTTAGGCAGGGCCCATGGTTGTTATCGGTTCCCCTGGCAGGCTGTCTGGAGGAGGGCTGGCTGCCCGGCTCTGCAGCCCAGAAGCTGCAAGACGGAGAGAAGCACCTCGGTGTCCCTGCGGGCATGGCAGCACCTCGTTTCGCAGAGCTTCACCCCAAAGAGCCTGGAACTGGACCCTGCCGGCCCTGCCGCTCTCAGCACAGCTCACTCTGTCGTACATTTACTGAAAGACAGCATTTAAAAGTAACCCAGACACCATCGAAGAGAGACATCTCTGTGATGGAGACCGTACTCTAAGCCTTAAGGAGACCTTTCTGCTGACCTCACAGGGTCCTGGGTTAAACCCACGGCACAGAAGTTAGCTTTTACTGCAGAAGTAGCTTTGGTTTCCATACTGTCCCTTTCCCTGCACTGAGACAGACCTGTCGTGTAGGCACCAGCCACCTCGCCAGCGTTGGCAGCCTCTACCAGCACTGGCATTGCCAGGAACGGCACAATTGCAGCTCTGTCTAGGTTGGTCTGAAACGGCTTTCAGATTATTGTGCAGAGGAAAAATAGGCTGTTTTCTGATTTTTGGTGTTTAGCAACAGCAGCTGGATAAGTGACCAGCAATAACTCGTAACTCTGATGAATGTTCAAGGCCAGTGAAGTTTTAGCTCCTAGCAAGGCCCATGGCAATCATGCAACTGAAAATTCACCTGAGTTATCTCTGTGAAGACCTGTCTGAAGAGAGTCTGCCTCCTTGCCCAGAGGAGAAATGCAAAGCAGAAAGCAACGTCCCTCTCCTTCCCTGCTAGCTACCCTAAGAAAATAGAATGAAGGCGGCTGCCATTTTTTATCACAAGGGCACTAACGGCCCTCAGATCACACGGTCTTGCCTTCCCTTCTCAGGACATTCCCAGTAGCAATTTTAAAGTAGGTATAAAGGACTGACAGATGTTGAGTCATTTCTCTCAAGCAGCATGTGAGAGAATACTGACCATTCCTGTGCTTTTTACGCAGAAAAATTTGTGAAAAATCCATTATTACGTTACAGAACGCATCAGGAAAAAAGAAAAAAAATTCACAACCCACGCACATCATGACCATGTCGTGCCTTTGTGTTGTGCTCTGACATTGGCAAGCCTGCCTACAAGAAACTCAGCGTGCAGCCAGGGCCAGACCCCAGCTCCATGGCAGCCACTTCGTGCTCTCCGATAGAGCCAAAATTGCCTTGCAGAACCACCACAGCAAGAGCCCTTGTTGTTACAAATACACACTTTGCTTATTTTTGAGCATGGCGGTAGTTTAGAATCTAATTTCTCAATACCTTCCCCCTGTGTGTTTACACAGAAAAGTACTCATTTGATTACAGAAAGCTACGTTTACACTAAAGTGTGACAGAGAATAAGCCAGTGAATAGCCAGAAGATAGAAGAAACATGTTACTTCTGTATTATCATTTATGACACAACACATGCTTTGGAACTAGCAATTTATTGTGGTTTAAACCCAGCCAGTAGCTAAGCCCTACCCAGAGGGGTACTCCCCTTTGGTGGGATGGGGAAGAAAAGGAGCTTTTTACAGTACATTAGGAAATTTTTCTGTCCTCCAGTTCACTAACAAAATCCGTGAGGAGGGAAGGAAGGAGGCAGGGAGAGACAGAGAGATTAAGGGGCTACGGCTACTACAATTTGATGTCCTTTATATCTGCATGCTTCCCAACTTTTTCCCTTCTTACCAATCTTACCAATACTACCATCTACCTTTCATCTATTGTACAATCCTTCTGTCCTGTGATGAGAAACTCAGGGTTTACACCAACAAGAGAGGTTGCTGTAGAGTACGCTGATCTGCTGCACCATATGCAGAATAGCATTACATAAATATCTCACTTTAAGCTTCCACGCAGTCTTTAAGACTATTTCCATCTCTAATCACAGAAAATCCACAGAAAAGCTCAAAACCCCCAGTTCAGCGACTATTAGCACATAAAAGTAGTCATGGTTCCTCATGGCAGGCTAACACAACTCAAAGCAAGACCCTCATAGCAGAATTTCTCAACAGCTCATAAGCAGATTACACATTTACTTTAGATGTGCAGGGAAGGCAGACTTAGCTGAAAAACGTAGTGCCAATGTGCAATATCTTTATCTTAATTCACATACTCGCAGCTAAAGAAAACTCAACAGTTATTTGGTGGTCAATGAGCCAAAGACAGATAAATGAAGGAAAGCAACAAAGTATTTTGCAAAGAGGAAAGGATGTTAAGGCCAGCAGATTGGAGGATGGTAATTGGTCATGTCCCCCCAGGTTATTTTAGAGGGATGGGTAATGCTGGTTCTCTTAAGATCCATGAAAATTACGAACAGGAAGATTAGACCTGTGGAAGATGCTTAGTATCAAAAATGCATGCTAGGTAAGATAAAACATCAATTTAGGGTATCAAAAGTCAATCCCTGCCAAAACTTCAAAGGTGAAATTTGAAGGTGAAAGAGCAGAGATTTCCAGGCAGGCTGTCAAAGAGGAACTCGTGAATGTCACAGGCCAGGCTTTGCCAACCATTCCCAGACTGGCTAGAACTCTTTTAATGAAAGGCATTTCACCGTGTCAGATGAAAAAATTGTGTATTCTTAGATGGAGAGAAGGGGGAAGAGAATTCCGTGTAGATTAAACTTCTCAAAATATCTGGGGGGCATTTGAGGCAAAGAACTACAAATAAATTTTGAGACAATGTTATATACTAAAAATTATTTGAACACACACCTGACATGACTAAATATACATTCTTAGCCTTCCTCTCCCAAGGCAAAGATGCTGTCAGTCTTTACCGTATTTCCACAGACTCTGTTTCGATTTCAAACTAAAACTTACATGCTATTAAACATGTTACTTTCATGAAAGCTTAACCGCGTATGTGTCTTTTGAATAACCAAGTGCCATACTTTTAGTCCCCCTCACAGTAGCTTAAATCAGCTTATCTACAGCCAGGAAGCTGTTCCATTTACACAATGTATCTTAATTTTAACTTACTAAGTCAATGTCCTGATTTGAGGTAAAACAGGACCAAATTTGTCCAGTAACTTTACTTTTTAGCTAGGCCTCCTCTAACTGCTGAAATTAACAGCACATTGAGCAGAAACTGTTCACTCTCGAAGTGATAAGACCTATGGGACAGTGAACACTAGAGAATTGGATAAAATATGTAAATGGTACCATTTAAATCCCTAAAGTAATGCAAACACAAACATAATAGCTGAGGTACTGAAAAGTGACATTTACTTACAGAGAAATCCAATAACCATTTTGTTCATTTTCTTGAAGTGGTAATCTACAGAACAATCATAAGAGATCTGACAATCATTCCCTTGGAAAACACATTGTTTTCTTTTCTTCTACATTATAAAGTTTTTATTCTGATAACTTTAGAAACCCACTAAGAGGAGGAGCATTTGCAACCAGTTAAGAATCACTCTGAAGGGCTTTTATTCCTTGAGGCCTCAATAAATTGCTCTTACTTCCACATGCATGTAATTTTAAACATATTTATATCTTGAAGTAAGTGCAAGTAAAGCACCTGTTTAGATGGTATTCTGCCCAGGGGATTTCTTCAACATATGCTTGTATTTCTTCCTAAAGTAAGGCCACACAGCAAGATGCATGCTATCCGTGATTTTTCTTCCCTTCTCCTTAGCTCCTGGTCTTGGAATGTCTTATCCAGAACCAGGTGAAATGTAGATTTTTTTTTTTTTTTAAATATTGATTTGCTTGTAAAGGCAAACCTCTTGTAAATACAATTATTTTATGAGCTTTTTGTGTTTTATTTCAGGGTATATTCGATGTTCCAATGCCTCTCTGAATTTCAAAGTGTTCAATGGTTAACCATACTGTTTTGAGTTGGACAGTTACAGAGCCAACACAGTATAAGTTAAAAAAGCAATAATAAAGTCTTCCAGCTTACTTCCTGACAACAGAAATTACTTGAGGTTCTGCACAGTGATGGTGTCCATTTGTGGACATGCATGCAATGTTTCATCGGGGCAGCATTATGCCTGGAGAATTTGACCTTTTAAGTCAGTAAAAAGTTCTTCATCATTACTTATGAAATCAGTGCTCAATATGAGCCTGAACAATTTTGAGGATAAATAGCCATGTTTCCATTCATTTTGCATCCAAGTTATCCCAAGAATTGTCACCACAAAAGAGATTTGACTGGAATTAAAATCGTGGCAGGACAAAGGGTGAAAACTAGAAGGGAATTCCCTCTAGAACTAGGGTTGGGCTTCCTTAGTTCATTTATTTTTAATCCTGTGGGGTTTTTTTGTGGCCTTAGACCACTGATTTCAAACTTTTTCTCTATTGAATAACAAAAAGATTTCAGGCCCAGTTCTGCAAATTCTTACTTCTGGGGGAGCTTTTACAATTCCTGTTTTGTCAATCCAAACTTTCACTGACTTGGATGGAGCTACACAGAGTATGCAAGTAAAGCACACCTGTAAGTCATTGCAAGACTGGGTCCTACATTAATAAATCTGTTTTAAATCACAGAAACAGCTCCTGTAAACAAAACTTTGAAGGCTGAGCCCCACATGTTTGCACCTGAAATAAAAAAATAACCAGTGGTATTTGGAAAACCATTTGGCAAAGTTTCTATTAGGAGAGGTAAGCCTTGTTCTTACTGCAAAACTCATCTTTTTTACATGGTCTAATAATTTTGCTGGGCTGTTGGCACAGCTTTTTTACGCTCTTTAAGATTCTCCCGCCTCACCAGCTTAACGTGATGTTTAGAGAGACCTCAACAAATGCAGACCCTTTGAAATATTTAAGCTAATGTAGGCTCCAGACAAGCCTTGTTAAATTACCACAAAAATGTTTAATGAGAAATTAAGTCCATTTGGGTTACAAAGCATTAATGAGAATATTCATATGCAAGAATACTCGGCTTTACAAATACGACCTGAATTTTGGTTCACTTTCCAGTTATTAGCATGTTTCTCAGCAAAGACTGAGTGTGCAGTTTCCTACTAAAAAACTGAAAAGTGTTTAATGTATTTTTCTTCCCTTGCATTCAACACCAAAAATTATCCGACTCAAGTCCACATGTCAAAGGACAGGTAACTGGGGAATACTGAACAAATAATTTTGAATTCAGTCTTCCAAGGGAGTTCATGTTTTCAAAGAGATTCATTTATTTCAAATGAAACTTTAATCTAAATCATAATACTTCATTTTAATAGAAAAAAGTTTCACTACTGATGGACTGCTGTGTTTTCTCCCAGCTGCGTCTAGGGAAGAAAGAAACCCTGCCTACCACATGTTCGTGGTCAAACACAAAACTACCAGTCAACTACCTTTGATCGCAGTGGAAATGGGAGAGGTTCCAGATGACCAAAGAGCCAAAAAAATGATTAAACCCCTAAAGTCCAAACCAGGGCCCGAACTTTTTTGCTGACGTAGGAGCCTATACGTTATTGCCAAAACATCCTAGAATTAAGTGCCTACAGCTCAGCTACTGGGCAGGAGGGGGCTGTGTCCCCAGCTGGCTGATGGAGCCGGGAAGCAGGCGCCTCCTCCCATGCAGGGTTTGCAGCGCTCCCTGAAGCCATTCTGAACTTAACTCCCTTCAGGGGCCCAATTCATTCCCGACACTCACAATACACTTCCCATGCGCTGATAATATCCAGGCTCAGCAGAAGCACAGCAACCAGGCTATACTCCTTTGAAACCACTGGCTGGAGGGGGGATCTATTAATAGCACTGTCACTCTTTACTTAGAAAATGGTAGAGGTCAGGCTCTTTGCCAAGGAGACCGACATATCTTGTCTCCCAGAGGAGTGCTCCAGCTGTCTGTTACCAGGCTGCCACCAGGCAGGAAAGAAAATGAGATTCAGAGAGCGAATATGCAAGAAAAAACAAAGTCTGTGGTTAAAGCATTACCCAGACAGACGCAGAGATCCCAGTCCTGCCTTTTGCACCGGGAATTGCTCCCTGAGCCCTAAACAATCATTAGGCAAAATGCATAAGCAACACCATGAGCAAAAGAATTAATTTTTTTCCTCATTTTCTTTCCTGCTCCTGACTCTTACATCGGAGGGCCCAGCTCAAGATTCACAGCTCTGCAAATCTGCACGGGAGGCTTGATAGGTATAATTTTCCCACACAAATAAATCCTTTGTAGCAAATCTCTTCCTGTGCCATCTCCCCTCTCATCGTAAGTGTGCATTCACAACAGCACATTTTACAGTAGTCTTCAACTACAGCTAAAGCAGTAGAGACCAATTCTTCCTGTGCATGTGTCTACAAATATTGAACGATCTGTGGTTCAATTAGTGAAAAACTGTCATTCAATTAGTGAAAAACTGTTAAGTACATGTCATTTGTTGCTTTGACCATGCCACAAATAATGTATTACATTTTCCCCCCTCTCTTAGAAAGCCATTTTAAATTCCACAGGGGTAAGCACAAGCTATTAGCCATCCTGCTAATCTTAGTACGCCAGGTACATCAGACAAAATGCAGATCCATCTACATCTGTGGATTCAGATGTTTAAAATACACTCATCACCGTGCACAGTTGCCTTTTCCAGCATGCCTCTGCCAAAGGAGTGCACAAAATGTAGTCACTACAATAGTACCTATATTGTTTTCCTTATTAAAATACTTTTGCTTAGAGACAGGGTGATAAACAGCCTTCTGCAATTTGCTAAGTAACAGAAAAGATTATTTAATCTTCACAGATCCCTTTGTGGTGAGTTTGATGATTCTTTTCCGTTTATATATCGCTTTGTACACATGCGTGTCAAAGGGCTTTGTTAGTATCCACAGACCACACAGCAGTTTCACCAAACCATGCAATACCTTTTCCTCACTGGGCTGTATAGTTCTACAGACAAGCAGAAACCAAGGCATGAGAAGACTTTCACCTGGGTACATCAGAAATACAAATTTTTGTGAGACCAGAATAATGCTTGAGATTCTAAATTCCAAAGTGAGTGAAGACTTGGTAAGCATTACAACCTTCAGATTATAAATCAATGTCAACAAAATGTATTTAAAACGTATCTCTGAAACAAAGCAAATATATGTAATTAATGAAAAGCAGAAATATAGAAGAGATTGCTTAAATACTGCAGGAAGCTTGATGAATATTAACCATCTGCTTAAATATTGAGTATCATTATATATTCCTCCAAGTTGCATACGCACAATTTAAAGAGTTAGACTCCTCACATTATTCCAAGCTGAGTAATTCACTTACTTCTCCTGAGTTCACATTTCTTAGAAAATACTGTCTGCAGTTCCAGGAAAAGACTATTTATAAAATACAGCCAAGGCATTGACATTTCTAAGCAAAGCTGGGATGACTTAAATTAAGATTATACAGCATCTTCCACACTAAAGAACTTTCATACACTCTCCAGCCTATGTCAAAAACCCTTCAAATACCAGCAAAGTTAAATCCCCTCTGATGTAGAGTACAATCCCTATTTATCAGCCCAAATCAATGTTACCTAGTTGTTATATAAGTCAGAACATACATTGAACTTAATTAAGCATATTTACTTTTCTTGAAGCAGCACCCTTAAATAACGATGATCTCATTTTTTCTCATTTGTAAAGAGAGCATAGACACAATCTCTTAACACCAGTTGGGAACATGGTTCAATCCAGGTAAAAACTTAAGTGGGAAATGTCAGTACCTCTGAAATCAGCAGCAACAGGGGACCAGAACTAAACAAACCAATGTGATTTAAACATACAGCATTACATTATCCCAATGCAAATGTAATAATTGAGTAAAAAGTGCTGTAGCTACAGCATTTAAATATATATTTAAACGTATATGTAAGGAGGGGAAAGAAGGGGGGGAGGGGGGAAGATACATGCTCAAGAAAAAAGGAACAGTAAAAGCCTGTCGGGGAAAAAAAAAAAAAAAAATTGGTTAGGGTATCACAGACAGGTAAGTAGAAAATGTACCATAAATCTTCTTATCCTCCTACAACACTTAGCTGTATATCTCACCAGTTGTCCAAAGGTAGTCTGTTTGTTAGAGAAAGAACAAATAACAATTGATGAAAGAATGACTTCTCTGCATTGATCTTCACGAAAAGCCCCAAGATTATGAATCAACAAAACTGGTTTTAACTGGGAAGTAGAAATGTAGGCCAGAAAAGGTAAAAGACAGGTTAAAGACCATTAAGACTGTTAGCAGTATTCCAGTCCGTGTGCCCTCATTAAATTCTCTGAGAGGTATTCAATGAAGCATCTAGTTTACACATTGAGTCACCAGTGATTGTTTTTCCTGTTTTCTGCTTCCTGAGGTTTCAACAAGACTGTAAAAAGCAAACAAACTCCTTCTCTTTCTTCAAAAGTTGGGGGGAACCAAGCAGGAGCAAGAAAACCCCACCCAGCTTAGGTACTGTCTAACAAATTCCTGGTGGTGCTTGGGAACAGACTATGAAGCAGCAGCTTGTGCTCACATCACCCTTAGTACTTGGGGCTATCTGCCTAAATAGCACATAGCTTTGCAGAGTTAAACAGAAACAGCAACACCGAACTAGAATGCTTTCCCTGAAAAACCTGAACTAAACCCAAATCCATCAGTTAAAGTCTGAACATTAATATAAAGAACATCAGGGTAGGATAGCTATGGTTTAGCTTTGAAACTGCTTGAATTATTCACCACTGAATGAAGCATTTAAACTGCTTCAGAATTCAGTAACTCATACCCCCCAGCAAGAGGGTGTGAGTACCTCCCAGGGTGGTAAGCTCCACACCTGGGAGAGCATCAGACACGCAGAAACGATGGGTGACACTGGCTGGATGTGGAACGCTTGTCCTTGACTCCAGCCTCAACTGGGAGGCAGCAGGCAACCACTGCTCTGGGCTGTTGATTTTCCATCGTCTTGCAGAGATCAGTCCCTGACTGGAAAATGGCTTCTCCCTGTTACAAATCACCACTCACACAGGCATCACTCAACTTGGGAGAGCTACAAGTAGAACAACAACGTAGTCCAGTGCTTTCTGCCTCCAAGCTGAGACAGACCCCTTTCTCCAGAAGCACTTTTCCCTCTTACAGATGGGTTACTTCAGAAGGAAAGATGCAGGGGTATGGCGTTTACGTGGCTACTAGGCATCCGTGAGGTCCTGGCTGAGACCAAAAGCTGAGAGACAATGGAAAGGATCCTGAATTTCATGTGCATCCTCACCAGTGATTTGACTGTTTGCCCTGAAGTAGACTAGAAATGTTCAGCCAGGTTAAGGAGGAGCCTCCCATTCTCCCCCAGCTTTTACCTAAAACTCATGATTCTCAGTTATGAGCTCATACAGTGGCAGAGCATAGCCATATGGACAGAATTAATGCATACAAAAAGTCAAATATAATTGTCTGGGGTCAAGTGTGTTGACGATGTCCTGGAACATCTTCCGTTTACATTGCAAATGTTTTGTTTAACAACCAACTGCAGATTGATAACGATGATCCATCTCTACAGTACTGTTTACTGATGTTCAGTGAGAATTAATGTGAAGTTGAGTGGCCATAAAACAATACCTTCTCATTTTCACTTGCTCACCCGTTTGACTATTACTGATGCTGGCCTTCTTCATTTGTGTTTCTCACCTTATTCTACAAGCTACAGAGCGCACAATCCCACAATAGCAGCCCACTCCATCCTCTCTTCGTTACCATCTGTCCTAAAAGACAATTCTTCTATGACTGCCTCCGTCTCCATTCTATCCTGTACACTTTAACACTGTTGAAAATAAATTAAATACAGTAATGCGAAAGTTTAGAGTCAATTCACTAAGCGCAGAGACAATTACAGGCTGAAACTGCTGACTGAAAAACATGAATGATGACTGATGGCTACAAACACTTCACCAGATACACAAATCATTAGTTCAGATTGCTAGGTTATTCCTAAGAGAAAAATGCAAGTGTTCTGTTGATGCACACACACCAAAATACTACCAAGGTGAGCACTGGATTTCCTGGACAGTGACAACAAAAATCAGTTTATTTGCTCCAAAGAGAAATGGCCAGCAGACCCTATTTTCTTTTATTGCCATCAAGATTTTCTTCAGCAGTTTCAGATGGATAGGGATCCGGGTTCTGTGCTTGTTTTCAATGCCAAGTACCTTTTGCACCAAGCCTTCTCTGCTCTACCCCTAAAATCAGCCAAATCAAAACCTTTTCAAAATTTGAGGACAGAAGAATCAGAAAGATTTCTTGACCCTTCCACAGTTACTGAGATGATGCTACTTACTGTTATTTTAGGACAAAAAAGTATTGAATGATTATGTGTTTATATTTTTTTTCTGCATGTATTCACACAAATGCTTCAGATGGCTGCCTGCATGTTTTGTGGCTTTTGTGGATGCAGAGGTGGGGTTCATTAAGCAGAGCATACATTTAGCAGAGCAGCAAGACAAAAATAAATTCTTTCAGCACTAACTTTGTCTGGAGATTGGATTTAGCAGAGTGAACCTGACAGATATTTTCTCCAATTTGAATGCTATTTCAGTTTGTTCAATTTCCGGAGTATACGCATTAAAGGATTTCCATTTTTATGTTAAAAACAATGTTTCCTACATTAAAAATTCTCTATTATAAAAACCTGATGCCACATGCAGGATATGATGATTTTCTTGTCTTATATGCTGGGCAGAATAGCCATACATAATTATGACCTGGCTGTCCAGTTTTAATCTTCTAAGCATTCCGGTATGAGAACTCTTACTATGCTCCCATGATCTATTGATATTTTTACTTGCATATTGATTGAGAAGTAATTATCTCCGTAAGGTGGAGAAACCGTCAAGAAAACATAGTGCAAACTAAACTGCAGTCCTTCACATCAAGCCTGACAGTTAAATCCTGTTCTGAGCACACGCACAGCACTAACTTGGCAGCTAAGCTCTGCGGTGTCAGTGTTAAGCTCAAATTTTATTTAAAGAACAAACACACAAACACTGTTCTCTGTATCTCAGACTCTTTTCTGTGCCTTTATGGGATAAACCAGGCTTATGACACTGAGGTAATCCCTCTTGGACAGCCGTTGTTCTCTTGTTGCCTCACCACCTCTCCCTCTGAGCCAGAAAGCACAAGCTGCTGGGGCTACTCCTGAGATCCCAATGGGCAATGGCATTTCTGCCCCTGCCTGGCATGACGAGAAAACAGTAAGGTTGGAAGCCAAAGGATCCGATCACAGGCTCATTTAAGTGAGCTCCAACATCCCTTTAAAGCTACAGCATAAAGCCAACTGTAACAGTTGGTGTTAAAACCTTTAAAGCATCCACTGCTGGCAGAAGGTTGAGGATTTTAGGCAGGGCTGCTGCCATTCAGAACAGGAGGTGATTTTTAGGTCCTAATGTAACAAGAACAAAGAGTGGACAAAAGTGAAAAAGGTAAAATTTAACTTGTAAATTGAGTTTTAGACGTAATTTTAGTTCTGAAATACACATTTCAACAACAATAACCCCTGTGATCAACAGGCTCTTTGCAAGGATAGGTATTTTCTTTGCTAGCTGTATCTGAGCAAGAAAATTTGGCCGTAGTTATCATATCAACATTTTTCTAACCTTGTTAAGACAGTTCAATATTAAATATGAGTATATTCTGTGAAGGAAGCCTGTGATTCCTATGGGTCTTGTTTTGATGAGTAGGCAGAGTTTAAGTCAATAGCAAGGGCATTCTTCTCCATCTTCTACCTTCAGCCACCTTTGCTATGCTTTTTCACTTTCTGAAGGAGAATAGAAATACAACAAACCACCATGCTGTTCCATTTTAACTCAGTATTTTTGAAAGGTAAAATAACCAGGAGAAAACACATATCAAATGCTTTTTGTATACTTCAAAGACAAAGGACTGAGTCTGCTATTTAAGAAAGAGGAGAAAAACAAAAGGACCTGGTGCTTGACAAACTCTAATACCATGCAGACCATTGGTTGCCAGTATAGCCAGTATTCCTGGCTCACCACTCACCGTACCTCATGCTTTGGCAGGAAACCAGCAAGCCCTGGGCAGAATTTTACAATGCTATCCCAGTTCCATTTCTGAGGAGCACTTAATAGCTTACTGCCAGGTAATGGTGTACCGGGCTTATTATTATTACAGCACTAACGAGCACAGCAAGGCCTGCACCCCCCCAGCTATTATTCAGCTAAATCCACGTACATTTTTGCATGCACAGATGAGAGGGCCAAGAGAAAAGAAGAGAATGTTTTACTGACAACACTTGACCAGTCCAAAGGTAGGCATGAATCAGTATCTCTCATTTATGTTTGCTGCTGGCAAGAGATGATGAAGTATGCAAAATACTCAAGTTGTCAAATATGACCAAGAGCTCTCTTACAATACGAAAATAATTGCTTGACACATTCACCTTCAAATTCTATGCTTTCTGAAGTCATCATGATTCTGACCTCAACAACAGACAAAAAATGACTAAACAAACTCCCAAAACCATTTTCCATAGACCCAAAGTTTTAACCCCTGCTACACTGCATTGGGATCAGCCTCACCTAATAGCTAAGTGATTGAACACACACGCTTCAAAGCAAACACTGATAAGGATCTAGCTAACTGTGCTGTCACCATTTACAAGCACCCTACTTCTTGTTTTCATCAGCAGGTTTGCAGAAGTGGAGAAAAGATCATGAAAAGAAGTCTGCGTGGAAATGAAGTGCAGAAGGAGAAAAAACACACCACACTTTTTTTTCCTCCTTTTCAGCATCTTTTTCTTCCTATGCAACTAAAATACAAGAGTCAACTTATGAAAATAATAGCAGAGCTGAAGAAGGAATGAGAGACAGAAATTAAGTGTATCTTAGAAATTTGCCATTTGACTGATAATGATGGAAATGGTTTTATTGCCCAGATGATAATTTTGTCTTCAAATTATATCATCATTATTCAAGTGCAAGTGACCTTGCCATGTGTAAGTCTTAAGAACTACTTGTACACTAGAAAGAACAGATTTTAGACTGCTTGCAAGCTGAAAGTTGATTATGCTGAACGTTGCATAGTGAGGAATAATGTGGTCTGACTCAGTGAGAATGAGCTGACTGGGAGCAAGGTGAGACACTGATTAAAATCTGTGCAGCACCTGGAAATTATAAAGTGATTTAAGAACAAAGTGTAATTATTATCAGTGTACAAATATGTATCTCTTCATGGGTAAAAGAACATAAGGAAAAACACAGCTAGTAGTCCTTTTTTGTCTAGACACTTCAGCTTATGTATGAATTCTTTACTGATGTGTCTGACACTAAAGATTATTTTTAATAAGTTTCTCATTACTTTCCTAAAAATATTATTTACTTCTGCATACTTGGGAAGGGAGAGCTGCTTTCAAGGCAGATAAATTATCATGTTGCAATCACTCTTAAAACACATAGGAAAATATCTTTAAAATAAGCAATCTGACCTAATAGGGTTCAGTTGGTTCACGTTCTCTCAATAAGGTCCAGTGAAGCTTCCCACACACTGTCTGCATGAAACAGATACACGGAAAGCCATCTTAAGTCAAATAAAAGCTAAACAAAAGATTTGTCATAACTGTAATGGTTAAAAATTCAGAGTCCATTCTTTCTACTTATCTCACTTGGTCAAGAAAGTCACGTTGAATGTCATCTTAACATGCCGTTTCTTCTCTGTGTGTCATGTGTGATCCAGGATAGTATATCTATTCAAAAAAATACTCAAAAGATTTCTGTTTGTTCCAAAGTTATTTTCAGGGACTGGTAAGTGTTCTGTATTTTATTTGAAATAGTTTGCACTTGTCAAATCACATTTTTGCTTGTTCTATAAAAATGCTTACCCTATCCCGATCACTATAGCACCTGAATGCAGTCTGGTACTATATTAAAAGAAAACCAAAAAACCTAACCCCATCATAGTCTGTGGTTTATTCACTCACCACAGAAGGAAAAAATGTGTGAGATAGAGCATAGCAGTTTGGCGTGGAAGGAGACTGCATACATTTTTGACAGTGCATTCAGAAACAAAGCAAGCAAGGTTTGAGAACAGTGCTCTGCCTATAGACTAAAAGGTGATACCATGGCACTTAGTTTGGGTAGATGCTCACCACAAAACCACGGGCTATATTACCAGACAGAATAAACTGAAAAGATCACCTTGAACCTGCAGGTAGAAGGCCTCACTACCTTTGAAGATTAGTGTTATTGACCCTGGAACCGCCTTCTAGTTCTTTACAAAGAAATCTTCTGGGTCTCAGCCCCATAGAGCCCAAGCTTGAACTTGATTAGTACTTCCTAGAGCAAGAGTATAGAGAATGCAGATTAGCTTTCACGCGTTAGTAGTAGCCCACAGTAGTGAAAAAATGCACTAGAGTATTCAGTGCCAACTGGACGGTTCAATGTACATCATCACACTGTGGCACCATCTAGGAATAACGTAAGTTTCTCAGCAATAAAAGTTACAAAAGAGAGTACTCTCTGAATATAACAATACTGTTTCAAGGGCACACTGCATTGTGCAGCTGAAGACAGCTAAGCTAGAGACTATCTGCACTATATAAAAAGCAATTGGTAAAAAAAAAAACCCTATACAAAATCAAGGAGTGTTGCCCTAGAATCCAGTTCCAAATCCTGTCCTGTCCTCCCCGACACTTAAATTGTATGAGCTAGTATTTGACTGCACCAAATGAAGACATTGCTTATTATAGCACCCATTATACTTCAGTCACTATGTATGAAACTAGGGATGCCATCTATAGATATGAAACATTGCATAGTGACAGCCTACAAACATATTATGCTGGCAGGGAATAAAAAAAAACAACAAACCATGACAAGGAGGTTGTAAACAACCTAAATCAATCCATTGCAGGGATAATAAGAACCGTCCTCAAAGTCACCCTTCCAGAGGTAAAGCAGATTGTTCATCGTTTGTAACTGGATCTAAAACACATACCCTGGAGGCAGGGAGAAGAGGAAGAGAAATACGTGAAACACCACAAAATGAGCAGATCTTGCCCCCATTATCCCACTCAAACAAGCCACTGCACCGAGCAACAGTGAACAACCTGCATGAACCATATGGAGCCTAGTTTACATTTACAGTGTTTCCATATGCGTTGGATGTATATACATTGCTCAACACAGATATTTTTAAAGAAACCTTGAAATGTTCATCAGGACACAGGAACACTTCTCACAGAACATCATGGAAACACAGGGACATAACAAACACTTCCAGAATAGCCAACAATGCTGCGTACACTGTCCGTCAGTGCTACATCTGTTCCCGTTAACCTACATGGGAAACAATAAGATGGACTTCTGGAGAGAAGAAAACAGAATGGAGAGAATGCAGAGTAGGGCTGATTGACAGGGAGTAGACACTGTAATTAGCTGAAATTACAGGTCATCGTTGCTGCTGTTGATTTTTATCATCACAAGCAGTGAGAAATATTTTGAGACAGTGGCTAGATAAGGGCACCACAGCACTAAGCAGGCTGGCTGAAGGGGCAAAATAAGAGTGGTAGAAATTATAAAGGCTAGAAAAAAAACAGCTGACTGAAAATAAGAAAAAGAGAAAAGCAGAGATAACAGGAACAGATATTTTAAAAAGAGACAAAGTAAATTTACCCATCAGCCTTAAAATTCCAAACTCTTAAATGCACTGAATGGAAAAGGTTATGCTAAAGAATTAAAACTGATTTAAAAGGCAGAGAGAGAGCAGCTACCAGAAGAACACAAACTACAGAAACAAAGAGAGATCACACCACAACAGAAAAGTCAGCCCAGGTGCCATGATACAAAAATGTAATTTTTAGCAATTTTCAGTAATTTTCATGAGCAGTTTCCATTTTTTAGACGAAAATCTATAAAATCTGTGAAAAATCTCAGGCAATATTTGGGACTGACAGCACAGAGACATAAGTTGGTAATGTTTGGTTGTCTAGAATTCTGCATCATGTAAAGATGGTGTAATGCGATTTTTTTTTCCCCGCAATCAAACCCTATTGCATTGTATTTTCTACAATTCTATTCATTAGACGTACATACATCATACAAATAAGATGTTAGAAAATTTCAGTGTTGTACCAGAAAAATATGATTGGAACAAAATTTTATGTAATTAATAAGCGTCTCAGTGAAAATAGCCTACCTATTTCAATGTTAAGCATTTCGGGTATTCGTTTTATGTCAACACATCAAAAAGCAAAATACTGAGCCTACAGTTCCTAAATACAGAGTAAGGCACTTCATACATATCTCCGTTTACAGTATACGCATACAGTTTTTCGGACAAGCCGAAGAAAGGGAAACATAATTATATCAAAACTTATACTAAGTTTACCTATGTGCTTCGCAACACAGTCACATTTAAAACATCCTTCACCTTAAAGATAGATACTTTTCACCACAGTCTTTGATATATACCATAAAAACTTCAAGGGCCCAAGCCTGAGCTTGAATTCAGTGTAATTATCTAGGGAGCAGACAAGATCACGTTACCGATTTCTCCACCTTTTCTCACTGTGGTAGCTGCATTGTAGTGACTGAACTGCCCTTTTTTTTTTGGCAAGTTGCTGGGCAAACAAAGAGAGGGTGCACAGATGACCAAAGGAAAATTGGTCATTGGAGGACTTCCCAGATAGCTTAAGACAAACAGCTGTAAAGGAACTGAACGACAACGAAGGTTTCACTCTCAGCTTCAGTTATGTACATAGTTCACAGCAGAAGTGACTGGTATGAACACTGAGTTAAAGCAACACAGGCAAATGCAGTCATCTGCTTAGAAGCTACCTTCTTTAGGATACAGTGAGAAGTTTTAAATGACCAGTGTTATAAGTAATTAACGGACTGAGATCCTAATACTAAAAATAACAAAGTAATACAAGACCTGGCTGTAGAAAATTTCCCAAATCAACTTGTGAATCCTACACAGTTCTCTTGGAGCATCTGCAGTAGCTGGGAACGTAGGGACAAGGACACTCCATCAGCCTTTCATTTTTCTCTGTCCAGAAGATAGTTACACAGGCTGGTGCACTGTCCTTGTCATATAGGAATTCTGGCTCGAAATTAGGGGTTTTGGAGCAGGCACACAAGATGTCCTAATGAACCATCATAATATATAGGATAGATTAAGCACCAAGAGGATGGATGAACAGAGTTTTTTTTAACAGCCAGACTGCTGAAAAATGAACACCAGAGCCAAGTGTTCCTCACACAAAGCTGTCCTGTGGCATCTATATGAAACGAGGATTCATAGCCAAAGATCTGTTTTAGATTCAGATGCAGTCACAGCCTTCAGTGCGTTGTGTTAGGAAAAAAAATCTATAAGTAACTTAAGTAAAGCAGATATCGCATCTATAGACAATATACTAGAGTACTTTTACCTTCACACACAGACAGCTATTCATAGGATATTCAGTAGGCCCATCAGTTTGGATAATATATAAATAATGCATCCAGGAACACAGACAGCTAGGACTCAGCACACAGTACTTATCTGCTGTTTTTATAAAAGCAATAATTTTTTTCTATTAATATAGGGTTTTATTGGCCAGCCTGTATGATTTAGCAGGACTGCAGAATCCAGACGTTAGCAAAATACTGACAGTGAAATATATGAACACCATTCTTCGGAAGTGGGGGGGGTTCGCTTTAAGGACCAGGAAAATAGATGGTCCTGCTATAACAGCAAATGGTGCAAAGATGCTGGACAGCTGCTGAGGAAGAACACTCTTGCCTAAAATGATCAACAGGAACCTATCTCACAACAGTTCTTGAGTAACTTGGAAAGAGACTTTCTAGAGACCTTTTCCAAGCAAAGAAGGTTTTCCTTTCACAGATCAGAAAGGCAGAATTGAAAAAAATGATTCATTTCTGGCGTTATTTAAATAATTGAGAGTCTGTTAACTAAAGTGGTTGTGGCAGTCTCCTGCCAGGGCTGAAAGACAGGGTGATAAGCCTAACATAGCTAATTACAGCAGCAACCATCCTAAATCCTCTCAGAATCTGTTTCATAGAAATATCACTTTTCTGTGAAATAATTACCTCTTACATGCCCAATCCTATTCCTGACATGCATATTTTAATGCTCTGACATTTCAATGCCATCTGCTGCCAAGAAGCCCAGCCTGCCGTGCTGTCAGAACTCAATCCACGCACCGCCTTCCTACTCCCCATCATTTCTCTCTTCCCCTGAATACAGAGCAATTGCTTCTCCAATGCCCAGTGTTATGATTTACCCTTTGGCAACGTGGGTAGGAGACACTACCAAAAGCATACGATAGCAATTTTCAGCCTATTTGTACATTTTGTGGCTACTGTTTCTGTAAAGTGGAATCAAAGCCTGTTGCTCTTGGAAGTACCAACTGCCTTTAGATCGTGCCTTCTAACGCATTTGTGCATGCAACAGAGATAATGAACAGTCCTGTTTCCTCCTCTTCGACCCATGGCAACAGAGGAAAAAAACCTCCTCTAGTGTCATTTACTTCAAATCAGCGAAATTATAAAGTGAGTTCAGATGGGATTAGCTGAGGCTCTTATCTTCACTTTCCAATATCTTAAACCTTGGCAACATTACCTTACATACAAAAAAGCAAAGAGAAACAAGCACATACACCACCAAGAGACAAAGTCTCTTGCATAGTAGGAACAAATTTTCTTCCCCCCCCCGATTTGAGAATCAGGGTGTGGCTTTATATTTCAGATTAAATCAATAAAGCACTAATAGTATTTAGGAAAGAGTTATAGTCACTAAACTGTATTTTCCCCTACGTTCAGGCATTTCAGCAGAGCTGGAACAACCGTACACTGAGCATGTACAGGTAAATGTGCAGAAACAAGGAGAAACAATACTTATTTTCCTGTGTGAGGTAAACAGGGATTTTAAAAACAACAGACTCAATCCTGATTCCAGTTTTGTCAGTTGTGAGATAGGAGTGCTTCTACAAAGATGAAAGACTACAAAGAATCATTAAATATGAAGTTATTGAAAGTACGGGAGCATTTTCCAACACAACTATATTGCCAGTACTACATTCCAGACAACAAGTAAAACTGTGCTACTGTCCTCTGTTTGTTCTCCCTTACTGTTCCCCCATTTTCTAAGTCTACTGATTGACAACATGTATTGGCCATTACTACCAGGACTGGAAGATCGTTGACAGGGCCATGTCAGTGCTCCCCTCCTTGCTGGCTGCCACTAAGAACTTTTCTGGCCTGGGATTTCTCACAAAGCCGGCAGAACTGTGCACTGCACAACTGGTTGCCAGGTGCTCGTATATAAATATTTCATTGATACCTTTTTGTTTAGTAGCAACAACTCAAAAAAGCACAGATGGAATGATATTAAACGCAGAATAAATTAATATAGACAGATCGCAAACTATTTTATTACATATAAAAGAATGCAAATAAACCAGCTCTATTTAGAGCTTTAGAACATTAAAAAAACGTTCATTAGTTAGACAGCTCTAAAAAAAAAATAAATCACACTGTTTTGATAATTACAACCAAGATAAACCAACAAAACAGAGGATGTTCATCATCCAATGTACATCTAAACGGAGTCATTTGGGAACTTCCTTTGTTACCATAATTTATAAGGGCTAGTAGTAAACTGATTACACAGTAAAAGAACCCCATACCCCTTTAATGTTGATCATAAATTAAAAACAAAACAAAATGTAGGAAAAAATAAACATATCCCACAAAGAATATTGGCTTAAAACACTGTAATTTGTTTCAGGACTACTAAAGTACATCTCTGTATACTTCACAATACATTTTATTCAAAAGACAACAATAACAACGTGAGACAATCTTATGGGGAACGCTCTCAAGCCCGCTCTGGGGACTCGGCCTGCTCGGGTGGCTCTCCAAAACACCTCTGCACTAATGCAAGCAGCACAGGGAACAAACAGGAGGAGCTAGAGGTCTGTGTGCAGTTACATGACTGGAGTGCTGTGATGGATGGACACAGGCTCTTCAGGAAGGACAGGATGGGAAGGGCAGGAGGAGACTTCCACAATATGTGAGAGAGCAGCTGGAGTGCATGGAGCTGTGCGTAGGGATGGGTGTCACTCAACTGGGCATCTGCTGTAGACCTGATCGTAAAGAAGGAAATGAGGTCATCTTCAAATAACCAGAATGAACCTCATGTTCACAGACCTTGGTCCTCATGGAGGACTTTAACCACCCCAATATCTGCTAGAAGGACTACACAGAAGCCCTCTAGTAATCTAGCAGACTTCTCGAGTGCATTGATGACAACTTCCCAACACAGGTGAGCAAGGAACCAACAAGGAAAGATGCTCTGCTGGATCTCACACTTAAACACAACAAAGAACTAGCCGGGGCTGGGGAAGTCAGACGCAGCCTTCACTGCAGTAACCATGAGATGATGGGCTTCAGGATACCAAGAGAGGATCCCGAGGAGCAGGACAGAAAGCAGGACTACAGCCTTGAATTTCAGGAGAGTATACACCATCCTCTTCAGAGATCTGTTTAAAAGAACCCCATAGGATATGGCCTTGGACAGAAGAGTCCAGGAAAGCCAGTTGATACTCAGGGATCACCTCTTCCAAGCTCAAGAAAGGTCCATCCTGACAAATAATAAATCAAGCAAAGGCAGCAAGAGACCTGTATGGATGAACAAGGAGCTCCTAACTGAACTTGGACATCAAAAACAAGCGTACAAGAAGTAGAAGCACTAATTTCACAGTTAAGTTTTCTGAGGTCTTATAAGTCCGAACTATGGGACATTTTGATTGCTGGTTTATTTTAAAATGATCCTTCTGACAAAACTAGGACCTACTGCATGCACCTCTGGGCAGACTTTTGCATCATTAGTTCTAGGGGGCAGCATCAGGACCTAAAGTCACATAGTTTTTCAGAGAGAAACAAAATCTATTTCTATAAAACATATGGAAATGAAACAAAAAGCCTGTTGATCTCAACACAAGCGTGAAGATCTTTTTGAAGAAAATTGTGTATTTTCAAAGTCTGAAGCTGTATGTTATAAGGACACAAACAATAAAGCACAAAATGCTGACCCACTACCATGGCATTAATAACTTTGTTGTTTAATAATGAGGAGAAAAAAAATCATTTTCCTCCTGTGGAAAGTAGCCTAATATTTATTGACACATATGCACACTTATTCATGTTACTACACTTTAAAAAAAGTTGTCTTCTTACTATAGGCTAGCATAAAATATCAAGTCAGCAATTCTGTGGAATGATGATATAAATATTTAACATCTACAAAATAAGTCATAACAATATGTTTCCAATGTACTGCCCTCAAGAGATTTCCGTAGGACACATGAGAGGAGTTGGCATCTGTAACTGCTTTGCACAGGTTCTGGAGGTCTACACTACTCCAATGAAATAATAATCACCCAGTCAAGATGTATGCTGCCTCTGAGGCACTGATCATTATCAGCACAAAGAGATGTCAGCTTTCTGTGATTAAATGATTTGTCAGTCTGATCCTAAAAACGATTTGTGCATCTACAGCTCTAGCAAAAGCATGTAACTCCAACACATTTGCTTCCACAGCTGAAACATCTTAATGAAAGCAGTCATTATTTTTCTAATTTACTTCTGAACTCTTCAGAGACACCATCAGCTGAAGCGAGACAGTTCTGCCTGAACATTGCTTTCTGAACCTTTTGTTACAAGCCATGCTTAAGGTGAAAGAAATGTAAGAAAAATAATTTCAAGCTTTCCCAGTTGATTTGGTCTGTGCCCTCGACAGCACTTCATAAAACCTTGTGTCACTGCTCCTTGTTTGAGGTGGATCAAATTTTCATCTTTCCTTAGTTCAAGAGAAGAGGAAAAAAAAACATTTAAATCAGCAACGTGAGGCACAAAAATAATTTGGAGAGGAACTAAGGGCACGTATGGCCCTTTTGAGCACTCTGCCTCTGACCTCCACATTGCACACCACTGCACTGCCCCAAAAGCAACAAAGGTTAGTGTTCTGTCATACAGATATTTGCCTCCTAGCACCAATATATCTTTTAACTTAGTAACATTAAGCAAAGAAGACCACGTCTACTTTGAGCAACCTATGTCTCACTGTACCACATCTTTAGTTTTGTTAGCACATGCCTCAACTCCCCTTCACAGATGGTGCCCAGAAATTCAACTACAGACAATTCAATCACAACCTTTTACTTAGTTATAGCTATACGAACATTGCCACTATTAATTTTTGAGAATCAAAACCCAGAAGAACGAACTTAATATCACATCTACAGGGGAGTACAAATAACAGAAGATTGGCCTGCAGAAACAATTTCTGCCTGGTGTATTCAATACTTTGTCCATATTAAGGCTACTTTTCATACAGAAGTGAAATACTGATGGCTTCTATACAATTTCTTTACTTAAGTCAGGGCTTAATTCCTACCTGCTGTAACAACTTCTGTAGGCAACTGGAAACCTGCATAAGACAGAACGCCCTGCAGTACCACAAATTAAAACCCAAGGAGAAACCACAAATAAGAAATTGCAAAATTATTATAATTTTTTGCTCCTTAACCACTGCTATTGAGTCATGCAAAGCTCTGATCAGACAGTTCCAAACATCAAGAAATCTTCAGTCCTGAAATCAGAGAAGACAGGAAAAATCTTGCAAAGGTGGGTATCTCAAAGAAGTAGAACGGTTGCCCATAAAAGCAAGGACAAAGTTTCCAAGAAACGTGGTGGAAATCCTAGCAATTGAAATTCTTAAAAATCAGACAGAATGCAGTATAACCAGTACTATAATAAACAACAGAGCAATGCTCTAGACCACAAGAGGACCTTTAAGAAATTATTCTCCAACTCCAAATTATGGAATTCAAAGGACAACAAAAGCATTCAGGTAACAGATGTCTCATTGTATCTAATCCCTGAAACTATGTTAATCCAAGAAATAAAAATTGGGTTTATATTACTGAATTCAGTTGTTCATTTGATAAAAATGAAAGACCACTAACCCTTTCTGCATAGTATAAGCTTAATTAGTCATGCCAATATACAGAGAATCATCTTGAAATAATACTCTAGAATTAAAATATGAATCTGAAGCACTGTCATCCAGTTTTATTGTACTCCGGTGTTTCTTAAAATTGTCTCAGATTATGTAAAATATGTATTTTGTATTTACAATTGTCATTTTGTGAGGAATTAATTAGAAACGTAAGTTATACCTAATACTGTTTTTCCTTCTTCCAGTACTTCTAACACTAAAGCTAGTGATTTCTACACATAAAACTTTATTTCCTTTTATGTTCCTCTTTGTCAGTTCTATAGATTCAGGGTTGACCAGCTCTGTGAAACCTGGCTGTATTTTGATAATAGACTATATGATCCGAAAGGTAAGCAATGCTCCCCCATTTATAAAACTGTCAAGTAAATGCAACTGCCAAGAGAGTGTGGGTTGTAACGTTAGAGTTCAAAGAGAACAGAGTGCTGCAGGTAAGCCCCTTTGTGAAGGGCATTTCAGCCACATGGCGGTAATTCTGATCTAAACCCATGAAGTCAAAAGCCAGCACACACTACAAACCATCACACCTGAAGACGACACTCCTGACTTGAGAAGTTCACAAGCCACAGATTTGCTGAAGACAGTTTACCAGCAAGCCTTGACCCAGCTGTACACACGTCCTCGTGAGGTGCTCACTGCTGACAGAGCGCTTGGCCAGGTGAGCTGTGTTCTGACCCCGTCCAGTTGCCCTTATACTTGCAGGTAACTTTTGCTCTAACCTACCATGTTCCCCAAAGAAACATCTCCCCAAAATTGGAGGAACTAAACAAGACTTCAGATGACCTTTGTTTCTTCAAAGTGGAGACACTGTCTCCACTTTAAGAATCTCCCCCCCCGGAAAGGTACAACAATTTTGTCTAATGATGCTTTGCTCTTATGCAAGTTAGCACTCATATACTTGAAATGGCAATAAAAAGCTCAAATGGTTGCTTATCTGTTTTCCTCATCCAGCATTTCACAACCAAAAAAGAGCCATTGCAAATTTGAAGATCTCCTTCTTCAGAAATGCATTTTGTCCAGTCAGGGCTTGCTACTAGTATTACATACATTACTTGGTACCACACACTACCTCAAATAAAGAGTATGAGTGCGAACTCTCTCTTTACACCAGTCACGCAAATATTGGTGTATTGGTTGTGACTAGACAACCAACAACTTAAACTACAATTTTTATGGCTTATTATGTTGGTTCAGTTCAAATCACAGTGAGGGAAAGAAATCATAAATGTCATCAGAAAACATTTCCACCAAGAGAGGGAGAGAAAGAAGATAAAGCAGGTTTCCATGGTTACTTTGTTAACCATCTCCATTTTGCTGTTTACATAGTTTAAAAACTACAAGACACTATAAACAAGAAGAAATGAAATATTTATTAAGATCTATATTACACAAAGCTCCCACCATGTCATGTCTGTTTCAACAGCTGACAGTCTGATGATGCTCTGAAGGACCCACTGACATCTACGAACTGCTGGCACTATCAAGTACATTATATAGGACAAACCCTTATTGAACATGCACTGAGGAAGCCCTTCAGTGAAGGTCATTTACTAATATTTCACCTGTAATTTATTTTCAATAGGAGATAACCCCTTGCCTTGAGACCAATGATAAAATTGCAGGTGTCTCATAAGTAAAAAGCCCTTGCTTGGCTGTCAGCTAAAACTGACCACCAAAGGCCGCTCCCAGGCTCTAACAATTTCAACAGCTGCAGTTTTAATCATTTACTTCTAATGCAAAACAGGTTCCTCTTATCTTAAGCCATCACCCTAAATTAAAGGTTAATTCTGTATAACAGCACTTTTCAGCAAAAATGTCATCTAAATCAGGTCATTTTTATTTCCTAGAAACTCTTATTTTAGCTAGGCTTCTTAAAGTTTGGGGGAGGAATGACAAGTAACTGCAATACCACCGGTACCTGGAAGACTCCAGACTCACACTCAAAAGCTGAGAAGTTCTATGCAGAGTCCCCAGTGCAGGAAAGTCTGGAGGTAGTTGGAGTCCTTGGTATTTGGATTATCAACTTCATTAAGAGGCAGCAGGTAGCCTTAGGTCTTTTATGCATAGTCATCACCCAGCAACGAAGCAAATAAACCCAAGGTAGCGAACTCTAATACTGACAGCAGTCCTGCAGTACCAATTTCAGTACAAGGCGATAAGTAGAATCATTTACATTGGAAAAGACCCTTAAGATCATCAAGTCCCACCATTGACCTAACACTACCAAGCCCACCACTCAATCATGTCCCCAAGCGCCACATCTACATGTCTTTTAAATACCTCCAGGGATGGTGACTCAAGTAGAACAGTGCAGTCTATTTAAGTAGCATACAGAAACCAAGGCAGACATATTTCGTTTAGGAAGTGGCATTTTTCCTGTTGTGTTCCAGACAAAAAGTGTCCTGGAAACTATTGTGCAACTTGATCAGCCTGTCTACCATCATACAGGCAAACCTCTGCATTTCACCGCTGCTGCGTGTTTGCAACAATTTCTATCACTGAACACATTTATTATTCTTTTTAGACAACCTGTGAATCCTGCAGAGTTCAATCAATCTCTCCTCTGTGTGAGGATCAACTCTACTTAGGTTACTCTTGAGCAAGATTTGCTCCCGAGTTGTTGCTACACTGTTAGGGCATTCCAATGAGAAAATCCACCTGAGCAACTCATGGCCTGTTTTGGCTCCCCTTTTCAATCCATCCAGAAAAGATATTTTTTAATATATTAGATACATTTGAGTTTGGCAGAACTCAAAGAAAAAGACTACTGAGATTTACATTCTAATGTTAGCTCCCTGTTACTGATCAAAAAATTAAGGTCAGTATTTAAAACTACTCTGCCTCACCAGCAAGTTGTAAATGTCCAATATTAAATATTTTCAGAGCAATAGTCTAAGCCAGATTTGAAAAGCAATTCATTGTACCAAAACGCTAGATACATTTTGAAATAATCTCTAAATCCACCAGAACCGTCTCTGAAAAGCTCTAGCACACAGAATGCCATTATCCTTATATCTAGAGGAGATAATGTTCATTATATAATATCAGTATTCACAAAAAAATAACAGAACAATAGTTATACATCCCGATTCTTTTTACATCAGTCAAGGTGGAATTCTGCTTTACTTAATGCTTTTAAAGTGTGAGGTAGCATCACATAACTCAGGCGAGCAAACTGCATTTTGCTATTCACATAGAGCAGAACACCAGAGGCTGGCTGGAAAGCAGAGTTACTTTTCAAGTTTCCAGCTATGTTGCTTGCAAGAAAACGCTAAATCTTCTCCAGGAGAAAGCAAACAGGAACTGTGTGACAGCTGATAAAAAGTATTATCCTTTGGTTGCCATGACCTTAGCTTGTTCTTCAGCACTGCATGGAAGTACTGCAATTAAATTTGGAACTAGGAAGGCTACAGCATATTACTTTACTCTTTTATTTCAGACAGTAAGATAAATAGAAGTTTGCAGGTTTAGACCCCTCATTCCTTCAAAAATATGATTTCTCCCCAATTATTTATTTGGGACATTTAAAATGGAAATCTGCAGGACATTGATTCCAATGGGCTAATTTCTTCAGGAGTTAGAGAAGGAGTGCTCCTTAAACCGTATATCATAAATAACATATATTTGCAAAGATGTTACTGACATAGTTTATACATATTTATTGATTTTTCCTCAGCTGCTTAAAAGATCACTTTTTATTACAGTTCCCTATTTATATTTATAATCAGCCCAAGTAAATGCAATCAAAAGCACATAAAAATTGCAAAAAAACCCCACAGTATTTCCTTTTTTTTTTTTTACCCTAAATTTATATCTGTGATAGACCAATTCCAAATCCAATAGCTACTTCCTGTCCTGTTTTATCATCTGTTCTTGGTGTTACGTAAAGAGCTTATACTAAATATCAACACTAAGCTCTTATAGAGCATTTTTAATCCATAGATCTCAAAGCATTTTACAAAGGATGATCATTATCCTGCTTCAGCTATGAGAAGAAAAAACATGCGGATCTTCAGGGTGAAATTCAGATCCCACTGAATTCCCACAGTCCACAGGGATGTGAAAGAATTGAATGGAGCTAGGATTGCACTTTACATCTCAGTACCACTGGTCAGCCAGAACAGCATCCATATCCTCAGACAGATCTCAGAGCCTTCCATAACACCAGTGGCCTGCGATTTGCACTCAACAACTCCACACAC
Organism: Chionis minor; assembly: GCA_013398295.1. Lineage (NCBI taxonomy): Eukaryota > Metazoa > Chordata > Aves > Charadriiformes > Chionidae > Chionis > Chionis minor. Next base: position 892,589 of record VZSF01002310.1, read on the forward strand.
CACTTAGGAATCAATCCAGAGAAAAAGGCTTTCAATACAGTATCTTATTCAGCTTTACATTCACTAAAATGCCTTCCATCCCACATAGGCAGCACTTTTCAAATGTACTCTACCTTCTCCTGGCTATCTTACAGCTTTAAACACAGTAACGTTGCCATCAGTGCTGTAAATAACTGCAGTCAAGTCCTCTACTCAGGCTTTACTACTGAAATCAATACTGCTGCAGACAGATACACAGATATCAAGGTCTAATGACATCACTCAGGTGTCTCAAATTGTTTTTCGCCTCCACACTGAAACCCTCAAAGCGCCTGATCCATGGGTAACTAGGTATGAGTTATCCAAGGCTCCTGCCTTCATCCTTTCCTCCCCTCGTTTAGATTTGTCTCTCATGCCCACTCTTTGCACCTTGCTCCAAGGCACATGTTTAAACTCACAGACTTCCTTAACTCTATAAACTCCCCTGGAGTATTCAGAGAACCAAGCCTGTGCATTGGAGCTCACAGGGTCAGGGACAAGGACTGAAAGCAGACTGTGTACGAACAGCCACGCAGGGTATCGAGCTGACTGCAACTGCTCATGCTACCGCAGCGCCATAAAACAAGTAGTAAAGCTAACTACTGTGGTAACACATCTGATAACGTACTATCTAGGTGTGACGAGCTGAGAACACTTTGTAACTTCTGGCTTCAGATTAAAGTTAAGGAGTTGTTGTTTTGACATGCTGTATCACAAACCGCCTCCAACGCACTTTGGACCCAGGCAATGTTAAAGCAGCTGACCCCAAGCTCCAAGATGAGCTGAAGAGCCATCAGCTTCAGGAGAGGATCCGGAGTACTTCAGTCCACCGAACGCTTCACATGGGGATGGAGGGAGCCATTCTGTATTCCACCGTGTTAACCCAGATAGGTCATTCTGAGCAGTTGTTCCTGGAATCCTACGTGTTACACAAACTACCTACTACCTGAACCGGTACTTTCAGGAAGAGACGGCACAAAGGCAGAGGAGGTTGCATCTTCTGGGACACACAATTCCTAGAATGGGACCCTCTTCTAGAAAACATAAAGGCAGCCTTATGGGCTCCCATGGCATTCCACACTACATTTGCCACTCGGAGAAAGCAATTATAGAGAAAGCACCACTTAAACGCGCAAAGTTTCCTCCGCTCTCAAGCTGAGGCAGAACAAGCTCCGAAGAGACAAAGCGCAGCTCCGCGGGCGATGCCAGGCTGCTCTTTGTGCCCGCAGGTCGGTGGAATACACCAGGGCGGGCTCCAGCCGATCCCGCTTCCCGACGGAGCGGGGGACACCGCGGCCCGGCGCGGAGGCGACGCGACGCGACGCGACCCTCCCCGGCCAGCGCCGGGGCAAGGGCGCCCCCTGGCGGCGCCGCGGGGAGCCGAGGAAGCGGAGGGCGCCCTCGGGAAACGCCGCTCTCCCCCGGGAGCCGCGGCTGGCTCCGGGACGGCCGGGCCCGAGCAGGCAGCCGCAAATACACCCCTTGTAATTTAAGGATTTCGTTCCCCTGCGCGGGGCGGGGAGAGCAAGGGCGGGAGGCTGAGAACGCGTTTCTTTTTTAGGGGGAGGATGAAAGGTAACCTCAGAGCAGCGGCGATTCACATTACAAAGGTTTTGTCTGAATCATGCGCCAGCTAAGATGTAATTTACAGCAGCTGTGCTGCATACAACTCATTTACCAGAAGCTGGGAGTAGAAAAAGAATGCTCTTTTCATCCTATTTTTCTCCAGCGCTGGTCTACATCTTAACAATTCCAATATACTACCACACAAAAATAGCAGGCGGCTTACCAAAACACATGAAACACAAAAATAATTTGAGATTGAAGCTTATACCAACCACATCCTACTATTTGGAAGTTGTAATCATGCCTCTTAGCATGCCAAAAGCACAAACATGGACCACAAGACGCGGAAGGAAAAAAGACAACATTAAAAACTGAGAAAGACAAAAAAATCAATCAAAAAGAAAACAAAGTTAAGCTGAAATCTGTAAACTTATGCTCTAGGTCATATGAAATTTTTACACAGGCTTAGCTTTAACTACAAGTGCTTGGTGGAACGAGAAGTATTATATAAATAATATTTTTTTATATAAATAACTTTTCTTATATATTCAGTTTTGTGGTTCTGAAATACAGGTTGCTTCAGTTCTAAAAGATGCCAAGTCCCTCCGACTGAAATCACATGTAAACTCCTGCCAAATTCAGGCTCTTGTAGTCAGAGTCAGGGACACAAACGTTCCCACAATATAATTTCCTGGACTTCACAAAAAATAAATTCGGAACCCTTACAATCTCAGGTGGTTCAAGGCTCCTGGGCATATACTTTCTTCTATTATATTGAAATACAACCTTTGATCCAGCTCCATTAAATTACTCAGTAAAATTATTTAAAAGCAGCCTGAACTGAATCTCAAAATATTTCACGTTCCACAGTGTATTTCTTGCTCATAGATAGTAACTCAAACACCCTGCAACAAAAATAACAAACTGTTTTAATTCACAGTTGCAACACATAAACACCATGAGATCTGTACCTTGTTAATCCCGACTTCCCCACTCCAACAGTTTAAGTTAAATGTCACATTTACATAACATTTACATAAAGATTCAGTTTTGTTTATACAAAACCCAGCCTTATTTTTGCAACATGCTCGATGTTAATTCATTATGTAACAACAGATTGTTTTCTCTATTAAAAAAAAAAAGTTTGATTCTGAGACAGCGTTTGAGAGACTGCAGTTGCTCTGAAGCAATTTAGCATCATTCTTCATTACTGTCTGATCAAGGGTTTTTTTGTTGTTTAGTTTTTGGGGTTTGGTTTTTTTAAACAAATTTGATTTTTTTGGACACTGTCCCGCTCTAAGCAAAGCGCCCCAACTGATTTTATGCATCACGGTCACTTGGATATCTCGTACTTGCACAGCACACAGGCAGCAGAACGCTCACGGAGCCTCCCACTACAACCCATCGAGTTCAGCTACAGACCTCAATAGCAGTAAGGCGGGCTCTTGTGGTTGGGAATATTTTTGAAGCTTCCAAGCGCTGCCCCAGTTGTTTTATTCATTTGTTGTTTGGTTGGCTTTTTTAATATCACTTCAGTGTTACCAACTGCTTTTAACAGGAACGCAATTAAAATGGCGCTGACCCCTTCAAAAATTGCCAAGGCCAGCAAATATGGCAAAACTTCCAGCATGTCTGAAAGTAGAGCTCCCTGGAGTCTGCGATGCAGCTGGATGTAACCGCAATATTTTATAAAAGAGCTCCAGCTTTCAGCTGCTCCATGCAGGCGTCTCTATGGACAGACTGATTGCTGTTCTCTTCTGTATTCTAGAACTTTAAAATGGTTTTTGCGGAAACCCTAAGGCCCCATATTGAAAGTAAATTTAAACAAGACATAATTCCTAAGCTAATACCAGTAACTCTTCACAGTAATAAAATAAAGACTTTAACCTTAAAACTACTTATTAATTAGACCCAATGCCATTCAATCACATCTAGTGATTACTACAATCGCTTTTGTTAGAAACGAAACTACATTCTTGGGTTTTCAATGTGCTAACTTAATCACAAAGTTTCAAGTAAGTGTCTACAAGGGCTGTCTCCTGCACATTGTATCTCCATCACAAGATGTACAGAAGATGGGAAGAATCACTTTTTGTTCTTCCTAGCTCCCTGGCTAAGGAGGTATTGTTACAGTGGGACTTTTTTGTCCAAAAGGATGTTTTTGTAATATAACTTGGAAGCAGCCTGTTTCTGTGTTAGTCTGCTCTAGAAGCTTGTTTCACAGCTGGACACCCTTGACTGAAAACACTGCTGCTGCTACTTACACTGGTTTTATCTGCACTGCTCCAGAAAAGCACAGCGATTCAAGGGAGTCGAGACTGGAGAATACTTGATACAGTCTCGTGTCCTACTGGTCTTCGCTTGGCTTAGAGGTTGGGGATTGGATGCAGAAAGGACCCAAAAGAGAATGCAAGTACAGGAGTTGCACACATCCTACACACAATGGTCCCGCACGTGAACCAAGTACCAGCATCACTGGATTCTTCCGCACGAAACACACCAGTCCATTTAAGTGGAATGATGCAGTGTGTCACTTGCGTCTTTGGCAGTTTTTACCCTGTACATTACTTTGATGATTACATATAAACATAAATGGTTTTCCTTCATCCAGATATACTGCTGCTTAATCAATATAGCACCTTTGCACCAGCACTGATCCAAGCGAGAAAAGTGAGACGGAGACATAAAATCATCACAGACATAATACAGGTAACACTAAAGAAGAGAGCACTGCTTATTCAGTGGGTCTCCCATAGACACACAGCCTACATATAAAAGTGAAGCACATCTGCTCCAACCAGTCACCCAGGACTCCCAGGGAAAGCAGTACAAAAACTTGGCAAAATTGGTCAGGCTGAACCTCATTTGGAATAGATCAGCCAAACCCACACATTACAGAAATTGCCCCTTCAGACACTGTGTTTTTCTCAAGGTGGCTGAAGGAAGGTGAGGACAGCAGTGTGCCCATTTATTGTGGCAAAGGACTAAGGTCATATGCTGACTGAAAGCACAGCCTGAAAAAAGAAGGGAAGTCCTAAGGGCGAAAGCTACTGAGCTACTAGGGAAGTGTGCAAGAAGACAAAGTTGGTGTGCTTGTATCCACACCACCTACCTGAAAGGGTCTGTGGCATGAACGATCACCAGAACCACACTCAGACGTTTGCTCTCGTGGAAATGATCTGCTTTGCTCCAGCACACAGTTTGTGCATACATTGTTGTGCATGCAGTAAGGATGACTAGGTGACAAGGACACAGAGAGAACCTAAAAGCCAAACTTCTTGACAGAGCAGAGAAAGGATGCATCCCTGTGGGCCTTTATACCTAGCAATTTCAAAGGCAGAGGTGGTAATCCAAAAACCTCTATTGATCCTGCTGCAAGAGAAGTAGAATCTCTTTAATACCGTACTGCCTAGCCCAGCTACAGTATATTAGAACAGCAATAATATTTTATGAGCAGTCACATTCAAAGCAGCAGCAGTGAGACTGTATAGCATTAGCACTGGTACTTGGCTCCCAAAACAGGGCCATGCTTTACACTGCAGTATCCCAGCAGGGAATCTGTGTCTAGCTGTTGGAGCCCAGCATCACCTCTGGTCTTCTCTACCAACAGAGTTAGAGGAGGGCTGCAACACAGACTGAAAGGGACAGCTGCATCACACGACTTTCCAAGATCTGGTTGTGTTAGAGAGGAGAAAGCTCAGATGTACTGGGTTTTGTTGGTGGGGGTTATTTTTCATTGGGTAGGGGGCGGTGGTGGTGTTTGATGGTTCTTGGGTGGGTTTTTTTGTTGGATTTTTCTTTAAGAAAAACAGCAATATCAAGTCCTACTTGGTTTTTTAAGCAGGGGCATAGATCTTTTCATCTTGGGATGGCTTGAATACTGTCAAGCACTTCAGTGAGTCTACACTTCACATAGGGGTTACACTTAAGGTAATGATTTCTCACCATCTTAAGTAAAGAGCTGTACTGTCTTTTTGGAGGAAATGTCTGCATTTTAGAAAAAGGTTGACCTCACAGGAAATTATCTCAGTGGGGCATTTCTGAACAGATTAGACAAGGAAAAAAACAGACTTTTTTTTTTTAAAAAAAAAGTTTACTTAAACCATTTATCAGATAGTTCATTGTCATCACTATTCTGTTATTCTTTTGGGTAGCATGGAAATATGTGGGGTCCTATGGGATTCCACAAAGAATGAAAACAGTTGAGCCAGCTGATGAACAGCCTTTTCCTTATCTTCTTTCAGGAGTATACCTTATTTAGAACCATAATCCCTCTTTTGCTATGGGACCATTCTGCCCTTACATAGAGGTGCCCTGTTTCTAACTAAAAAAAAAATTAAAAAATCAGTAGACGTGGCAACACGTACTAAATTTTGATCCCAGAGCAAAACTATGCCCTGCTTCACCTGAGAAAACTAGAAAAGGGCACGATTTTCAAGTTTTGTAGTTGGAGAACCTTTGCACCAGGTAAGAAGCTAAACCTAAATAACCTGCAACTCAAAACCAGCTAAAGTCACTGCAAACCATGGGATGAGCTGTCAGCGCTGCTAACAGATGGACACCCTTTGGGAGATATTGCGGGTGTCTGGTCCTGCAGCTCTTTTCAAAGCCAGATCTATACTGGAACGAGTATGATTCACACTTTTTCAAAGGCACAACAGTGCTGGAAGCATGGAGATTTCTCAAAATGATCATGCCTGCAGGAACTGTCATTCTTCTCTACTGCCCTCATCCACACTGCCCTAAAAGAAGCACTGTTTGGCATTAGGACAGTAAATATTCTCATATGTTCAGAATTTTATTTCATCCAATGCCCTGTTCTCAGAACTAGATTAAATGCCTGGATAAAATAGCTTCAGTGAGCTACCAGCACCATGCAGCCTCTCTGTTGCTCTTTCCCCTTTGAACTGCTACCCCAAAGGTTATTTTTATGCATTTTCAACTCTGAAAATACACCCCTTACTTAATTCTGAGAATGCCTAGATTTAGGAAAGACGTGGCTGTTTTTCCTGTTGTGATGAAGAAAAAAAAAGAAATTACTATATTTGTATAGTACTTGTGTGATTTAAATAACATTGATTAATAGTTTTGCTGATCCTAAAAGAAGTAACAAATACTCCCTTTTATATCATTGTGTGAAAACAGTGGGCAAATGACGTTCCAAGTGTGGCAGTACATTTTTAATGGGTAGTATCAAAACCCAGTTTTGACCATGAAATTACTGATTTTCCCCTCCACCAATTTCCATGATCCCTGCTTAAACACCATGGTGTATCTAACAAATGTTCAAGGCACAGACCCCAACGTACTCAATTGCACTTTAGTTTCACAAACAGGAATTCCATGATGCCACCGTATTTCAGAGTGCAAGTAAGTGGTTAGAAATCTAGTCCTACAATCCAGTTCAGCCAAAGTCAGTAAACACCACGTAATTAGCCATTTCAGTATAATATACACTTTTCAATAACAAATATGTTTAAAAAGATAGGATTTTTAAACTTTTTAAAGTTGAAACTCTTAAAAACCGTATCAGAAGCATAGTTCAAGCCACTGTTAGATAGATGGACAAAAATTATTTATATTTGGTTTTTGCTAAGAACACAGAAGTTGTATATAGCTCTAATTCTGTCATACTTTGTGTCATGCTTCACTTGCGTGAGCCATTCACTATGTACCAGGCTATGTACAGTCCTAGTGCCTTCAATCAGCATTTTAATAAGTAACGAGGCACAGACTGTCCTTTTAGCAGAGACTGTTTCTACTGTTGTTGGCCTTGCTTTTGTATCTGAAAGCGCCATACTTGGTTCCCTGCTCCACTGCAGGGTGGCATCCTTCTATTTAAAACAGTGTAGTATCTCTTGAACACTTCAAATCTCAATTCATAGATTTTCAACATTCATTGCAACACTCATTTTTTCGGGTTTTGTTTGGGTTTGCATTGGGTTCCCCTCTGCTTCCACCCCCCCCGTTTGTAGTTCACACATAGAAACTCAAGCTGTGAAGAGGACCATTTTTGGCAGATACTATATAAACACAGAAGGAGAATAACTGGAAGTTCTCAGGAGCAAAGACTGTCTAGATAGGCAAAAACAAAGGTAATAACTTTCTGAAGGTCACATGGCAGACCAACAACAGAGATGTAACACCAAGTCCTCTCTTTCCTAGTCCAAAATTCATCTACTAAAAGGAAAATTTTTTATTTTTTATTTTTAGTAAAGGAAACCCCAGCAGAACTCATACTGCTACAACAGAAGGGAACAATATTTCCTCTTTAGCAGTACAGTTGCAGAGAGAGTATCTGATGGCTCCCCACGTTGTTAACAGGGGTAGGTGACAGTGAGCGTGAAGTATTAAAGCTGTCTAAGGTTAGAACACCACACTGTATAGAACCCACCGTGGGCTTTGAAAAAAAGCAACACATTAGTCAAAGACAACATTCAACTCATCCAAACTCAATGGCATTTGTGGTCCAGGGAGGGTAGGAGTGTACAATTGCAGTACATCCACAGGATGTAAAACAATGCAGTATAAGAGAACAATCTCTTACTACATTCTTCGTATAAAGCAAGCGAAAGCATGTTTTGTGGCAGAAGCTTTACCAGGGGCTCAAACTTAGTACATCAATGCTTACCATGATTCTACTCTTAAGCAGTTGACCACATTCCCAGAAAACCTTATTGAGCACTATATTCCCTTTACAATAGTAGCATATTTTTAAACCATTTCTTAATATGATGATTTCTATTTCTTATATGATTATTTAAATAATAAATCTGCTGGTCAAAATACAGATGCAACTCATTTTGTGGAACTGATACCGGAACTTAAATACATTCAGTAGTCTAAAAATTCTATCTACACACTGAAATACATGTATCTTCAGCAATACTGACACTGTGGACTTAGTGAAGAGAGCTGTCATGTTGCATGCAGACAAATAAAATAACATTACAAAGCCTACTGCTCAAAGGTTATAAGAGGTCAGGATAGGCATTTTCCTGTGCAACCCTGAAACAAACCTGGTATTCCCTCTGACATAGGCTTTGTGTGATCTGATATTTTCATGGGGTTTTGTATTTAGTTTAAATCACAAAAGCACAGTTTTCAATGTGATGCTACCCACTATTCTTCCCTTTAAGATATACCCTTTGTATTATTGACAAATTGGCACCCAGACCTTGGGCATAGAATTACCATTTTTTCCTGGATTTTGCCATGGTACTGGTAACCTAGAGAAGCTGAATCTCAAAAGGGGTATCCTAGACACTTTAGAGGACTACGAAGCTTACAAGTGATGTTGAGCCTAAGGCAGAGAAATGCTTCTAGGCATTTATCATTCTGTCTGCAGCTGTATGCTTCTTCTACTAGCTACGGTTAAGAGCTATTAGCAGGGTTCTGAAGACATTAAAAAATACATGCTTCAAGTGAGCGACCAGAGGAGTGAAAAGCAAATCAGAAGTGAGAAATCTGTTAGGGGTCTGGAAGCCTGTGAATCGGTGCTGAAAACCTTTGCATTAAAGCCATAAGGACTCACGAGTGTGAAGGCTTAATAGAGGGTCTTTATCCACTAAATATGACAAAGCAGCCTAAAATATCAAGTTTGGTAGCAAGGTCAAATCAAGGGAAGCCTAAGATCACCTGATCCTTATGGTGAGACCCAAACAGCACACTCTGGCTCACACACTGGGTTCATTCTTCCAAGGTAAAGTTCTTTACAGATGGGTATTGCAACATTTTAGAGGGATGAAATAACTCGTAGAATTAATTTCAAGGGCCTGAAGACCATGGAAAACTTCACCTTTCATGGTACACATCACAATTCCTTGTAAAAATCAGTAGATAGTGATAGGTAGGTTATTAAAAATGAATGCAAACACATTCTTAGTGAACGCCTGGGACTTTGCTCATGCAAAAGAACTGCAAACAGCAAAACCAGTTCCTCAGTGTAGCATTCAAATGCATTAACCTCCCTTTTCTCGTTGAAGTGCCCTGCTTTAATCACTGCACTGCTCTAAATGTCAGGAAACAAAACACTCAACAATTATTCCACTTCCCTTATTCATCTTCAGAACACAGTCCATCCCAAGCATTGAATCAATTAAGTTTTCTATGCCAAAATTTTCTACAAAATTCAAGCCCTTGTTAGAAGGTATGATGGTACTCGAGTTTTCAGTGGAAAAAACTTTAAAAAGTTTTACTTCAGTTTAAGAAAAATTAAGATTTCCTCAGGAATTAGGAGAACATTGCCACTGAAATCTCCCAAGTCAAGGTTTTCCTGAATGACACCTGAAGAGGTTCCTTAGAGACCAGGTCTCCTTAGAGACTGGGTAGATATCCAAGCCAAATAGTTGAAATTTCTCAAACTCATATACAAATGTAAAACAAAAGAGAATCTCGCCACAGAAAATATCAAGTAATACTGAGTTCACATGGCCACCTCTACTTATAACAGAAATGCTTTTTAATATGGAATTGCAATTCAAAACATTAGCTTACCTGACCAGAAAGCGATGTAGCCCAACGTCAAAACTTCTGCAAGAAAAAAGATTCACCATATTTTAGTTATTCAAAAAATACTACTCTATTGAGTATTGTACCAACACTGTATTTCAAAGCAATCAATAATACCAAAGATAAATATAAGATTACTGAATTAATAAAAACAGAAGTAAAAGTGTAATATACAATTTCCTTTCTGTAGTGACGTGAAATTTAAGATAATCACCATACGGAAAGACTTAGATTCGTGTAAAAAAACTCCCAAATTCCTTGCTTGATTATTTCTTCAATAAGGCAGTAACATTGAGTAGTATAACCCACATAAAGTATAAGTTGTGTATATTCTGTTACTGAAAAGAATTTTTTAAGCATCCTGATGACCAGTGAGTCTGTACATTTCCTGTCATATATGTAGGTAGACCCTCTATGCAAAACTGCTGTGAAATCCTTTCTTTCCCCTTTTCTGCTCTGTACTGCACTAAAATGCAAGGGACTGCTGTGAATTCTCTCCATGATGCAGAATAATCAAAGAACTCCTTCAGATACACAGAATATACCAAGAAGTGGCTTTGCAAGCGTATTCTGCTCAGATCTGGTAAGAAAAATGCCTTGACGACTTTTGAAAGTAAGTACAAGTTAGATCAGACTAAAATACAAGACCCACGCCTGAAAACTTCATCACTAACAACATACATTGGCAGTTATTGCCAGTGTGTCTTTCCCTTTTCTGTTTCCTCCCTGTCTCGCCCAGCTCAGGAGAATCAAGCTCATGAACAATGTACTAGCAAATCCTTGATGCTACAGGAAAGTATCTGCTGATTTGAGATATTTATCTAATATCTGAAATATCTGCCAGTTTTATGAGACTATCAATTAATATAATCCCAGATTAATTGTGGGCATAACACACAATTGGAAAATGCAAATGTGTTCTTTCTAGTGCTGAACTTGCTCTGAAATGGGCTTACATTCTGTACACAGAAAACATTTTAGCATATACTGAGCTCATGAGCCTCCTGTTCCGAAAACCTAATTGGTCATTTGAGTACAACATGGTTTTATTTTAACAGTGTAACTTGCAGTGCTGCACCTTCCACCTGAAACAGCTAGAGAAGCCATCAGATAATTAGTGGCATCCTGATTACAGCAGATAGATAATGAGTTGTAGAAATTCTAGGGGTTAACAGGGAGGGAAAGTTCACTGGTTCAGCAGGGTGCAGAAGAGAGGAGCATATTTCTCACTTAAGAGCTGCTGTGCAACATAAAAACATATTCTGCCAGAAACATGCACATGGTCATAATGAAACCTGTATTTTCACATTCCTTTCCCAAAATCATTCCCCATTTTACATTGTTATATTACTGTTTAATTATACTGCATGAAGTGTATCCAGTTATCTTTCTGCATTCCTCCTGCCTGGACACATACTGTAATTTGGCTCCTCCTCTTCACTGAAATATTCTGTGTTGTACAAGCAGTATTCTGTAACAGAGCTGCCCACAGTCCATATTTATAGCTCTGAAAAGACTTTTCTTCCTAGAACCAAGTACTTCAGTATGTTCATGCTGGGATGAGGAAAAGAGGAAAATTGTACAGTTCCAGGAAACTGCTGTATGCTACACAGCCATCTTGGACATCTTCACCCAGCTCATCTCAAGTTCTCCTAGGTATCCTCCGATGGCAATGACCAAACCTACTTATAGTCTCCGATGGGACACAACATCTGAGCTTCTCATGGACAAGGATGTGGAGCATAAAAACATCACTGCTTTTGACAATGAACCAAAAGCCAAAGGACTTAGCATACAATAGGCATGGAAACTGAATGGTCCCACTAACTTAAGATGATCAGAGCTGAAGGAGATTGGGGTGGACAAAGATGAGGCAGAGTGGGTTCAGACAGGGAGGGAGAATGAGACAGTTTACTGTGAACTTACATGCCTTTTTTTCCCTCCCATTTTTCACACTTTCCAAAACACAATGCACTTCTATCAAAAAAGATTTGTAACTTTATTTCATGTAGTCTATAGCTATTAAAATATTTCCACAAAATCTTCAGTATTAAAAATGAACATGCATAGAACCAATTTATTAGAATAAATGAAAGGGAGAAAAAAAGATCAGAGCCTCACTAGGTATAACTTAGCATAGATAGACCAGCCTCATTATTCCTCAATTTGATGCTGTACTGATACATTTCAACCGACTACCCAAGATCCTGAATACCCAACCGTGTAAGCAGTCGCTTAAAGATGTAACTACACTACATCCAACAGAATTACCAGAATATACAGAAGCATCAGAGTGTGCACCTAGGTCTTAAAGACACCTATCAGGCACGACAGGGTGCCCCCCACAATTAACTCAAAATTACGGCTGCCATATGCACAAAAACGTGATTATCCACTGTCTATAAAGTACATCAGTATTTCTTTCATAGTGCAACATAATTTATAATCAACTTCATACAGATTGTTCAGTCCTGAGCTGCTCTGGAAAACAGAGGATTTATCTGGTAGCCCCTGCAATTTAGGGTGCCTCAGTTACATAAAAGTTTCACAAGTACTTTTCTAAATCCTATAATGAGTACAGTTTTCTGGAAGGTTATTTTTTATTTTACATATTTTAATTAAAACAAGGGAAAGGACATCTGCAGCAATATGAGTAAAAAAAAGATTTGCCAGTTAAATTTTCTATACAGCTCAGATGTCACTAACAACATATTATAAATCTAGTTTAATAGTAATAGTAGGCTTGAAACAGGGAAAAATCTTGACTAGTCGGTGGAACAATAAAAGGGACATATTTAATCTCCATTTCATAATCATGTTACTCATTGCAGACAATTTGATAGCTATTTTCTTTATAAAAATGTCCCTAATTTCATCCCTCTGAAGGGCATCAGTTCTGAATCACAGTCCTGTACTTAACTTTAATGCTTTGGCTAAGCACAGAAGTTCTAGTTTCTGCTACATTTCAATGAAATATTATACATATAATGCTTCCTATTCAAATTAATTTTCTCCCAGTATGTTAATTAAAAATCAGTGACCAACAATATACATATACTAAATCATTCAGTCAATATATTTCCAAAATATAATCTTTGAAACATTTCTGCCTGCAAGCACACACCTCTCTCCCCAAGGTACATTTTTAAAAATTATTTCAGACAGACAGTTTCCTGCTTTGAAAGCTAAATGCATAATGAAACAAACTGCCTCCAAATTTGCATTCAGCACAAAGCTTAGAGGAGGGAAGAGGAAAAAGAGTCCTCTTACACGGAAGAGACATGAAAAAGGCAGAAACATGCTGGCATGAACCAGTCAGTAGCAATAGCACATATACTGAAACTGCAATCACACAGAATCACAGAAAGGGTTGGAAGGGACCTCTAGAGATCATCTGGTCCAACCCTCCTGCCAGAGCAGGTCCACCTACAGCAAGTCACACAGGACGGCGTCCTGCCACAGTATCTTGCTCAAAGTATCCCAAAAGTACTTAGACTTTGAACATCTAAACTAAACTGTTACATGATCTAATATGGTTGTTTCCTGATCAAAACAGTAGCTATTATTTTGTGAATAAAAATGTTGTTTAAAACTTAGTATTAAGATGTTTGGTTCACAAAACTTGAGTGTTGCAGGGGCTCTGCGTAGAGCATTATGCAAGTTTAAAAATACATAGCTTACACTTGCAATACAAACCCCTGATTCTGAATGACCTCTACACCTAAGTTATAATTGACTATTTTCTGGATTTTATTTAAAAAAGAAAACAAGCAGGCTGTCAGATAAAGACTAGCCATTTTTTGTACCGTGTTATTTTCTCAAATGAAGTATTAAGAACTTACCTAAGGATGGTGCTATCCAATATACTAGTGAATAACTCAGAAATTTGTCATAGAAACAATTTGGTTGTAATGAAAAAGCCAGTGTTGGGTTAAATACTGATCCCATGAGATTTCCACCTGCACACACGAGCCTGATGATTCCCAGAAAAAAACCTCTTTTTGTCCCTGGGATGCAAAAGCCATGTGTACACATCCGAAAGTCAAATGAGCAAAAACTGTGACAAGTTTTTGTTCACCCTGCAATTAGGATACCAGAGGAGCCAGTCATCTGTTTCCCCCTTGTGTCATGGATATTTTGGACTGGCTCCGAGATTTCCATTTGTCCGATTTCCTTATAGTCCATCTTTATTTTGAAATCCTGTGCCTGTCACTTTCCCCCTAACTGTGCTGTGGAGCAGTTTTCCAACTGTATCTACCTATTGCAGGCTGGCACATACTAATATAAAAATCAGGCTCAAAAACTGGTCAGGACCTTCTAGGTCTAGGAACTAGAATCTAGGAACTGGTTCACGTTTTCTTGGCCGCATGCCCTGAGCCCAGCACAGACCAGCAGACAGCGTGGCTCCCAGCGGAGCTACAGACTGACATGGAGTAACAAACTCCGATTTCCTGAGCATCACCATCCAAACACCCACACTGGTCAGCACAATGTGCACGTGTTATCTGACAGCTGATGGTCCCACTTCACAAACCTGGGCCTTCCTTTAACTGAGGTCTAAACTCAGGCTCCCCAACAGAGGAGTTGTGTGAGCCTTTAGTATACAACTGTTGAATTCAGTGAAGTTATGCCAACTTATGTCACTTAAGGATCTGACTCCACACCTAGATGAAAACTGCCACTCATTAGCTGTGTTAGGGACCATGATTCCATTGTGCTGGCTAAAGGACCCCGTCTCCACAGCAAGGCCTCATTCCCAGTGATTTACAGCGTTAAAAAAGTAAATCTCAAGTACACGTCAGGATTATATGAATCAATTTAAAGCTAAATTCATTACTGGAACAATTTTTTATGATGCTAAATTGCAGTAATTTGTCAAACCCTGATTTTGTATATACATGTTTGAAACCATGCGCCAAAGAGAAACCATCACAGCTTTGTTTTCCATTAGCTCCTGGAATTATTAGTGCTGGGCTGCATGCTATTCTTGGAAACAAAGCACAAAAATCACGCATCATGTAGCATAATCTGGGAAATGTTCAACTAACTGCACATTTCAGCAAAGATGCCCAGAGCAAGCACAGGGGATGTCACCACTCTGAAAAGCCTTACGCATAGACTAAAGACAGGACACTTCAGAGAAAGAAGTGAGGGCTAACTATCCCCTGCTCTTCTTCAAGACAAAAATAAAATAATAATAAAAAAATAGAGTTACTGCCTTGAAATCACTTAGATGAGGGAAAAGAATCAAATCTACATTCCCTAAAGAGCAAGAAATAATTACATTCACAACAAGTGCAGCACCTGTACAGGTCTTTCATATGCACCATCAAGGTTCTGATCAGTCTAAGGGCCTAGAGAGGATAAGATTTCAACAGATTTTTCTTTGTTACATGATATAAAGTACTATATGGGGAAGCTCACAGAGAAAGCAAAATCTCTTCCGTACTAAGTAACAGTTAGCTATCGAGGCTGGCATATATCCAACACTCTTAGTGAACTCAAAATAACTGGATGTCAGCCGTATATATGGAAAACATATAAATTTATAATAGCGAAAGGACATAAGGAGAACTCATGGCTAATATGAGGTATATTCTGCACATTTTTGAACAGACAAGAAGTCCATTACTCAATAGCAACACTTCATAATTCTGGAGATCAGGTACTAGAATCATCTGTGTTCCCAAAAATGTCAATATTTTCATTTAAGAATCGAGAACATTTGTTTGTCTGTGTCAGTTCTGTCAAGGACTGATAAACCATTTCTGCAGCAGCTAAAACACAATTTGACAGCAACTCACACTAGCAGCATGCAGAGGGACAGCGGCACAATTCTAACTTTGGGCTCTACCTTCAGGGGGAGGGATCAAGGTGGATAGTTTGCCATTCGTGACAAGTTCAAAGTCAGCAAGGTAGATGGAGACAGGTAAATGTGACACTGTGTGACCAGGGACTGTATTGTACTGTATACAGAAATATCCCAGGCACCTTAAAAACAGTCACGTGGCCGCTGGAGCACAAATACTTTTGAACACAGAAAGCAATGGTGTAATTTCTCCACGCAGGAAAGGACTTCAACCAGTAGCGCTATCCCACATTTCACTTCAGCAAACAATACAGTAACTGTACTTAGATCTCCTCAAATCAGTGAGACTAGTTACCACTTACATTGGTGATGAAATCCAACAAGCGAGTTATTACAGCTTCAGTACTCTGTACCCCGTGGATATTTGCCATCTCTTAAAAGAAGGGTTGTAGTTGCTGCAATGCTTCAACAATGGTTCTCAGTCCTTCCCTTTTACAAATGCGGCTAAACTTGACGTTAGAAAGTCTAACTCAGTCACATATCCTCAGACGAGCCCATCCTATCTAACCATAGAACAGTGTTTCCAAGACCAGCACTTCCATAAGGAGTCTTTGCAAATAAACCTGGCATTTTGCCAGCAAGCTGCTGACCACCTATCTCCACACCAGATCATTTTACAGTGGAGACTGAGAGGTCTTTGAATGACCGTTGCTTTCACCAACACAATGCTCTTAAGTTGCTTAACTGTCCCTCTTTCTCAAGCAATGTCTTACAGCAAGGATGCTCAGAAGACGATGTAAAGAGAGAACTCCTGATAAATAACCCACCATTTAGCAGTTCTAAACTACTTTTCCTGATCCTCCTATTGCTGCTCATCTTTCTTCCAACCTGCCTGTGGCAACCTCCCCAGCTGGCAATCCCTCAAAGATGAAAGTTTTCAAATTACATTGCACACTTGTAATTATTTGTAAGCCTGGAACATATTTTAGAGTCTTGTCTGAAGAATTAAGATTACTACAGAGAAAGCAGATACAAAACCTGCATATAGACTTTTCTAAGTTCTATTATTGAATGTCTCAATGAACAATAAAACTTTGCTAAAGCAAATCCCCTAGGGGGGTATGCCTACCAAGTAGAATAAAGTATTTTTCAAGTAGTGACTGCTACCAATTGATTCATCATCTTCATTATTAAATAAAGATCTGGGAAAATCATCCATGCTTTTAAAAGACACTTTTGCCTGTGCACAGATTCAGACATATTGTTTTCTGCGAGTTTACTTGAAACCTACACCTTCATAGCAAAGCTTGTCTCTCGAGTCACAATCAGCACATTTTTTCCTATATACCAAAACTGCCACCGTGTTAGGATACACTATTTAGAAAGCAGATGCATAACTTAAAATAGAAAAACAACAACTAAACTGTCACAAGATATTTTACAGTAGACATAAATATAGCACGCAAACCAAAAAATAATCAACTAAAGAGCTCAGACTGTTTAGTGTTGTTAGTTTTTAAAACAAAGATGGGAAAACGAATGATGAGGCAGATAACCCATAAAAATGCAATGCAATCCAATACAACCCATTTGGGTCTATTACCAAAACTATGCAATATACTTTTCGACACTGGGCCTTGACAGTCATGCTGCAACATTCTCTTTTGCCACATACAAGTATGTTACTGGAGCTCTCTTTTTTCACTCAGCCTTTCAATTAGTGCAAGACACTTGGTGAATTCCACCCATATAAAGATTTTACAGTCTGCCCACTGACAGGGTATTGGAATCAGAAAAAGATATGTATATGCTGCTCTTTTGGCATGCCTTCAAGATAAACAATAACAAATCCTATCATTTCCTATTCAAAACCAAAACAGTTCTTACCATGCAACATACAGTGAAACAATCCCTGGCTCAACCCAATAAGAAAATTCCTGTTTAATTGAATTCAATGCTCTTTTAAACATCAAAATCTTAAGAACCTGATTAAGCCTAGCTCTCAAGCTTCAATGGGCTGCCTTTTGTTTGCGAGCTTTGATTTTCAGTTTTAATTATCTGCAACACAGCAAACTAGTAGTAGCGGCTTGCTTTCATCTCAATGTAAAAATACAACTAAGAGTAAAAAAGAAAACCAATGTTATTTGAAAGAGAAAATATGAAGACTGTCAAATGCTTTTATATCATGTCTTTGACAAGCAATTTCTTTTTACAGTAATAATAAGCAGGATGTGTATATACATGAAGATATATTTATCGTATTCTCTGACACTTGCTTAAGGACATACTGGAATTTTAACACTTCATGCTTAGATAAAACACTTTGCACTTCTGTTCTGTGTCTTTCTGGCATGATGCAGCAGTATCAAGCTGCCTTTTGGTTTCCTCCATTATCAGAATAACCAAAGCTGCCACTGCATTCAGCCTGTGCCAGATTCCTCTATCCAGAATTCTGCTCAGTGCTGTACAGCTCCTCAGCACCAATATGGCTAATGCATAAACATTCACATTACACCATAAAAGAGTAATTTGTAAATACGTGATTACTTTAAGGTTGAACAGGGCAAACCATGAACATTCTACGTGCAAAGTATTTCCTGCCTAGCATCACAGGGAGAAGTTAGGGCTTTCCGTACCTATGAGAATGGTGGGAATCCACAATGAGCCAGTCAAAATCAGCAGCAAAACCCTCACTGATTTCAGCAGAAGCAGAAATACCTGGACTGACTCTGGATAGCCTGTATAATGCAAAGATACAGTCCAACTTTGGTATACATTTTGTTACAGACACCTCACCTCCAACTATAAAATGTCTATAAGAGTCCCAAAGCTTCATCGTGGAGTTGCTGTTATTAGCTGGGAGCTCAGGCTGGAGATCAGCACAACAAAAATAATCTACAGTAAAACGGCCACAAAAAGTTGTGGACTACATAAAAAGACTTCACAAACTGCTAGCGGCCTTCAGCCTACAAATTGCATCCATGATCTAACACGTTTTCTTGTCCCGTTTCAATTTAAACTCATATTATATCAGAAAGCCTGAGGAAAGTTCTAATGATTCTAGGCAGTGACTTTCCCCCACCCCTGCAATCTCCTGGCCAGAGAGACAAGCAGAACTTTAAGGAGACATTAGTCATTGCCAGTGTTAACGTAAGATCACACACAGGTCTGCCTACTTAGGAGGCTTTAAGACAAGAAATTGCTTCTGTTTCTCACATATCCCTCACATTGGATCTTGGCGATACAGTTCAGCACAAGACTTTCTTGAAAAGAGCAAGTCTCATTTGTATTCTGTTAATCTCTCCTGGAATCCTTCAGAAGAAATATTACTTTAATTTTATACCTTCCCTGATTCTTCAAAAGCCTGTGGTAGCTCATGGAGAGCGGATGAAACCTAATGCCCCATTACTGGCAAACTGCCATAGGCTAAGTTCTCCTTCAGTTTTCCTCAAGTAGGACTCTTGCAATGCAGCGTGATTGTCCAATTACTATGAGACCCCTATCCTTACTGCAAACAGAACAATGAAGTTTATTAATAGCCATTACTCATTTTCTACAGTGTTTGTGAGCGGGCAGAGTGCTGTTTGCCAAATGTGAGCAGCAGGAATAGTTTGTATCTGTGCAGACCTCACGTCAAATACTGTGAAGAATGGGCTTCATGGGTGATCAGCAGTAGGCAGGCTTAGCTTGTTTGTTAAAAAAAGCCCAGCAATTTCAGATTACAGCAACAAAGCAGTCACCACGCAAATAAGTTTCCAGTAATTATACAATTTATACCCAAGAAGGATTAGGGTGCTTTATTATTGCCTCTTTTTACACTCCAAAGAGACAAATAATAGAATTTTTTTTGTCCACTGGAGAGATTTAAGAAGCTTTTTAAAGCTTTAATGTAACCAGCAAATTGAGCTGTACAGCAGATAAGAACTGTAGCATGCACTAATTTGGCTGACGTCAAAAGCAGTTAAATCTTTTGTCTCTATCAGTGAAAGAATGACTAACCAGTCCCGAACTAAAGTATTTTTCATATATTCAGGTGACATGCTAGCTAAAAACAATGTGTCACAGATCAATGCCCAGCTTTAAGCATCCCAGCAGTTAATGGAAAAATACACCAAGTAAATCAGCAAAAGTGTTACTTTTCAAGTTAGAAACAAGTTATTCCACTACTAAAAAGTGTGCACTAATTCTGAAATTAAACGTCCAACTTCTGAGCAAGTAGCCTAAGTATTCTGACGCTGGCAAGCAGGTGTAATGTTTAAAAGTTGTGTATAACTCCATAGCCTTTCTAAGGAGGTGTCTGCTTTTTGAAAAGCCACCCTGACTCCAGCTGTTACCCTGCACAGCAGCTGTGTGTTTCATACAGGAGCATGCTTAAAAATAACAGAGGAGTCCCAGGTGCGAGGGTCGTACAAGTGAGACCTGGAGCACTAGGCCATTTCAACACTGTGTGTGTAATTCTATTTAATCCAACTATCCTTTTAAATAATCTCTTTCATATTTAAGACTTCTTCTCTAAAAATAAAGGTGCCTTTTGATTTTTAAATAGAAATGTTGCAGCATTAACTTTTTTTAATATTAAACACAGTGAGAAGCTAGATCATTGAAAGACATTTTCGTTTTACCTGATACACTAAAACACACTGGACAACTTTTGCTTGGCTGGAAACATACCAGAAGTGACACTCCTAATCTCCAGAAGAAAGGGAAATATGCGTATGCCTGTCCTTCCTCTTCTTGTCTCTCAACTCCAGCTGCTGGATAAGTCCCATCAGAAGCATGAAGTAGAGCACTGTCAAAACCACAGCTGTCTAGAACTACAGGACAGATACCAAACAATCACCTCAAAATACCTGAAGCTCTGGAAGCTGACTGCTAGGCCATTTAGAGCACTTAAAACAAGATTCGCTGTTTGTAGCACAAGCAGGCTAGCCTCAGCATCCCTGCTCTGATCCCCAGAGAGCATCCTCTCCCCAAGCACAGAACCCAACTGAAGGTCCTCCTGCAGCTTTGGGAAGCAGCGTTGCTGCTGCCACAACCCCTTCCACAGCAAGGTAGGCAGCAGGTTTGAGCCACAGATCTGGATGTGGTATTCAAATTCTTACCAGGCTCTGGGCAATTCCAGTAAATCACTTCTTCACAGTGCTACGTTCCACTGCTATGTGGAGTTCCTTTTCACTGCTTGTCTCTCCTTCTCTGACGCAAATTTTTCAAGGATTTGTAACTTAACAGACTCCCGAGGACAGCTGCCATGGGAAGGAGTTTACACCCATCCTTTAGCACCCTTCCTTTTCTACCTCCAAACGACACGTTGCGCAACAGTGATTTGGTGTTGATGTGGTTTAGTTATTCTAGCGTATAATCAGAGAACTCAACTCATAAGAAAGAAATTCAGGGAGAAAATCTACTACCTCAATCTGTTGTGCTCTAAAAACACCACAACAAAACAACAATACGATACTCAAACAGAAAGCAAAAGCCTTCCACAGGTGTTTGTTAGAGTACAAGCCCCTAAACTTCTAAAAGGTACCTCTTCCTGAGCCCTTCGGCAGAGATGTCATCCTGACTACACATGGCTGTAGTATAGTTACAGCTGGACCATTCTGTTTGTGTTAACTTGTGCCAGACATTGGCTATTCAGGAATTTAAGGAGGCAAGCTTCCCAGATCAAGCATTGATAGAAACACCATTTCTGATCTTAAGTTTCCTTAACGATACCTTATAACAAAAGCCTTTCAGCAGCTTACTCACCTTGATGTATTTAATAAGCTAACTCTCAAAATTATTTATTCCAATACAAAAATCAGAAGCCCAAAGAAGGGAAGTACATGGTAAAAACTTCTACTTAAACTAAGACCTTAAGAAGCACAGGTGAAAATGGACTGAAATAATTACTTTTTTCCCCAACAGGTCAGAAAACTCATTTTCCTTTATTAAAAATAGATTTCAGTCCTTACCACAAACTAAGAGTAGACATGTAGACGTAAATACTCTCAAGCGTTTAAGCCATAAGAGATGGTAAGTTTTTGCTTGCTATTCATCATTCTAAAATGACTGCATGTGGTCACAGTGATCTCTTGTGCTCACATTTACACACAGCATCAGTTATCAGACGTGTCTTTTCCCAGTAAAAAATCCGAAAGGAAGAGAAAATACCTTGTACAGTTTTTCTGACAGACATACACAAGGAACTGTTTCCAGAAGGATGGAAGTTTCAAGAACAATAGTGAAGGTAGACAAAAAGTATAAGGATGAGGAAGAAACAGATGCAGATGAGATTGTATTTTCATTTGTATATCCATTTTTTATGGCGTGGTTATAGCCGAGAATGATTAGCCTACAGCAAAACTGTAATCTATTCCTTGGAGCAATCCACTGAGACCTTGCACATAGAACACTGTTCTCATACAAGGCAAGTAATGCTTTTGCAATAATGAGGCAAGTAAACCAGACTCAATTGCACACACTTTCTTTCCAGTCATAAACTAGACACCATTTCTGATGTCACCAAAAACATATCTGGGAAAAAATTAACGTGTTCATATAAAAGGGTGTAGGTGTGTCTGTACATGCAAATACAGCCCTCCTAGTCCACCCATAAGCATTCAAGAAAATCGGAGGGTAGACTTATATCAGGCTCCTGTCCAGTCAATTATTGGGGTGTTAAATACAAGATATAATCTAGAACTTACAGCATGGTAGTTGAAAACAGCCAGATCTTTCTCTATCATTGCATTATTTTATTTTTACCTGGCAGCATTTCTTAAACACCATTTTCTTTACTCTGGATGAAATTCTGTTTCCTGTGAAATCTACCTTTCAAATAATACTTCTTACTGCCTTCCTGAAGAATCTCTACCCTTGTTGAGGCTAACCTATATTAAACATGCATAAAGTTTTTGCACAATTTGTCCCCAATACCCCAGAATAATTTGTCTCAAAAATATTTTGGGGAAAGATACTTGGGAATGTGCAAATTCTAAGGTGGAAAGGCAGAGAAGAGTTGTGCTTCTGCACATCTCATTTCAGTCTATGACCAGAGATAACTGGTTTCTTGTGCCATGCTGTTTCCAGAGCATGTCAAAACATATTTGATCAATGTGTCCAACATCTTTGCAAAACAACACTCGCCACACTCAGTAACATAGTATGGAAACATAAAAATGGAAGCACAATGTTTCCCATGAACAGCATCTGTGCTAAATGTTGCCCTAATTTATGAACTGACAAGTTTCTTTGTGGAATATATTGCCAAAGTCATTCACTAACATGTCAAAATTGATATAAGATTTAGTTATGTGCTATCTATTGTCTCTGTAGTTTCCATACCCTTACTCCTCCAATAGAATATTTTTCCATATTGAACTAATTAGCAAGTTTGTGCAGTAGCACACTTTTTTCCAGTTGCACTACACTATCTGCCCCCTACCTGAGAAGCTGTATGGCAGTCATCAGTCTTGACCAATTCTTTGAAAACTCTTACAAGTTTCCAACAACACTAGTTGCTCTCAAATGATTCATTACCTTGCTAACAAACACCAAGTTTTAATTCTGTTTTCCATTCTTGGAGAAGCAAGGAGATAGGGTCACCAGAACTGCCACCTGGGACTTCCAGAAGGCAGACTTTGGTCTTTTCAGGAGTCTGGTTGACAGACTCCTTTGGGAGGCAGCCCTGAAGGGCAAAGGAGCCCAGGAAGGCTAGACAATTTTCAAGAAGGAAGTCTTAAAGCTGCAGGAGCAGGCCAATCCCATGTGCCAAAAAATGAGCCATAGGGGAAAAAGACTGGCCTGGCTGAACAGAGAGCTATGGTTGCAACTCACATAAAACAAAAAAATTCATGGCCTTTGGAAGAAAGGATAGGCCACTCATGAGGACAACAAAGGTGTTGTGAGGCTATGCAGGGAGAAAATTAGAAGGGCCAAACCCCAACTAGAACTTAATCTGACTTCTACTATTAAGGACAATAAAAAAAATGTTTCTATAAATACATTAGCAATGAAAGGAGGACTAAGGATAATCTCCATCCTTTATTAGGCAGGGGTGGAAACATGGACCAAGGATGAGGAAAAGGCTGAGGTACTTAATGCCTTCTTTGCCTCAGTCTTTAGTGGCAGGACCAGTTGCACTGAGGTCCCAGCCCCCTGAGCTAGAAGAAAGGGATGGGGAGCAGAATGAAGCCCTCATAATCCAAGGGAAAACAGGGAATCACCTGCTACAACACTTAGACATACACAAATCTATGGTGCTGGATGAGAGCCACTCGGGGGTACTGAGGGAGCTGGCAGATATGCTCACCAAGCCACTTCCCATAATTTATCAGCAGTCCTGGCTAACCTGGGAGGTCCCAGTTGACTGGAGGTTAGCAAGTGTGATGCTCATCCACAAGAAGGGCCAGAAGGAGGATCCAGGGAACTACAGGACTCAGTCCGATTCTGGTGCCTGGGAAGTTTATGTAGCAGATCATCTTGAGGGCCATTATGCAGTACATGCAGGACAACCAGGCGATCAGGCCCAGACAGCACGCGTCCATGAAAGGCCGGTCCTGCTTGACAAACCTGATCTGATTCCATGACAAGGCAACCCGCTTAGTGCATGAGAGAAAGGCTGTGGACGTTGTTTACCTGGACTTTAGTAAAGCCTTTCACACCATTTGCCACAGCATTCACCTAGAGAAACCAGCTCCTCATGGCTTGGATGGGCATATGCTTCACTGTGTGAAAAACTGGCTGGATGGCTGGGCCCAAAAAGTGGTGGTGAATGGATTTAAATCCAGTTGGCAGCTAATCACAAGTGGTGTTGTCCAGGGCTCAGCACCAGGGGAGGTTCTGTCAAATAACATTTTTATCAGCGACTTGCACAAGGGGATTGAGTGCACCCCCAGTAAGTTTGCAGACAACACCAAGTTGGACAGGAGTATTGACCTGCTTGACGGTAGGACAGCTCTACAGAGGCATCTGGGCAGGCTGGATTGATGGGCTGAGGTTCAACACCATAACATATGAGGTTCAACAAGGCCAAGTGCCAGGTCCTGCACTTGGGTCACAACAACCCCATGCAGCTTGACAGGTTTGGGGAAGAGTGGCTGGAAAGCTGCCTGGCAGAAAAGGATCTCAGGGTGTTGGTCGACAGCCAGCTGAATACAAGCCAGCAGTGTGCCCAGGTGGCCAAGAAGGCCAACGGCATCCTGGCTAGTGTCAGGAATAGTGCGGCCAGCAGGACAAGGGAAGTGATTGTCCCCCTGTACTCAGCACTGGTGAGGCCCCACCTTGAATACTGTGTTCAGTTTTGGCCCCTCACTCCAAGAAAGACATTGAGGTGCTGGAGCGTGTCCAGAGAAGGGCAATGAAGCTGGTGAGGAGTCCAGAGCACAAGTCTTATGAGGAGCGACTGAGGGAAGCAGGCTTGTTTAGCCTGGAGGAGACTGAGGGGAGACCTTATCGCTCTCTACAACTACCCAAAAGGAGGTTGTAGAGTAGGCCTCGGTCTCTTCTCACGAGTAAGAAGCAAGAAGGAGAGAGGAAGGACAAGAGGAAATGGCCTCAAGTTGTGCCAGGGGAGGTTTAGATTCAGTATTACAAAAAATTTCTTTACAGAAACGGCTGTCAAGCACTGGCACAGGCTGCCCAGGGAAGTGGTTGAGTTGCCATCCCTGGAGGTACTGGGGGACTGCCATCCCAGACGTGGTGCTGGGGAACACGATTCAGTGGTGGTTTTGGCAGTGTTAAGTTCATGGTTGGGCTCGATGATCTTAAAGGTCCTTTCCAACCCAGGGAATTCTATGAATTCTATGACTTAAGATAAAGCACACATTCAAAACTAAGTTGGTGCATCACTGAACTGCTGCCCTATCTGGAAAACAGAAGCTCAGAAACCGCTTTTCACAGCTATCAAGCTTTGGAATAGTAATAAATTTATCATGCATTTATTAGCTGCACACAGCTGCATATTTAGCAAGATAATGATATCCTGGTAAAATGAAACCACAGTAACACATTCAACACCTGTATTTGTCTTGAGACAGTAAACAAGATTGCTAATTTTTTGACTCAAGAGATTGTCTTGATTAAATAAAATGCAAATTAGGCAGACTCTACTATAAAGTTGGTAACTCTTTTTTAATTAAGGCCTTTTATTTTTAAGTTTGAATGCACACAATTTGGTTTATTGTTTAGTACCATAAATAGGGAGGCAGAGTACCTAATTTGTTTTTCTAATACCTGCTTTGCTTTTCAGCCCTAGAGAAATTTTAGACACACTGTGGTATCTTACCTTCCTGACTGAAAGCTCTTCCACCTGCTGTATCACATAGTGAATTTTGTCAGTATATGCTGATTATAAGTGACATTGGTCTGGATGTATCAAATCAAAAGCTTTGTTGTTATGCTCAAAGGACACCAGGTGGTGGTGGAAGACTCCTTAGTAGCATGTTTGCATTCCTTACATGGTGACATTCATGCTGTCTTTCTCTTCAAGGCTACCTTCTCTCCTTCAAATCTGCACTGCTAATAGCTTTAAGACATAAAAACAGGCATACTGGGTCTTCCAAGAGCCCAGCTGGCACAATACCCCCTTTCTGAGAGTACCCTAAAGCAGACACCAGCAAGAAAGGTAAGAGCAAGCCAAGCAAACACAAGCACTTTTTTTTCCAAGCAGCCTCCCCAGTGCCAGCAAACAGGTAACTCTGGTGCACTCCATGTCATCTGGCTCATTTCACCCCACTCCATTTACCAACCTGGCCCTCAGAGTCTTTATTAAGCTTTACCAGGCTACCATTTTATGAAAAGAGAGTCTGGTACAAATCTCCTCACTCCACCAGCTTAAAACTAGGCACTGTGATATTAACATTTAAATTTGACCCGCTCTGCTAAAGTTGTCAGGAACATTCATTTAAAAGCCCACATACTCAAACACTACAAAAAAGTATTTAGCACTTTAAGGAAACACAGTGTCACTGTTCATAAGACTTCACAACACCAGGCATTTACTTCCACTATCTTTTGCTAGCTTTTACGCTAAACCCACCTTTTCCACACTTCCTGTCCTGTTCAGGCAGTCATACAGTTAAGAAACAAAGGCTATTCCCACTTCTAACACTGATGTTCCTATATAACATGCCTAAGCACATAAAAAGACTGCAAAGCCTCTGGGTAGTAGCTATTGAAGAATTTAACCATACAGGCATAAGGATATGATAACTCAGCGACTCAGAGTGCAAGCTACGTGAGATTTCTTAGATAATTGAGAATGACCCATAACTCACTAGCAGTCTTAGGAAATGCTACAATCCACACAGCTTTGAGAGCAAGAAATCAAGTCCGCTGTACGTGAACTGATTTTTTCAGCCTTCAAAGCAAACAAACAAATCCTATCTATGAGATAATTTTATTATTTCTGGCAGTGAATGTTTCAGACATATATGAATGAAATACTTGGGCAAATGGTAAGTATCAGCAGCTGACATTTTTTCCTTCTCTAAAAAAATGAAACCTTCTGCTTAGGTACTAGTTTCAATTTTCTTATAAGTGTTTTGATTTTTTTTTTTTTTTTTTTAATTCCTTATGTTTTTACTGTGATACACCACACATCTTTGCCGGCACAGAGTACCTTTTCATGGTCTGTTACAACTGCCTGACACAGCAGTCTCAGTAGTATTTGTGCTGCAGTTCAGTTTCATTTGGCACCTCCAGAGCAATACACAGATTCCCTGGAATAATAACTGGGAGAGGAGGAAGAAATACCACTGCTGTTTGCAACCCTGCTTACAAGGTCCAGC
Source organism: Chionis minor (assembly GCA_013398295.1). NCBI lineage: Eukaryota > Metazoa > Chordata > Aves > Charadriiformes > Chionidae > Chionis > Chionis minor. The sequence continues at coordinate 920,264 of VZSF01002310.1, forward strand.
AGACTAAGAGATGCTGCTCTCAGGAGAGTTCCTGGTAAAAACCACGGAGTTCTATATTAACTCTGCAGGTCCTAAGTTCAGTTCAAATTCTGAAAAATAATTTAAACCAAGGCACTTGCTAATAGCTCAAATACTTTTTAACAGTTCTTCTGTTTTCTTCACTCTACTTCTGCTGCATTTCTTTGAATACTACATATGTAAAGTTACCAAGTATTATAAACTATAAAGCCTTCTTGTTACAACTAGCTTCAAGCCGAAAACAAAATTAAAATCTTATCCAATAAAGCTCTGATAATAGCAGGCCCGCTGTTTCTATGACTAAAATGAAAAAGCTTTATTCATATCACAAAGCAGCTGGAGACCAAACAGGGTAAGCACTATTGTGCTAGGCTCTGCACTAACACAACACAAAGGCAGTCTCTGCACTAAAAAGCTGACAAGTCTAAATCATTTAAGGTAATGTTTCTAGAAGTCTTGGGCACAGCGTCCCACAGACCAGAGGAAGTAGAGATGGTGCACTGGAAAACAAGGGAAGGGAGAAGTCAAGTGAATCCACCATTACACACAGGTTAAACAGCAAGCAGAATCCACCGGGGAGATAGTTTTCAGGGAAAGTATTTCAGTGAACACTGACTTAAAGCAACCACAAGATTCAAAACTGACACTTTTTTGTGAAATACTGTGCTAAAACTCTTTAAAAGTAAAGGGGAACCAGAAATTCATCCTACATTGTAAACAATTACCATTTTTCATAGTATTTTTAATGTGCTGAAGAATTTCTTTACTGTACGACCTTAGACATTAAAGTGTTATAACCACAGCTTTCCTCGCAGGGTGATTAACCAACCATTTCTTTTTCTACCCTGGAAAGCTATCGAGTCGAAACACGGGTTTTAGACCAAGACTGAAAAATGAACCATTTAATAGATATCTAGAAAAAAAATAATTGCTATGTTAGTGAAGCTAAGTAGGCCAACTCTAATTCCAGTAATTAATAGAATGAAAATGCTGAAAGGGATGCTTGCCCCTACCCTCTGCAGTGCGTAAAAAGTAACCATCAAGCTGAAGTTCATTTAGAAAGTGCTAAAGATGACATGGGGGCAAAAGAAAAAGCACAAGGACATGAAAACAAGCATGTACATGACCACGAACGCACATACACTTTTTTATACACTGACTGCCATATATCAGTAATAAACTGTCTGAAAAGCAATAATGACTAACCTCCACATTTTCGTGAAACTGTGCATCAAGCTCACACAGCAAGGCAGAGCTGGAGGTTTGAGTCCATCCATTTGGAGGAGGAGGGCAGGGACACCATACAGAACCAGGTATTTCACATAAAAAAATAGTACTTGAGCTAAAGCCAGGCCACCTAAAAGAAAAAATAAAATAAATTAAAAAAATAAAATCATACCTTTAACAAACCCTGAAATACTTTTAAAACTTGTTAATACTGATTACTTCTAAAGAGCCATTATTCAAAGAACTAAAGCAAGCGTCATCAGTTCATGGACATACAATGCCTGCTTTTGCAACAGCTGTAAGACACAAGCATATGCAATTAGGACTTCAGGCACAGACACACAACATGGTACCATTCGTCCAATATGAAGGCTTAAGTAAGCATCTACAGTTCCACTTCCAAGAGTCTTTGGACTGTGGGTATTGACTGCTATGAACGACAATTGCTGACTTATGTTGAGCTAAAAATCAGAACGTACTGATTTAAGCAATGAACATTTACCACAGGGACAACAAATTTTATCTTTGCAAAAAAACCCCAAACAATAACTCTTCAGTTGTTCCTCCAGAACAGGTATAAACAATATTTATCTTTGCAGCTTACCCTGCAAACATCCTCCACAAACATCCCATGTACTGTCAGATTATTTGTGTCCCCCAAAGCACTCCCTACAAGATCCCTCCTCCTGCAGCCAAGGCATAGAAGACTGGAACTCCATTTGGCATAATGCTTAAGGCATATTTCAGTTTTTAAACCCATAGGACAAAGGCCTCCTTAAGGCACTCGAGCTGCCCAGTTTCCAAAGGGGAAGTTTTGGCAGCGTGTTTGCTCACAGCTTAACCCACAGAACAAAATGCAGTACCTTGCACAGGTGTGAGATGAAAAACCATACTGGCTGTTCTCAGAGTTATTACTCATGCAATTAACAATCTTGGAACACATTATAAATAAAGCAAGATTATTCATATTAATTTCTACATGTCTTATGCTGAATAAAATCATATCTGACCAATAATCATATGGAAAAAAAAAATCAGTAGAAAGCAGAGGCCAAGACCTTTCTTTCTATAAAGTGGTGAGAGTTTATTCCTAAAAGTTACAATGACTTTGGCAAACTTTTCCATCTGACAGCTGACATATGTAAAAACTAATCCCAAAGGAGGGAAAGTAAAATTATTACCATTTGGAAGAGTAAAAAAATTTATGAAATACAATTGTTAAATCTCCTTCCTTTCCCAGTGTTTTGCTTTCCGTCACTGATATTAACTAACTTGTTATTTGCCTTAAGTACTTTAGATATTTAATGTAATTTTGAAACCTTCCAGCGGACTTTCCTTGAAGACAGTTTTCAATCTGACTCTAACAGTACAAGTCCACAAATATTTAAATTATCAACTTTTTTTTTGGCAAAACCTCTCTTTTGCATTCTGCTGACTAATGAGTATGTTATGGAAAACAATGAAGAGTTAAACATTAAAAATTCACCTAATATAAAACAAACCAGGCTGAAATTCTGGCACTAGTAATCTAATTTGCAGAAGTCCTTTTTAGTTTTAATATCATGGTCCCTGTGCATGATATAAGAAACAGTTGTGCCATACAAGATAAAAATTTATATTAGAACAAAATACCTAGACATGAAGCTTATGGTATTTTCCTTCAGGGAAGTAGTGATCTAGTATTCAATAACATTCTTCCCCAGAGGAAAACAAACAATCAGAAGCACAATTTGGATACTAGCCAATTAGCTACACATTAGATTACTGCTAAATCATCTATACAGCCAACTTTCTGCTTTAATTCCCATCTCATTCAGTTTCTCATTTCTCTTCTGACAAATTGCATTGGAGAGCTGAATGCTGACACCCACACAAACCAATTATGAAGATCACAGCTGTCTGTGCGCTGGTAAAAGTCAAAATCCTTTGGCTGTGCATGATGGAAAGAGATTTAGAGACACAGATTACCACTCTTGAGACCCAAAAATCAATACATTTGATTTTAAAGACAATGCGGAAAGATTCCAAGTTCTTAGAGACAAAGTTGTAATATGCAAGTTTCATGAAGGAAAAAAAGGCATTTTCACCATCTCTAATAATATACATCTAAGTTGTCATTTCTGTTAACTAGCAGACAGCTCAACAGCACTGGTATCTTAAAAAAATGTAGCTGTCACATCACCAATCATAACTGGGCAAGCACTAGCTACTCTGCGGGTGGCAATTTTAAGACTCACAATACCAGCCACATGAAGGTCCCCATTAAAACATGCAAGCTAAATTCGCATTGGTCTTCAACTCATCCCAGCTGTGTGAGAGTTCTGTCCACACATGGAAAACTGAGGCAAGATTCACAGCCACACAACAGCTGGGCTGCACCAGCAACAGGTACAGGCTTTACACCTCCTGGCATTTCAGCTGCTTTGCATTTGCTCCATTATAGCACAAAGCAGTCAGAAGCACACTGCTTCACCTGATTTAAAAACATGGAAAAAAAAAAAAAGAAATTTAAGAGCAATGCTAGATTTCTCAAATTCATGAACAGATGTCACATAGTTTGTTCTCTAGTATTCTATTTAAAGCTTAAAAAGAACTCGCACATGAGTATTATCTTAAATTGGACACAGGCTATATCAAGTGTATATTAAAAACACACCTAAGCAAAAGGTATTGCAAAAATGTTATCTTTTCCCCAGAATAAATTATTTCAAAGGATCCAGAGTCAAGGTTAGTGTTTTTTTAAAACTAAAATGTGCAAAGGGGGGAAAAAAAAAATCAAGTTACAGTACCCATACAATCTTAAACACATGGACATCAACAGCCAAGTTGTTTGAAGTTCCAGATTAAATTAATTGACTTTTATAGAAGTTGATATTTTCAATTTACCATCTTCCAATCCTTAGAACATTCTAAGTTTTCCTAGGCTTTAAAAATGCATTTGTAGACCCTCAAGTATTTACCTTCCTTAAATTTACTGCAAAACTGCATTTTCTAAGTTTCAGAGGGCTTTGTTTCAAGGATAATTAGGAATTTAGAATACTCAAAACATTTTATTTCAGTTTTAGTTTTCATATTCTCAAAACTCTGCCTGATATTTTTTGACATAAATTCTCGAACAGAACATTTTCTTAAGTAAGCGACAAAATATTTGGATCCAGGTATTAGAAAACATATTTGGCATTTTTCTGTCTGTAAACCATTGTCAAAACTCATGGTCAAGAACTGTGACTTAGCAGGCAATTTTACTACAAGCACAAAAGCCTAAGTTCACACTTTTTGCAGCTACACTGACCCTATGGCATGAACGATTGTAGATGCTCATTTCTGTCAACTACCAGGGCAGGTTCAACTAGCAAACACATATCAGAGATATATATGCAGTCATATTTCAAAAGGGTTACTGACACATGGCACAAAGCTAATGGGAAACAGACATTTAGAACAGCTCAGAATTTGGGGCCATATCATCAGGTTCAAAACATCAGGCTTTAAGGGGTTCATTTACCATGCCTATTTTTTTTTACATGCCTTTTCTCCAACAGAAAAAAATTAGAAGCTATATGGGGATTCCCTCAAATTAAAATCACCATGAAAGAACATGGCTCTGCACTGGAGCAGATGGGCTACAGATGTAGCTCAACAATAATGTCAACAACCATCAGATGCATCAGGAGTTTCCAGCTTCATTCGTCAATAAGAACACAATTATTATTGACAAGCTTTACACACGGGGCTACAGCATTTTCTTCACAGCGGGATGCTCCTCCCTGACAAGAGCCCCAAGACTGGATCTCCTACAACCTTCTCAGTTTGGTGTTGACCACAGCAGGAGGTTGCACCTCATGCTGGGGGAAGCTTTCATATGAACATACGACTACCGCAGCGCCAAGTCAACTGGGCACAAGCTGCCCAGTGAACAGAGCTCATAGCCATGGCCAGCAACTCCACACACATCATGCCGTGCCCACCTGTGTCCCAGTCAGGGCAAACCATCCACTCGCACCCGCTACACGGACCCGATCTAAAGCAAAAGTGACAGCTCCCTTCTCCTATTCCTGTCTCCAGCCATTGAAAAAGAGCATCGTGCAAGAAACATTCACATTTCCCCATGCACCCCGAATTTCATTACTCAAGCAGAAAACAACACAGTTAATAACTAGGCTGATATTGCTCAGCAGTGTTTTTCACTGCTGCCTGGCAGTGCTTTGAAAGAGGTGCTGGCTCACAAAATCAAAAGGAACGATGAAGGAAAAAAGTGCTACAGGTACTCGTGCAGCCCAGCTTTATACCCCAGCCTTCCAGCGGCACACAAAAAGCAAGAAAAATCCCAAAACATACAGCAGGAAAACACACACCACAATGTTTGCCCTGGAGGCTAAGCGCTTCCTTTTAGACAAAGGTAAACGGAAATAAGAATCCCAAAGTTACTTAACCAAGACTAAGCAGAGCTGCCAAGGGACTCTTGGTCAAGGCATAGATGGGTCTTCCAGGTTAAAGAAAAACAGAAGTTTTTTTCAAGAACACACATCATAGAATCATAGAATGGTTAGAGTTGGAAAGGACCTTAAAGATCATCAAGTTCCAACCCCCCTGCCATGGGCAGGGACACCCCTCACTAGAGCAGGTTGCTCAAAGCCCCATCCAGCCTGGCCTTAAACACTTCCAGGGATGGGGCCTCCACAACTTCCCTGGGTAACCTGTTCCAGTGCCTCACCACCCGCACAGTAAAGAACTTCTTCCTAATATCTAATCTAAATCTCCCCTCTTCCAATTTAAAACCATTACCCCTTGTCCTACCACTAGACTTCCTGACAAAGAGTCCCTCTCCAGCTCTCCTGTAGGCTCCCTTCACATACTGAAAGGCTGCTATCAGGTCTCCCCGGAGCCTTCTCTTCTCCAGGCTGAACAGCCCCAGCTCTCTCAGCCTGTCCTCACAGGAGAGGTGCTCCATCCCTCTAATCATCTTAGTGGCCCTTTGCTGGACCTGTTCCAACAGTTCCATGTCCTTTCTATG
>VZSF01002310.1:927384-945771 GCA_013398295.1 Chionis minor
GATGTCCTTGGCCAGATTCAGTTCTCTTAGGGCTTTCGCCTGCCTGATATGGTTCCTGGCCACTCGGACAGTTTCTCTATATTCCACCCAGTCCACCTGTCCTTGCTTCCACCCTCTGTAGGCCTCCTTTTTGATTTTGAGCTTAAACCCATCTACCTTGAATTTACAGCAGGCATTATGTTCATTAGTAAATACTTGGAGGAAAGAACTAAGTAAACAGTTAACACATTGGGCTGGTTTTGGCTGGGACAGACATAATTTTCTTCACAGTAGCCAGTATGGGGCTGTTTTGGATTTGTGCTGAAGTCAGTGTTGATAATAGAGGGATGTTTTTGTTACTGCTGAGCGGTGCTTACACAGAGCCAAGGCCCTTTCAGCTCCTCACACCACCCCACCAGCAGGCAGGCTGGGAGGGGACACAGCCAGGACAGCTGATCCCAACTGACCAAAGGGATGGATATTCCATACCATGTGATGTCATCCCCAGCACATAAAGTTGAGGGGAGGAGGAGGAAGGGGGAGATGTTCAGAGTGATGGCGTTTGTTTTCCCAAGTAACCATCACACGTGATGGAGCCCTGCTTTCCTGGAGATGGATGAACACCTGCCTGCCGATGGGAAGCAGTGANCCCACCAGCAGGCAGGCTGGGAGCGGACACAGCCGGGACAACTGATCCCAACTGACCAAAGGGATATTCCATACTACACGACATCATGCCCGGCAAATAAAGCTGAGGGAAGAAGGGGGTGACGTTTGGACTGATGGTGTTTGTCTTCCCAAGTAACTGTTACACATGATGGAGCCCTGCTTTCCTAGAGATGGATGAACACCTGCCTGCCAGTGGGAAGCAGTGAATTAATTCCTTGTTTTGCTTTGCTTGCACGAGTGGCTTTTGTTTTACTTATTAAACAATCTTTATCTCAACCCACGCGTTGTCTCACTTTTACTCTTCCAGTTCTCTCCCCCCAATTGCACTGGGGCAGGAGCGAGCAAGCGGCTGTGTGGTGCTTAGTTGCCAGCTGGGGTTAAGCCACAACAGACAAGTAAAAAAAGTCGTCACAGAAGTAGGTTAATTTCCAATACTATCCAGAAGTTTAGCCTGCAGGAAAGCCTATTAAAAAAAAAAAATTTACCTTTGTCGTGGTTTGGCCTCAGCCAGCACAAAGAACCACGCGGTTCTCGCAGCGGCGAGGGAAAATTGCAATAAAAAGGCAAAAAACTCGTGGGTTGAGATAAAGGCAATTGAACAGAACAACAAAGAAAAACCGGCAAACGCCACCAACAGCACCGGCAGAGGAATGTACACATAGGGGTACCTACCGTACCGTACTGCACCGCACCGCCGCGCTCCCACCGGACCGGACCGGGACCGTCCCCGGACCGTCCCCGCCTGCTCCCGAACTGGGAACTCCCCTCCCGGCCGGCTCCCCCCTAAATACTGGGAATGGCGTCACGTGGTGTGGGATACCTGTGCTGGGCCAGATATTAACCCTGTCCCTGCCGGAACCAGGACAACCTTCCCCCCGCAACACTTTTTTCTATAAAGCAGTGAACTACTCAGTGTTTAAAAGAATACAGACTTACTAAGCTTTCTGATTCAAGTTTGTATTTTCAGTTTTCAAAACAGACATCGAGATGCCAAATTTTATCAGATTCTCCTTATTTTTCAGGATGAAAAAAAAAAAATAATAGCAGATGACTCTCTTAGCATTGCATTACAATTTAGACAGATGCACAGACACCCTCATTTCAATAGCAAAACACTGCGTGCTCCTTAAAATGACCTCGGAAATCCATTTGCTACCTACAGGCTTCATAGAAAAAGAACTGCAACGCATCAAAAGCATCACCCTACATCCAACTTACACAGACTACTCTGTAGGTCTTGCTTTCAAAGAGGGACTTATGTAACATTTCTTCTTTTAACAAATCAAAACATGAAACTACCAATTACAGATTAAACCAAGTGACTCCACCTTTGAACAGACCATATTCTCGCTTGACCTACATGCTGCTCGTAGGAAAATAAATACCCTTTTGGAGTACTAAAGTCTAGTTAATAATTAAAAGAATGATAGCTAATTGACACTAAATTGTGCGTGCTTCACTAGAATAAACAAATGCCACATGGTTAAGACCAATACATTAAAACCACAGAACACTCACGACATTGTATCATGCCATCTATGTTACATTTTATTAAGATTTATTATACTTCGAAGTGTTTCTGTTGCATATGTGGCATAGGTCTATGGTTGGACTCGATGATCTTGAAGGTCTCTTCCAATCCAAGTGATTCCATGATTCTATACGTGCATACATCTCAGATGTACGTCTCTGCATCAGACACACACCTCTCACAAAGCACATATATACATATTCCTAGTCAAATATATTTCCACAAATACAGTATCTATTACTATCCTGGATTAATCCAGTGCAACAATTGTATTAGGCAACACATTTTCGTGCAGAATTCTGGCTTTCATCATTCCCTATACCTTGTGAGACCAACATGAAGCTCTGTTTAGATGAGCAGAGATGAATAAATGGTGCTTAATCAGCAGGCTAAACGCGAAGCCTCCTAATGAAAACATGGAGGTTTTTAACTTCTGCATTCTTACAATCGGACTTAACACACAAATGAATTAGCAACACTCAGCATCCATTCCAGTTTCTATCTAACAGAATGTAGCCCACCAGAGTTAATTTTACCACTCATTCTATGCTGTCATAGTGAAGAAAAAAAATAAACCACTTATTTCAATTTAAGATCGTTCAAGTAGTGCTGTTGAGCTCCCTGTTACTACGTAAGTCAGTGAATCTGTCATTGAGCTACAGAAGCCTGAAGCACATATGTTGGAAGGATCACCAATCTACCCACACTTCATTTTTTATTTCTTTTCACAGGCTTCATTACATACCACATCCAACCATTAATCACTAGAGCAGATAAACCTCTGATCTGGCCCAGTGTGGCTACTCTTTTGGTAAACTGCAGTCCACTAGGATACTGGACTACTGGAATCCATAGTAACTTCTATTGGCAATGCCTGCAAATCTTCATTTTAGAGTGTAAGATGTAAAGGCAGCAAATTAGTCCCAATTAACTTTAAAAACTGAGAAGAATGAATTATCAGGTTTCCATTACCATGGAATACGGGTCTTCCTGCTGTGTTATTAATTGTGGAAGTGACCAGTTCTTTCAGATAATCTGACAGATGCCACTAGAATGAGATGCAGCACTTACACAAAAACATGGAATTGCTACAGACACTGCATTTGGTGCTCAGAGTTAAATAAGCACAAATGCTCTGATATTGTTCAATATGCCAATAGCTAAGTATTCATAGACACAATGATTTGTGAATACAGACACAACGATTTGTGAATTCCAGAAAGTGCTCTCATTCTCCAAACAATGGCTTCCTGGGATCAATAAATAACAATAATGCACTGCCCAGTTAACATCTTTAAATTAATTCTGTGTTCAGACATTAACATGCCTCCCACAAACTGAAGGGCCGTACTTATATGGCAAACTGGTACACACAGTTAAAAAACCCAAACACTATGGATACAGTCCCATCATATTCTTCATTCTGTTCCTGATGTGGGACCTAACATTTGGCCACTGGAAAACCATATTGCTTGCTGTCACCTGGGTTTTTGTGTAATTCCTACCACAGAAGGTAGGCATTACTGAGGATCTGAAGCCAAGGTTTGCTGCGAGGACAGGTGTCAGGATGACCAGTTCTGAGAAATGAGCCATTCGGAGGAGAGCAGCAAAGCTCACCCCATGAGCAACCCTTAATACTGTGCTGTCAAGTGCCCATCATGCCTGGTGGGTCTTGGAGAACAGGAACATCTTCTGCTCAGAGTGGGGTGCCACTGGAGCCCATCACATTGACAGAATACACAGGCCAGTACAAGAGTCACTGGAGAGACACGCACAAGGCTTCACACAGATTCTGTGTTCTTTATCTCATACTATCCAGAGGGTACAGCCAAATGCCTTCCCCAACATCCAGACAGGAAGCAAGATTCCCACTGCCCTTTACAGAGAACAATAAAGTCTCTGTGGGAGCTGGAACTATGGGCAATGACTGTAAATCATTTATATCTAAAGTTACCCAAAAGAGTTAACATCTGGATATCTAAAAGCACCTCTACCCAAAGCTAGCTTTCCCCACCTCCTCATCCTCCATGCCAGAGACTGACATTTTGTCTTGGAAGTTATTCTTGCTACCAAACGCAGACCACTGAGGAAACAGAATACAACTGTGTGCTCAGCATGAAGTTACACTTTTTTTTCAGACCCATATGATGCAGCTTTTTGTTAATGCACATCGTATTTAGCCTCCAGTACCACAGCCACAGCTTGCTGCAATATAAGCATGCAAGTTTAAAGAAGTATGTGCAAAATGGTACAGGAAACAATTTAAATGTGAGGAGGAATATGTGGTAAAAGAAATTCTGACATCTATGTGGCACATGGGAACAGGAGTATTGAGCAGGGGAGGGGTACCCTGAAGACAGATCCATAGTATTTTCCTGTTGTATTTAGTCCATCGAAGATGTGGATGCAACCAGCTTTTTCCTCATATCATGGACAGAAATCCAGCTAAGAATCTTCAACATAGGAAAAATTGAATTAAACAATAGATTTTGTACTGTCTATCTAAAGAGCTTAAGTAATGAATGCCCATTTTCTGTTTTAGTAGAGAAGTTCTTCAAAATAATACAAGAAATAGTTTTAAGAAAGCTGCTGCTCTTCAGAGGACCCTCCAAGCTAGGACTCCAATCTTTTTTCATTTAAACTCCCCAAAATCCAGGGCCCATACTGCAACAAGACACTTTCCTACTCATTAAAGGATCACAGGTTGCTGACTATGTACTTCCATAAGTCATTGATCCACAGGCAGGCACATAAGCTGCCTTTAGTGGCAGCTGCCAGGCACAAGTTAGGAAACCTAAGGAGAGGAGTAATCCAGGAAAACAAGGGTGACCAGGGGAGAATTGAAGGTTGTACCTTTACACGAACTATACACACGCTGTCTTTAGTCTTCTGCTCACAATTCCCAACACTCTTATCACCCAGTTAATGACCTTGAAACTTGGCAGGTACAAACATAAGCTGCATATAGCAGTAATTAAAGAGATTGCACAGATACTTTGATTATAGCAGTTTTTCTGTCCATATTAAAAAAAAACAAACACAATGCATGAAAGCATGTGCCACATCACTGTTTATTCAAGACACAAGCTTCATCTACCTAGATTACATAGCCAATAAAGAGACTGGAGGATATTAAACAAGCAAAGGTGAAGCAAGATTACAATGCCCTCTGACCCTTTAACACGCTATGCTAACACGTGTCGCAAGAAACACACAGCCCATCTGGGTTATCTGGGACAGAAGGTGGCTTCCTTTAGAAAGGGAAAAACACTGCACTGATGTGGACACACTCACATTCAGAAGAGTAGGACAACACACAGAACTAGGCATTTTTAAGTGTACTGGAAGGAATGAGGTAACATAACCTATAGGCCAAGAGTGCTGTTACAGTAACGCAGGTACTGGTTTGTAAAGGGCATGGAGAAAAGAAGAACCTGAACATTTGACCTAAGAGGTCAAAATGGTTTAGTCGCAAAAGGACTCAAGTTTAAAAATTTAAAGTTTAAAAAACAACCATACAATTCACAAAATCATAGAATGGTTAGAGCTGGAAGGGACTTTAAAGATCACCTAGTTCCAGCCCTCCTACCATGGGCCGGGACACCTGCCACTAGATCAGCTCTAGCTCAAAGCCCCATCCAACCTGGCCTTGAACACCTCCAGGGATGGGGCATCCACAGCTTCCCTGGGCAAATGCCCCAACAGTACCAAATGCATGCAAAGAGTAATATTGAAGGCAACTTGCACCTTTCTTACACAGGCATCAAAACCATGCATGCACCATTTTACACACTGCTGCTTCTAGAAACTCATTTGCCTAATTCCTTTCACACACAGGAAAACACATTCTCCCAGGTACTATTTTTTCTTAATTTTATACCTGTGTGCACTCAGTACTGATACTTCAGGTAACTAGCATTTCTGCCTTGGCATTTATGGCCATATACATTTATGTTGTACGCTGGCATTTTTACGCAAGTGTTACAACTCAGGGTTTGTTTTGGGTTGTTTTTTTAATATATTTCTATTTCTTTGCAGTCCCACCTCACAGGAACACCACAAGAAGTGATGCAGAACACTGTGTAACTTCACACTTCTGAGGTATATACTGACCATTATCGCCCTTAAGATGCCTAAAGCAAAACCTCATAGTACTTCTGTCTTTACCTGCACTGCTGGCAATTATTGCCCACTGTTCAAAGATATCCTAGAAGAAAAATGAAGAAGCAGTTATAATCTCCCTAATTAGAGCTGATCATAGCTGATTGCCAACACAGCCTTATAGCCTTTCCCCTAAGTTTACCAGGCTGTCAGGGCAGCCAGGCATCACAAAGTAAGTAGATGCTCTGTGCTGCTTTGAAGCTGCTGCAGTTAAATAGGAAACGCAAAATGAATGAAAAACCCAGCAGTGCAGAAAGGCTAATATACCATGTGGTTAATCCTCCAGAGTCAACAACAAGCTGCTTCCTTGGTCTCAAAACCCTGATGTAATCAGAGATATCTGATGTAATTGGTTTTAATAACACAGAATGCAAAATAAAGAAGGGGAGTGTTCGGTTCTGTACAAGAACCGATGCAGAAGCATGGTAAGATCCATAAAGTTACGATAGGGATCAACAGAAAAATATTACCAGTACCCTTACTCGCGTACCAGTGGCTTCCTAAAGCAGGTCACAACAGTGGCCTGTCACTCTAAGGAAACCAGTATAGTCATTGTGATAAAACCTGCAGAGAAAGCATTTTAAGAAGTGACAGACTTTTGCCTCAGAATCTCATTTACACTATAATATTTAAACACCTGCTTTCATTACTACAAAGACAAAGCTCAATGAGAGTAGGGTTAACACTGAATACACCTCTCCTAAAAGCAGGGTCTCCACAGAGGACTTGTTTCAATTCAAATGATGATATTTTAGTCAGGCAGCTTTACAGTCCAAATTTGCTTTAACACTGGCTTTCATCACCTGTTGCTTTAAGGCATTTTAGCTTTTTCTAATTATCTGTTCAAAAGACATTTTAATTCTTAGGATATAATGCTTAATTTTGACAAATAAATATACAGACAACTGTCTGGAAAGTAACTTCCCCACCCACCCCCTTCTAAAAAAATAAAATAAAAAATCAACATTGGTAGTCTTGAAGGGAGGGAAGAATCCACCGGTAACACCAAAGCTAGAATATTTTGCCCCTAATTCCATGGCCTTGCCTGCCTTATCCAGTTTCCAGCACTTACCAGGTTCCACATGCTCCATAACATAGCAAAGCATTTTGTCAGATGTACAGACAATACCAAGAGCTAACAGATTTAATTAATCAATGAACTGACATTTAGAACAGATGAAAACTCAAACCCCACTGTCTAAACAGTGACTGAGTGAGGAAGGGTAGAATGAACCATGGAGGCAAACCTCTCACTTTCTGCTCTCGCTCTTTTTTATACATAAAAATTTTATTTTGAAATATATATTGTGTATATATATGCACATACATATATACACAAACAGAGATAAAGTGCACACATTGCCCTCTACTGACCAGAGTCCTATACATAAGTGTCCTTCAACACACTGCTCATCATACATGATCTCCAACAAATGCTTGACAGGACCGTAACAGCGTGCGTATCAATTCCTGTTACTTGCTGGTACAGCAACAGGCATCTCCTTCAGCTGAACAATCACCAAGGCTTTTTCAAAACCCAGTTGTAATGCCTGGGGTTTCTCTGCTTTTGTTCCTCCTACCTGGTGATACACATTGCAGGACAGTGGCCGGGGGTGGGGGGGGGAATCAAACCAACCATATTGCCAGCTGCTTACTGGTTAGCCTACATCTACCTACATGCCAGCACCCAAAGCTCTTGCTGTTTTATGCTACATTCATCACTGCTCATTTCTGCCCCACCTCAGATAGGCATTTTAATGAAATGCCAGGGATCTCGGAGGGGGCAGAAGAGGGGTAAGTCAAGCAGGAAAACAGAGCCAAGAGCCACTGACTGCTACTTTCAGGTCAACTTGTTTGCAATTCCTTCCCTCTGCTCTTATTCACGAGTACTGCCATTTTACCTTTCAATGTGAACACAAACTAGAAACATCAAACACAGAGGGAGATCAATAGACACCATAATTCTTAACAACTCACCTCCTCCATCCCCACACTAAACACACTCTTTTTTTGTTTTAAGTGTCCACTTCTATGACTTGGGGGGAAGCCACTTTAGACAAAGTTTAGACACACACTTTAGATAGGAAAAAATACAAAATATTTTTAAATCTACAAAACAGCTCATTGTTTAATTTAGGAATCAGCTCACTAAGCTCAATATGTAGATCCTTAAAGAAGCTTACAGTTATATTAAGAGTGCAGACCACCCTTCTGACCGTGACTAGCCATAACGTACTATTCGTAAGTACCTACAGATGGACATAAAAGAGAGGTAGACTGTCGTTCTTGAAGTGGTGGGGAGAAGGAAGACTTCTGCTATCGTTTCTATACTCACCCAAAGCCCAGTATGATGCAGCTTCCAAAGGTGGAGCACTACTGTAGAGAGCATGGATATACATGAGGTGAATCATCAGCTCAGCCAGGCACCACCAAAAGAAAATACGAATTACGCCCACAATTAAGATCCTGAGATTGGTCTTCAAACTGAAGGCTTCTTGTCTCCTCATCTAAAGAAGAAATCCAAAAATGTCATATGGCATATAACTGGCTGTTTTACTCAAACACTCGTCCTGAGAACTTTTCAAAATTCCATTTGCTATTCATTACTGTTACTAAGGGGACCATTTGACTACACCATTTGGAAATTCCTGACATAGTCTTGAGGGAGACGGGTCTGTCCATTCTCAATCTCAGTAAGCAGCAGAATTCAACAAGAGGCCAAATGTGAACATATGCGGCACCAAACTGTTGTAGTAAAGGCCAAGTGCTGTTAACCTGAACAGAATCCAGACGTGAGACTTTTTTTTTTTTATTCCCATAACTTGATCAGCCTCTAGAGATAATCAAAAAAGTTTAAAGAAACTACAGCTATGAAGGAGAAGGTTTTCCATGCAGCAGCCCTACTTAACACAGAAACAATGACTGCTCGCTCTTAAAATACCTCCAACTTGTGCCAGCTGCCTGGGATTATTTGAGGACAGTTCTTAATTTTTCTCCTGTAGCATTGCCAAGGTCAGCAAGACCTATACGACATGCTGAGCAAATGGCAGTTAAGTGCAAGTTAAATATTGGATAAGCCAAGGTTTGCAGTTGACAGGCTTCTCAAGATGCCCTAAACTCTTACCTGCTAACTATAATAAACACATTGGTATACTATTATTTTACCTTCTTTCTGCAGTAAAAGAATACAATCAAATAACAGAAACACAGGATTGCCTAAGAATTTAGTTGTTTTGTACACCTATCATTGTGCAAGTGCAACATCGCTTTCTCCAATTTCTAAGTGGTCACTGAAAATGCACATACAAGATAAGCAACCAACCCATCTGCACAGACAAACCCCCCCTCATAATTGCAAGCACACAGTACAGCTAACATGCAGTTAGCTCTGCTCATTTACAAACGAAGCAGGACAGTGATTTTGAAGGTTCATTTGTACCAGATAAATGAAAGCTTGGAGACTACCATTTAATCAGAGGTATCTGCACAACAGACCTTCAAATCCATGACTAGAACTGCCAGACCCTGCTTCAACCCAGAAATTCAACAAGGTCACTGATGAAGCGTCACACTCTCGTTTTTGCCTGGCAATGGATGCCAATTGCCAGCATTAGTATTACACTGGTCAGGCCATACAGCAGTTTCTCTGTCTCCATCTCCAGGACTTCTGCTTTCCAGTGTGCTCAGCTGGAGCACTCAGTCTCAGCTTCAGTTAAGGGGTTCTGCCTGGGGTCTTTTCTGATAGCAGCAATAAACATTTCTCTGTATTGTGCACTTTGAATCAACTGCTGGGCACTGCAAATTTCAAAACCATTCTCCAGGCTCACCTGTCAAGGCAACATCCTCTGCTCACATAAGAGGTCTGACAATGCACTTCAGCAAACACCAACAAGAAACACATTAACGTTACTCAGCTTGTTCCATCTTCTTTATGGCTTTAACCAAACAGGTCTGTGCGTATTTAAATGCGAACCTACTACAAACAGACAATCCAATCTCAATCTTCCTTTTTCTCTCGGTACCAAAAATACAGGTGGTCTTTGCTGGGCCGTATCAGGTGATCATAGTTTCAATGCAAGACCCTAAACACACAATTTTTCCTACCAGTTACCCTCAAGCTACTCTCAGCTTGGAATCCCATATGTTTTCTGAAACATTCCTTGGAGAAAAAAAACAAACAACCACCCACCGCATCTCCCTCTGCTAGGGGTTCAGGAATACAGGTGGAATTTAACACACTTCAGAAGCTACAAAACAATAAACTGCGAAAAAATAAATTACCTCAGTTTCTACGCAAGTCTATGCAGATTTTTCCTACAACATCCAGGCCAGGATAACAACATTCAGCCTTGCATCTTCCAAAGATATTGAAGACAAATGAGCATAGGACTTGTCGCTCAGGGGTCCACCAGTTTTCACTTTCATAAAACCCACTCTATTGTCTGTGGCTTCAACAGAAAATTTCCAAATATAAACAGAAGCAAGCAATGCCTAGGCTTCTATACATAACTGAAAAAGCAGTTTTATGCTTTGAAATGTCCACTCATCCACTTTGTCCCAATGATGTTAACTATAGACACCACAGGTAGTGATTTCACTTCTTGAAGTGTGCAAGAAAATAAGGAAAGCAATAAAGCACAGAAATCTGGGGGTTTCCCCTGTCATGTAGAAGCAGGCTTGAAAGCAGTCTGCAAGGTGCCAGGAAAAAAAAAATGCAATAAGATAGGCAGGTCTTTCACATTAAAGGAGTTGCTCAGCTTGCTAAAGTCCAAGGGAAAATGTTCCAAGTAAGCCATTAGCTGTTTTCACACCAACACAAGGGGAAACTGGGCTCTTTGGGAATTCCCAGTACAAACCAGCAGCTTTCTGCGACTCTGAAATCTGTTTCAGAATTAATAGCCAGCTGCTGCTGAAAATGTTAATTTATTCCACCTTACGGAAGAAAGGAGGACAAAAATCCAGTCCAGCAGATACATGCTAAAATTATAAACACTCTCCAAATGTAACAACATGTGTCTTTGGCTCCCTGGTTTGAAGGGATTAATCTGATGTCAGACAAAAAGACATGCTGTAAAGTAGAAGAACTTGGGGAGGAAGGTTTGTCTTAACATTGATAACCACGATACAGTCAAATTCCCAACGCTACACTCGAAACTGTCCAGTCTTCACATTCCAGCAACATTTGATATTTTCAAAATTACGTGGAAGATAGCTTTAGACACATAAACAATTCTTAATCTCCCAGGATCAACTAAAAATTGTAATCCTTCAAATCACTAGTAGGAAGGAAAGATATTATAGTATCAGCTATAGATACTTTTAGCAAAGTCAAAACATGCATGAATGAAAACTCCTTTTCCGTAGGCATTTCCACCCCCCTCCCCCAAGTATCTCACTGAGGGAAATTTATTTCAGAAGGAAACAGAGATCAGAGTCTCATAGAGCAGATTAATCATCCAGCTTTCAAAAACTACTTTGCTTTCTTTCCACCTTCTCTAACATTGGCCTCTAATCAACCTCTCTCCACCCAAGCACTAGATACAAAGCTTTATTTTGACAGTATATTTTGACTAAATATATTCTCAATGTTAGTTACCAGCCTTATTAGAGTTCAGTATTATGCCATGGCTGGCATACAAGCGTGAATACTGCAGGCTGGTTTCTACCTACAGCCTTCCCTTTTGCATGCAGTGTACTTCAACACCTAGAGAGAAAAGGACGATAGATACAGACTAACACTAGGAACACCTTCCGTTTGAACGTCTCATCAGTGTCAATTTTTGTCAAGTAGGTAACTAGAAAACAAATAGAAACTCAGGCTTACCTGTAAACTATATTGTGGAACACATCATTAAAAGAGCATCTCAAGGAAAACCGGATGAAATTATCTACCTAATATTTTCTCATGACCGGTATTAAAATGTCTTAAGATGAAAGGGGGGGAGGGGGGGAAAATCAACCTATCATGCTTTAATCTGTTCCTTAAAGTACAGGGTTTGTGTCTGGATTTAGCAACTGGAAAGAGACTACCATCCATTTCAATAATCCATCACACAATTCACCTGAGACACAGACACACTGAAAATCTGTATCTGCGTGAGCTTAAAAACAGTTACCTGTTTACTGAATTCATCAAAGTTCATAAGGGGCCCATTGTGGAATGTGGGATAATAAAACACATATGCCAGCATCCACAGGAATGAGTGGGATGACTTCTGGGCAGGTCCATGCCAGCAGTACTCCAGGCTGAAGCTGGTGCAGAAGAGGCAGCGGACAGATACAGTGAAGAGCAGCAGATAATACTCATTTTCAGTGTCGTACCACTTTCTCTGCAAGACAAAACAAAACCAGATCACAGTGACGCAATGCTGTGAACAGCAATGTCCACCCAAATCCTAACTTTCAGGATCAGCAGCAGCAGGAAGCAACTAAAGCAAACAGGAGCTGGAATGAGCATCTGAAATGAACAGCACTACTTAATGCAGGAACAAGCACTGGCTGTTGACAGAGAAAGGGCCTCCAGAGCTACTGCAACCAGCATAAAGAGACAACAGCTTGATTTCAGAAACATATTAGATTGTGAAGAACTATGACAGCAGGAGAGCTTTTCTTACAGGAATGCCATTATCTCCCTCAGATTTGGTCCAGTAATACAATATCCAAACCAGCTGGCAACACTACTGACAGCCAAGGGACTGCTAGGGCTGAAGCCAAGGCTGCAGTTCAGATCCGAAGAGAATCAGTCACTCCTGAGAAAGCTTGAGGCTGGAAAGATGTTACTGAGTCTTTATCAAGTTTTTGACACTCCCTGTCACACCTGTTTCCAACAAGAAAAACACATCAACACAAAAAATTTAGAAACATCAGCAAACATAGTTTGGCTGATTACATTCGTATTGGAGTGAGCCCTTTTCTCCTCTCAGCAAAGACACAAACCTGTCTACGCCAGGTGAAGAGACCTTACCCACTCCTCTCCCCTCTGCCCTCTCCCTAAACATCAGGGCAACAAGCCTTACAACATATGCCCAGTTCTTCCCCTTCGTCAAAGCAAACACAACAAGGATACTTCCTCACAACCAAGCAGCAGTTTCTCTAAAATCTGTAGTGCCCAGCAGAAGCCATTAGAGAAGGGGCAAAGGCAAGCTTGCACCAACTGGTTGTGAGCAAGCAACTTGTTTGGTACAAATCAAAGTGTTGGAGAAACAGTCCCCCTTTTCCATGCAGAAGGCTGTAGTCACCAATAAGGTACGGTCAGGCTTGACAAAGCAACTCCTGGATATGAATTCAAAAACCAGCACCTTAAATTGGTATCAGGACAGCTCCAAAGAATAAATGTGTTTACTAGAGCACTAATAAAGTATTATCTCACTACAGCTCTACTGAATAGCACTTACACAACAAGGCAAATACTTTCATGTCAACACACCAGCCAGCACGATTGAGAAATGCAACTTTTCTAACTGCAGAAGCTCCAGCACGAGTCACTGCAGCTCTACTGCCTAAGGATTTTCAAGCCAACTTCTGCTTACATCAACTGAAGGGACAGTACTCCATCACAGATAGCTGCCATAATGGACAAACACCACCATAATTAATTTGACACTTAATTAGTCCTTCTCACATTACCTTGGCTTCTTCCACAGCTGGTATGCGTAAAGTGGATAGCAGGATAAGGGAGCACAACCATGTCAGGAGCGACAGCTGAAACTGAGCCACAGCAAATGAAATAGTTGCATGTAACAAAATGACAGCAAAGCCCTTGATTCCCAGTAACAACCAGCAGGCAGTCATTCCATAAACCATCAAGCACCATGGTTTATACTGTTAGAAAAAGAAAAACGAACAATTTTTAGTTGGATTATTTCTAAAGGGAAAAAAAGCACTCAACATCTGTGCTGTCCTACACAGGATCTACAGTAAAAACAAATGCAGTCAACAAGGTTAAGAACATACATGAAACAATACAGGAAAACCAACTGTATCCATAAAGATGGAAGGGAAGGGGGTTTTGTAGCAGGTTGTGTGAAATCCAGAGCCTCCCTGGTCTGGGGGAAGAACTTCCCCCTTTCCTTCCCCAAACTAGCAGGTGTGACACCGCATCCCAGTCATTTCCCACAGCCATGCAATCATTGAGCAATCATGCCAAAACCCAAGCAGTCATCACTTCAGTCTTGGAAAGAAATAATGACACCTTTCTTTCGTGGACAGGTCAAATGACACTGGTTAATGGTTCACAACAGGCACAGGCTTTCACAGGTTGAAGGCTGAAGTCTCCAAACACTAAGGCAACCGACCTACTCACTGCCCCTGCGCACTGTTACAGACCCACTCACACAATTCACCCCACAGAATGGGATTTCCCACACTAAATAGCCTCAGTGCCATATTTGCCGTGCCCAGAGTAAACCGAAACCCACAGAAACTCCCTGCTGTGAAGAAAATCCATACATACCTTCTCCACCAAGAGCCTGGACGCTTGTGATACCAGCAGGTGGCCAGCCAGAAGCCACAGTATACGTTCCCTTCCCCATTCAATCCAGTAGCTCCACTCAAAGTCCATGGGGTCCTGGGGCAGCAAGGGAACCGGTCAGTATGTGTATAAAAGCATGCTCTTACAGGACAAGGAAACATCTCCATAACACATCAAGTCTGTTACCCAACACCACAGAACTCAACATCTGAGGAACATCTTGTTTCAGCAGTGCAGTCTGATCACTTAGAGCAGTGAGCTCCGACAGCTCCATTTTGACTTCCAATGGTATGAAACTCAGAAAAAGAGCCTTGTGCTCTCAAGAGCATTGTGACTCCTAAACCCCACACTAGCACTGAACCTGATTGAACAGCAATCGCTCGATTGCTGTGGAAGTTTTCTAACCACAAAGTGGGCATGGAGGCACCCCCACCCCTCCTCCCTGGGACACAGGGAACAGGCTCGTGACTACACAGAGACACAGCCTGGAAGAAGGGTCCAGCTTCTCAGGACTTCCCAGTACAACACATCCTTGCTTTGGTTCCCCTTCAGGAAGCTGCTTGATAAATAACAAATTAAGTCTGCTACCACTGTTCCTGACCATGTCTTCAAATCCTGCAAATTCACACCTCTGCTTGCCCTGATCTTTTTAATTTTAGGGGTTTTTTTTTCATTTAGGAATAAAAAAAAAAACCAAAACAGTTTTGGACTATGCTTAATCGACGTAAAGTTTAGCCAGGAATTTTTCTTTTGTCAACTTCTGTGAGCCTTTTAAGAAAAGAGCTTTTAAGAAAGGCAACAGCAAAGCAGAGCACTGCCTTCCTTGTGCATGCCCCTCACCTCACACACCTGAGGGATTCAAAGAGCAACTCTGTTCTGTCTTGGAAGATTGAGGGCCTTGGTGAAAAGGCACCTTGTCAGAAGAGAAGTTTCACTCCCTGTTTCAGCAAAGCCTAGGTGGGATCATATGAAGTCAGATCAGCTGGAGATTCCCATGACACAGGGTTTTTTACCTAAATTCGGCAAGAGGGACCAGTTGGTAGCCCTGTCCCCCATACAGAACCCCACTAAAAGTTCATCTCCACAACTGCTTTATGACTCTCTTGAAAGGACATGTCAAGGGTCCCTTACCAGCAGTGAAGGTGGGACTAAACACCAAAATACTTCCACAAACATGCATTCCTAGTTTTGTGTAAATCATCCTCAATATTAGTTGCATTAGTTGCACCTCTTCAAAAGGATGTGAGGTCAAAAGCAAACAAGGTGGTGGTGGGGGTTGGTTGTTTTTTGTTTGGGTAGAAGGCTACTAGCTTTCCTATTAGTTTTTTTTTTTTTTTTTTTAATACCAATCATGTGTTTTTAAGCCCTTGTGCCTCAAAAATCTGTTCTCCTCTATGCTGGACTACAGGCCAATCAAGAGGAAAAATGTCTGTTCGCTAATGTTAAGCATTATCCAAACCACCCAGTGACAGGAAAAGGCAGGGAAAAGGCTGCAGGAAATGTCAAGAATGACCACAGTTCTTAAGGCCAAACAGTAAAACAGAAAGTTATTAACTGATGTAATGAAGGAGAAACACCTAGGCCAAGGATCAAGAAATGAAATAAAACTTTGGTTTTGAGTCCTAGATCTAGAGACACCAGGCAAGTCCTTCCTCCTCATTAGAAACAGACTAAAATTAACTATGAATATCCAGATCTTCAAAGTTACTACAAACCTCTGAAGCTAAATCAGAAGCTTGGGTCAGCAAAGGGCATGAAGGCATGATGCTTGCATTAGTGCCACAAAACAAAAGATGCTGGTACTGGTCACCCATCCTACCTTTTTGAGGCCCTGAAAGAGAGTCCCTGGGTCCAGCCCAAACCTTCTGTCCACCGCAGCTTCATATTCTGCAGAGAAGAGCAAACCTTTGCTAAGGATACAGCAGCCAGAGCAGGGATTCAGGAATGTAGCCTCTGCTGCTCAAGAGCAACATGTTCCCACGTTGTCTCTGCCGATGGAGATACTCGGAGCCACGGAAGGGCACATCACCATGTCACCGCTCACCAGGCAAGCTTCCTAACCAGGCCATGGCTCTGCTCCGCAGCAAAGGCAAAGCCATTGAATTGCCCAGAACCTATGCCTTGATTCCCCCTCGCAACAAGGGCAGGAGCAGGCAGCAACCAACCTTTTATCACACACAGAACCTGCACCAATCCTCATTTCCCCTCTTTCAGGTCTGCCTGGTTTCTCCTGCCAGAGCAGAAGGGACACACAGACCTGACAGTGACCAGTACAGCCACAGCAGGGCAAAGTCGCTCAGAGAAGCTGCCTCCAGAGCCCATTCCCATGCAGCCTTTTGCTATCTCCACAACAGACATGCTGCACGTGTGGGTGCACAGCCCAGCACTTCCTTCATTGCCCTGCAAGTGCCTTTCTGGCACTCCCGTTCTTCCCTTAAGGTCTTTTGAGAGCCAGCTAGGGTCATTAATGTAGAACACCTTGCTGATTAAAGCCTAACAGGATGCATTACACATTTCCCTAACGAGCCCTTCTAACTAGCTATACTTTTATTAGATAATACCCTTTTCATTTCCCTTAAGGTGCCGATGTGCCAGAACACAGCTTCTTTTCATCTACAAATTGTATTTAAATTGTTTGAAACCCCGCCATTCCTTTGCACTGCAAAGCACCACTGAAGCAAAACTAGGCCGTTGCAGAAGCTACCAGGAGGTTACACAAAGCACTGGCGGGTGTTTGGAAACAAACTGACCCCAAAGCCGGGCAGACAACCCAGCACAGGAGCCCCAGAGCTCCAGGCCCCACCTGCCCTGGGGCCTCCCCAGGCTCAATCCCCAGCAAGCACCATCAGGGGGCACAGCTGCTTCTGAACCAGCCACCTCCAAGGGGCTGCAGGTGAGAAGGTTCAAGACTAGGCAGGAAAAAAAACAAAATCCAATTCAGAGCCAACATTCCTGCAATTCCCCACATCTGAGTAGCTGAGCTTCAGAGATATCTCATCTTTTCTCATCTTTATTCTCTGCTATCAGAGATATCTCATCTTTTCCCTAACAGCCGAGTGCCAGGGCACCATTGCCAAGGGCCCTCCCAGCACTCCAGACAGGAAAGCCTTGGGAAGAGCTCTCTGCCCGGCTGGCACCTGGCTGCTGCTTCCTGAGGCAGGGCCGGTTAGAGCACAGGCACTCCTCGCAGAGGAGCACAGGAGAAACCACCCCGCAGAGGACAACTCCAGCCGAGCAGCCCCACCGGCCGCCGGCTGGAAGCGCTGCAGGGGCGAGCGCATCCGCACCGCACACTTACTGCGAGACACTCGGTGCGCTTCGTAGAAAGCGTAGAGGTGGGAGCCCACGGCGAGGAGCCCGTAGAGACACATCTCCCAAGCCGGCAGCAGCATCGGCCCGGGGGCCGCTCCCCCGCAGACCCCGCCGGCCGCCTCCCTGCGGGGAAGGAGAGGAGGGCAGAGGTTTCCCCGCGGCAGACAGACGGGCAGCGGGGCGCACCGCACGCCGCGACCGGGGCGGGCCGGGCAGCGGCCACCGAGGGCGCCTCAGGCCCCGGCGCTCGCGGCCCGGCGGCGGG
>VZSF01002310.1:945920-1003606 GCA_013398295.1 Chionis minor
TCCCGGCCGCCGGGCGGCGCCGCGGCGGAGCGAGCCCCGGGGCCGCGGGGCTCCGCCGGATGCTCCGTGGAGGGGGCGCCGGGGCAGGCCCCGCTCCTCGCCGGCTGCGGCTGCGGCTGTGGCCCGGCCGACACATGCCTGGGGAGCTGCCGCGGGGCTCGCTGGCTGGGGAACGGTGGTGTCCCTCCGGGGACCGCGTCGGGACCAGCACCGTTCAGTATCGTCATCCACGACACGGGCCGTGGGATCGAGCGCACCCTCAGCAAGTTTGCAGATGACACCGAGCTGCGTGGTGGGGTTGACACGCCTGAGGGATGGGATGCCATCCAGAGGGACCTGGACAGGCTCGAGAACTGGGCCCACGTGAACCTCATGAGGTTCAACAAGGCCAAGTGCAAGGTCCTGCGCCTGGGTCAGGGCAATGTTTGATATCAAGAGAGGCTGGTGGATGAAGGGATTGAGAGCAGCCTTGCCGAGAAGGACCTGGGATTACCAGTGGATGAAAAGCTGGACACGAGCTGCCAATGTGTGCTCACAGCCCAGAAAGCCAACCCTATCCTGGGCTGCATCAAAAGGAGCGTGGCCAGCAGGGCACGGGAGGTGATTCTGCCCACTCCACTCTTGTGAAACCCCACCTGCAGTACTGCATCCAGCTGTGGGGCCTACAGGAAATATGGGCACAAATATTTTAGCAGGGTCTGTTGTGATAGGCGAAAGGGTAATGGTTTTAAACTAAAAGAGGGAAGGTTTAGACTAGGTAGAAGGAAGACATGTTTTACAATGAGGGTGGTGAAACACTGGAACAGGTCGCCCAGAGAAACGGAAGATGTCCCATCCCTGGTCAGGTTGGACGGGACTCTGAGCAATCTGATGTAGTTGAAGATGTCCCTGCTCATTGCAGGGGAGGCTGAACTAGGTGACCTCTAAAGGTCCCTTCCAACCCAAACTATTCTATGACACGTTGTTGTCTTTGGGCATGAAACATGCAATTCAGGTCTGCTTAGGTCTGATGAGAACCTATCAGTTGTCTTATACCAAAGACATGAATCATTTGGGTAAGAAGTTACGGTTCTGGTCAGTTTCCATAGCATTTATCACAACCTGACTCCCTCACAGCTGAGGGATTTGTAAGAGACTATCACTTGTATAAAGGTGTCTGGGAAAAGGGTGCCTGCTTCACTGTTTTACAGGAACTGGGACAAGCCTTAGGGATGGCACTGGGAGACAGTTAGGTGCTGCAAGGAAGAGTGAAAACACAGATGTCTTCTTCAACATACCGATCTCTGAAAAGTTGGTCCAAGAGACATCATGTAAATTAAAGCTGAAGTATAAGTGAAGGATTGTATTCAGACCAAAACAATGCCTGTAACAGTCTCTCACAGACTTTTTTCCCTCCCCTGGAGTTCAAGGTACGCTAATGCGGGGACACTATTTTTATGGTCATCATGACATAATTTGAGAAATTAGCAGGTCTGAAGGGCACCACTAAAGCAGGAATGTGGGGCTGAAGTGCTGGTGCTGACAACCACCTCAACGTGCATTTTAGCAAGGGGAGAGGATTCCCTCCTCTTGGCACTTCAGACACAGCTAATGAACCTCACTGCTCTTAGTGTTAAAAACACATTGACTTTCCAGCCAAAAAGGTTTGGGCAGTTCACGCTCATCTGATCTTGCACCATATGACATTTATCCCTCTCTGTTGTTGACATCAGTGATGTAATTTTTTAATGGGGGAAACATTTCATATCCTCTTGTGGATGTTGGCCTGCTGAATCTTTAAATTCCTCTTATAAAATAGGATTTCAGTTCTCCTGCTCACCTTGAGGCCTTCTTTGCATATTCAAATTCCTATTTCCTGATCTTTGAAAGCCAGGCTTATGTCTGATGCTCCAGGTGAAGTCTCACTGGTACAAGAGGTTAAGTCTTCCCTGTCTTAAACAGACATGCATCTCCTGGTGTCTCCAAGAATCACATCTGTCCGTCAGAGCCAGGTGGTAGTCTCTAATCATTTTGCCTTTTGCCTCTAATTTTTCTTCCCATCTGTCTTTACCAGGCAATGACTCACCTTCAGTTTACAGTGTTAATTTTGATAGCCCCTAGGTGTAAGATACCACATTTATTCTGGGGAACTGCCGTAAAATCTCAAGGTCATGTACATCCTCCTCTATGATACCCAGATCCTCTTCTCTGCTGACCGAGCTTCTCCAATTTTTGCCCTCAGCAGGTTAGTCAGTACCTTCTCTCCCCCAAAAATATACCACCTGCATAACAGCACCAGAACAGCACTCCTGAATTTGTAAAAACATTCCCACAGCGCTGCAGCCGAGTTATGGCCACTAAGGGTCAGCAGAGCTTGTGTTTTCCTGCAGTTTTGTGGTTTCTGGTCAACAGTGTGAAGTCGGTATAGTCAGCAGGCCCTCTAGGTGGCTGCATAACACAAACAGTATGCATGCAGGAGTGGTACTGCAGCTTCAAAAAGGGAAAAGGTATAACAACTTACAGGTTTTACATCACATTATACTGAAAAGGACATCTGTCATTAGTTACGTGGTGACATCCAGAAGCCCATGCATCCTCTGTGACCACGTGAGCAGCTACCCTTCCACAAAGGCCATGGAGCAGGAACACTGATGAACTCTGACAACTGACAATAGTCCCAGCTGGAAGATCTCACTGCCTGGACTTCTACATTAGATGATTCTTTTTTTTTTTTTTCATTCACCTTTATTCAAAGAATTTTATATAGTAAATTTGTGACAAGAATCTCAATGAATGACTTTGCAAGGCTAGCTGTAAACTAAGCTGCTGAACATCACTGGCACAAACACCTATTCATTGACGCAGACCTCACCATTACAGATGGCACAAATAAAAAGCGAGTCCTGCCGCTGCTATAGTCACTGAAAGGGATTGGAGGAACCTGAGAGCAAAAACCCTAGAAAAGTGGCAGCAGAAAGCCTCACTTCTGATCTATCAGCGAAGAGGTAAGGTTTTTTAAACGTCTCTTGCGCTGTGACCCAGCAGCTGCACAGGCCTGGCAGTGCCTTCAAGGCATCTGCCCTTTGGGAAGAAAGTGGTGTGAAGTTGAGTAAACGTGCGGCAGGTTTCTCTGAGGCCAAAAAGAGCAAACCACCTTGGGCAGAACGATGATTTGTGATGATAGAGGTGTCTCTCTGGGTCAAATTCAGAGCATCACTTCTGTTTGAAGGTTTGCACCACTCTTACTCTCTGCCAGAAAGGCTACAGAGTGCAGAGGCAGCAACCTGCCAAGGAGGTCCATGTCCATCTTCACTACTGGGAGCCAGCAGGAAGGCATCAGGTCCCCACCACAGCCTTGATGAACAATGGAGGGTGCAGTGCCAGTCACTTGCAGATCAGTTCAACCATCAACAGAAGAGAGTCCATCTCTAGCAGGTGTTCATGTCCCCTTTTTCAGTTTTATCTCTTCTGAAGATGTTACAGCACCTGGGTTGGAAGTGTTGAGTTTTGACTGTGAAGTTCACATGACTTTTGGTGAGAGTCTCCCTTTCTTATGTGATCAGCTATAGATGTGATAATCAGAAACTTAAGCAAATGATTCCAGAGTCAAGGAGGACAGAGGTAGCAGGAGGCCTTTTAAAAGGGCCTGTACTATTGCCTTTCTATGCAAGTTCTTCTGAGGTGAGCTTGTTACAGAGCTCTTAATTTCTAGGCCCTCATCACAGCCATGGGGACAGGGCAGGGTGAGGCCATAAAAGGCAATGAGGTGGGTGACTGAGGCATTCTGCAGCTGGGAAAGTGAACCAGAGCTCATGTGTTTGAGGAAACTTTTTTTTTTCTTTTACTTGTCATTTATTTCACATGCAGTTAAGAAGTCAAAATGAGTACTTATGAATCCATCAGGGGAGTCCTCAGGCTGGCTAAAGCATAGGGCTTCTCACTGCTTTTCTAAATCTAAAGTCCCCCTGGGAATTATAAGCAGTGCCCTGGAGCTTTCCCTCACAGGTTGATATCTCATAGCATTGAACCAAGCCTCTTCCTTTCATTCAGCTTCTGGAAATCACACAGTAATGCCCCCTGCGTGCAACATTTGAATGACAGGACACGATCAGCACCCACTGAGAGTCTGCAGATTAGAAGGTCAGCAGCAGACAGGAGGATGAACTACGTATATTTAGAAGAAATCACAAGTATGGCAAGAAATCTCCACATAGCAAAACACCAGTATTTAAATGGGGAGAGTCAGAAATATAAAAGGTGTGGTATTTACAAAGAGAGCCAAGTGAGTCTTCCAATAGCCAAGTTAAATACGACACAACTGAGGTTAACGTGAACCCTCCCTCCAGAGATCTCAGGCATGGAGTTATGGACTCTGGGGAGACAACGTGCAAGTTTGCCCTTTTCGTCTTGCTTGGCTTAATGAAAAGCGAACATTACACTAAGTTGGTCAGCACTGCAGATAGCCACAGCTTTTTTCAGGATCCTCTCTCCTCTCACCCCCAGCCCTGAAACTGGCTTTTTGTGAAGTGCCAAGAATTTTTTTTCCCCCATCACCTTTAGCCGTATCTATGTAGACATTGTTTATAAAGAGATCCTTGCAATGGTAAAGTTAGTGTTGCTATGCATGCAGATATAATAATTTTCCTGGCTTCCTTTTAATGAATCCCTCCCATCTTTGAGAACTTGTTTCATGCTCTGAGGCTGGAAAATTACCATCACGCTTCTGACTGGGGATTCATAAAATTACTTTTGGAAAAAATACATTAAATTAGTACAGTATTGTAACTAAGCAGCTTACTGTTGGATTCACGCTGAACATCTCAGAGGCTTCCGCGTCAATACACTACCTGCTTTGCTTAACTAAAGCTCTGAAAACCATGGCTCCTGGTCAGAGCCTTTTAATGGATTTCTTTACTGATTAGCCGTTCTTCCCTCCAACGAAAGCAGTATTGTAAGCGAAGTCATACAGCCTTGCTCTCACCATGGATGTAGAGTCCATTTGTGTATGGTTACCGGAGCTTGGGTGAGATTCAACTGTGCTACCTTGATCATGTTAGCATCGTAGTTAATCATGCTTGAGGCTTAATTTCTAAGTAGTCAGCTATTAAACACAAAGGGGTTTTGGTTGTTGGGGGTTTTTTTGGTTGGCTTTTTTTTTTTTTTCTTTTTCACACAATATTCCTTAGAAGTTATCTAGCTTTAAGTATGAAATGATGGGGGTTAA
Source organism: Chionis minor (assembly GCA_013398295.1). NCBI lineage: Eukaryota > Metazoa > Chordata > Aves > Charadriiformes > Chionidae > Chionis > Chionis minor. The sequence continues at coordinate 951,124 of VZSF01002310.1, forward strand.
GGGGATGGTGAGTCAACTCCTACATACCTTAGCCATCATATTGAAATCTCCCATGATTCCTAGTGAGGAAGTGGATAATCCACTACTAGAATATTTAAACACCTCAGTATTTAGTATCTCAATCATCCTTGGGCAGAACGGATGGTCCAGTCCAAACATGGGAGAAGGGATTCCTCAAAAATCCCTACTTCATGTATTATTTTTCTTACCATTTTTAAGTAATAGTGGAATGAAACTCAGGAAAAAGGGCAGTTCACAGCCAGCTTAATTATAATTTACATTATTACAAACAATGGCAAGACTCCCATCTGACCTCCAACAGGGCAAGTAGCTGACAAAATGCAAGTAATGCAAAAGGTGGTTTAAATTTAGTTATACTGAGGTTGTAAATCAGATGCAAATCTTATTCTATTATACCACATTATACACATCTTTTTCAGTGGCATAAGAAATCACTCCTATCTGTGCACATCTATATTTAATCCATAGCTATATTCTTGAAAACATTGCCTTTTTAATCAGTTCAGTGAATGGAATAAATGTACCAAAAAAAAAAATACATCTCAGATTACTATATGATAATTGACAAAAAATATTCAGACAGAATGCTCTCTTTCCCTGCCTACTGAGCAAATTTTCTAAACTCTCCATCTCTTCACATCGCTTCACTATATGAACAGCCAGCAAAGGATCCTTGCAGCTACCACAACCACCTGTACTTTACTGGTTTATCCCTTACTTCCTATTGTTTGCCATGCCTTTGTGACAGAGCAGGAATACATTCCAGGTTGATGATTTCTATTTGGCAGAATGCTTTTCTTTTGTCTTTTTAAGGTCTGTGAAACTAAGAGGGCTCAGTGGAGCTGACTGTTCACAACATCACAAATGAGGCCGATACAGACAGAACCAGCAGAGGAACCAGAAGCTTCTCCTTCATAGCAATCAGGCAAAGATATAAGCCTCAGTCTACAACCTAAGCCATTCTATGATTCTATGAACTTTCTGGTAGAAGTATTATTTCTTAAAAACATTTCTAAGTGGATTGGATACATTCTGACATCTTTTATGAATGGATTTTGATACATCTTAGCTTCACGAGCAATGCCAGTATCTTCCTTATTATTCAGGCTGCCCTCTCTTCAGGGACTTTTTGTTCCATAACTGTGTGGGGCCTCGTTAGTGATGCTTTAGTTGCCAATTCTTCCTTCTAAGCCCTGCCACGACACAGATGTTAAAAAGTCACTAATACTAAAGTCAATGCAAGCATATTCATGGTCACAGCCCCACATGCTCCTTGGCTACCTGGTGCGTTTGTGGCCTTATGGCTGCAGGGTCCCTTTTCCCTTACACATATGCACACTTGGATCAGTCTGTACCTGCCTCCACATTGTATTGTAAATAAAAAGCCTATAGCAGGTTTCCTACCTGAATACATGGATGACATCTTAAGAACTAAGCTTACCAGAACTACTGGTCAGGAGGAGCCTTCCTCTGAGGATATTTCAGAGAAGAAATCCTTCTGTATTTTTCATCTAAGAAGCTTTCTTGCTTTGTGTATTGACTTTCTCCTGATTTGTCTCCATTTTATGATTCACCTTTCCCTGAAGAGGGGGTAGTACTCCAGGATGGGCTTCCAAGTCACAAAACCCCTGACTTTAGGATGCAAACATCTTCTATTTTGCTTCTGTGTTTATGTAACAGACCATAAATGTATATAAATGACAAGAAGTGCTCTGTCATACTTGAAGCATTTTGTAGATTGTTCTTGAAATTATGCCTTTCAACAGGAAAAAGAATTCAAAGTCTCTCTTTGTGCCTGTGCAAAATGCCAGCAACATCTCACCCTTTTGCAGATAATCTCTTCATATAACGGTGCTAAAATATTAGCAAAAATTGCATTTGACTCATAAATATTTACAGCTATTTGAAATGCCAAAGTTTTTCTCTGCAACTAGCACAAATCAACTGAGTAACGTTGTGTACAATAAAAAAGTGGGTCACTGCCAACTGTGGCTTATAACTGCAACATGATTTGCAAATACATCAAATTGCTGCCTCAGGACAAGGTGCTGCTTTCAGTGCACAATGTCTTCATTGACTACTGTAGATTTGGAATAGGTTTCAAACCTCACATCTACCCTGAGCTGCCATAATCTTCACATCTTAATGAGAAGAGGATTCACCTCTTTAAAACACTACCTTGACACTGAAAATGAACTTAGTAAGGACCAACCCATCCAAATGATGCAAGCCCTGCAAGACAGATCATCCTCTAGGCTGCCTGGAGGAGACAACTGAGAGTCAACATCTCTGGACAGTGGTTTACACAGTTGTGTCAAAGGAGATTTAGTGCAAAATGCAAAACCAATTGTATGGAAGACCAAAAACCAGAAAGATCTTTTCCCTCGTGAGTGTCCCAGATACTAGGTACAGCGTCACACTTGTACTTTTTTCTCTTTTTGTCCCCAAGTATCCTGCATTCTTTTTTTTTTTTGTCAGGTGATAGCTCTTTCATGGAAAAGCAGAGAGCTCTCTTTCCCCACCACATTGTTTTTCATGAGCTTACTTCTGTTATGGAGACAGGTGGAAACTCTGAGGCTGAAGAGAATACAAGGTCTGTCACTATCCCGTCCTGAGGTTTGCTCTGAGCTTTAGTTTGTGCCAAAGGGGACGAACCATATGTATTTTGAATAGAAAATGGTGATGGCTGCCTTGAGGATGTAGAGAATGAGTAGGACCTTCTCTGGCTTCTGGGGCAAGCACACTCCTAGCAGCCCTTGGGGAGTGCGGATAGACTGTCACCGAACTCCGAGATGTCCTACAAGTTTTCACAGTACTCCCTGGGACACACAGAGTCTGCACAAGAAATAAAGCAGAGCTTCGGGTGCCTGAAGACATTTTGGGCCTAACAGAGAAATGTTAGAGCATCTCAGCATCGCTGGCATTAAGTGGTTTTAAGTGGCAGTGTTCAATGAGGTACCTCCAGTTCAGCCAATTTCTGGTTTAGATGCCAGTCCTTCTTTGGAATTAGCCCATCATTTAAGTGACTGTTGATAGCCTTTTCTCCAGAAGGGACTTTCTAGAGGAAGGGTCAGACGATAGACCTGGCTCAACTACCCTCATCGATCAGAGTTGCAGCCCATACATAGAGAACTAGGCTAAAAAATAGCCTTCCATTTCCCTCATGGTTGAAATTGCTTTTTGTTTTACAGTGTGGTCTTTGAGAAAACTCTGCCTTCTAATGCCAGTTTTTGCTGCTCACTTTGTTCTGCTCTTCCGACACCTGATCTATGACTACTTTGCAACACAAAAGAGAGAGACCTGATCTGCGGGAACTGCTGCTGACCTACACTCGGAGACAACTGCATGCCCAGTATGACTCTCCACTGAGTTGTCAGTTTGTTTTCAGCTGAAACATTCTGTGGGCATTTTGAATAAAATATTCTGAAAAATATCTCTCTTCACCATTTCTATTGCAACATTCTTACCACAAGGAAACAGTGGGGAGCATTTTTGGTTTCCACTTTCTATAGCTTTTTCTAAAGAAATGCTATTGGGGATTGCTCTAAAAACACAGTTGTAGGTCCTGCGGTATGACTTAAGCATTTAATCTGTCCCGATTACTTTATAACAGTGCAGAACACCATTCTTATGAGCCGCTTGTATTAAATCTCACACTTAGAATGCACTTTTCATCATCAAAATGTTTTCCAAGCATTAATTTTCCAGTACCTTGTAAAATTACTCAGCAAAACAAAGTGATATTATCATCATCTTGCAGATAAAGAAGCTGAGGTGAAGAGATCAAGTGATTTACGCAAAGCCTTGGAGAGAATCATCGTCAGCCTAGGACTGAAACTGGGAGTTTCAGGTTTTGTCTTGTGCTCAGAACAATACTTCATGCGTCCCCTCTAAAGGCTAACCATTGCCAATAATAGTCTGACTTGATGATCCTTCCAGGCATGCTCCAAGGCACATTTGCTTTCCCGATCTGAGAGAGCAGCTCTGGCAAGAAAGCCAACAAGCCTTCAGCTACTGGGTTATTAATGCCTGGGTGATGCCTGCTCTTGGAGTAGTCTGTTTGAATAATTGTGTTTTAAGAATGTGCTAGGAAGTGCTTTGAGAAAAGCGTCCTTTTTAACTAATGAATGTTTACAGGGAATAAATACGTTAAAATAATGCATCAGTGTTCTGCACATCAATAGCTGCTCTCATTTATGTCCATTTTCTGAAACGGCGGGAATCAATGAAAAAGAGGCAGACGAAACAACTGTTAAGTACGATATATACCTTCTTGAAGGGCATAAATGAAGAAATTGCTAAGTTATTACAGCTTGAAAGCAAGTAAATTTTTTTTTGTATTTTCTGAAGTGAGGAGAAAATAGGTAAAGATGTATGATATTATGGTAAAAAAACTACTTTGGGAGGTTACTTATGTTCCCTTTCTGAGATGCCTGCTATCTGTGACTCCTCAAAACATTATTGTAAAGATGAAAAACATTCACTACAGCCTCAGAAGAACTTAGAAATTTGCAAAATGTTTCAAGAGGATGAATGTGACCTATTAGCGAAGAATACTTTTCAACAGTAATTTTCAACAAATTGGTTTGTTTTCCACTACTGTATAACATCAGTGTCTTTTCCCTTTCATTAGAACTAGTCAATTTTTGAGGCTCTGAGTGGAAAAAAAAAACCGCAAAGAAAGAAGAACATGATTGTTAAAAGCAGCTTAAGTGCACGCAGCACAATTTTTGATCATTTACTACTCTGTTACCATTTTTATTCTTGGTATTGCTCTTTCTGTGGAAGAAACCTGCAAAATCCTGTTTACTACCAATACCTTTTTCTAGTGTCCTCTGTGAATCCCAGATGTTTAGTCACAAACTGTGCAGGAGCAAACGTCCGCTTCCAAATGACCTTTTTTGATTCCCATTCAAAAATCTGCAGTCACTTAAACCTCGCCTGCTTGACAGTGCACACACCCACACAAACAGGACATTGTTCTCTATTCATCATGCTTGAAAACCATGTCTGAACTTGTGTGTTAAAAAAAAAAAAAAATCATGTGGACTTAGCTGTGGGATACATATTTCTTTGCTATGGCCCGCAGCATATTTTTTGTTAAGGGCACACAGAATAGGTGCAGTGGAGTTTTAAAAATTAGGACAGGATAATGCCACTTTCCCAGGGCAAGGCAGCTCTCTTCTAACTTTGTTTTAGGAGTTGGCTGACAGCATGGATCGGCCACGTAACGATTCAAGTGGCGGAATCGGAGAATCTCAAAGTGCCATAATCTCTAGTATCTTACTTATACTAGGTAATAGCTGTATTAGAAAATTAGACTAAGTCAGCCTGAAAAAGTATGTAGATCAAAAGGAAAAGCAACAATTCTAGTTTTGATGGATAACACTAGCTGTAACACAGAACAACTCACAGAGGACACGGCAGTAGTCCATGGATCCAGATCTGGTACCCACAGAGACAAACTCTGAGGCTGGGAGTAGAACGAGCTACTAACAAGTCCTGCAGCTGAGAGACAGCATGTAGCAGGAGCCAGCGGCAGCGGGACAGGGAAGCACATTTCAAACATTGCTCTGTTGTCCAGGGAAATTCAGTCAAACTGCTACAAGCACCGTTTAGTCTTCGAGCTGCCCTTATATAGCTGGTATAAGCCTACATGCACTGTACCACCAAAATTGGATATGATCTTCTCTGGGACATTGTCTGTCCCTCAGCGACACTTTGGCAGGCAAACAGGCCCGGAGAAGTACATAACCATTCCCTGTTTCAGACTACGCTTCTCCCAATGAATTACTTCCCAACTAAGACAAGTTCTTCCTAGGTACAAGAGGAAGGGTTTTTTTCACATATTCAGGTCGGAACACCATACAGGTCCAAATTACACTGTTTCATATATATAAATAGATCTGCGAAGCATGGAGATGCTTCTCTTCACGTGGACAAACACCTCTTGACTAAAGAAAAATTATTTCTTCACCAGGCAGCCAAGAGGTGTGTTTCACCAGGCATGCTTGTATGATGGCCTTCCAGGAGTGATGAAATTACTCTTTGAGAGAAAAAGTCCAGGTTCATAACTGTTCACAGGAGCCTTATTTGACCACATGTACCTTCTTAAGGGAGTTCAGTTTTGAATTGGCATAGTACCAAAACAATTTGATTTTGAAGGTATTAAACCGCTCTCTGTCTTCTATAAGTGGTAACTGTCCTTCACCCGGCAGCCCATTCTCCTTTGGATATCAACACACGCTGCTCTCACAGGGGAATCAGAACTGTGTGTACATCACTACTGAGGACAGTGTTCTCATCCGTTTTCACCCCGATACATGCACTGTGCCCGAAATACCTGGTCCTACTGCAAAGAGTGAGAGCAAAAGCCTTGTGTGGCTACTAGGGACCCTTTAGTCCCCAGGTCAGAAAAATCATTTGAATTAATGGAACTTGAGAGCACGCTCAAGTGGTTTGCTGAATTGGACTGATTTGCTCAAATGAGACTTCTGTCTTTGAGGAAATAGTCAATGCTACCAGCCCAGCTCTCCCAGGCAGCCTTACAATAACAAAACACAGAGTGTGTTCATTAAATAAGAACATGGAAATACCACCAGGTGAGTAAGCAGATTGCAGTTTCAATAGTGTTTTCATCACAAACATTGTGAATTTTTTTTAATTATTATGAAAAGCTCTTTGACAGTGTAATTTTAAGTAAATCATTCTCTACAAAGCTTTTTTATTTATTCTTTACAATTTCCATCATTGGATATTAGCCTCTTCAAAGGAAGAGCAACTTGTCAGAAAAAAATGCCTATTTCAGAATTTAATGAGAACATTTATTCTTTCTTTCCTCTGAAGAGGATTATAATGTGATGGGTGAAGTATGGAAAATAATTAGTCCCATTGGAGAGTAAACTCCAAACAATATTTTCTCTTTTTACAATCTGTACTGGGTGAACAGGATTTGGTTTTGGTTCATCAACCAAGAAAATTATTAATTAATTCTAATAGCAAAATCTCTGTCCTGGTAGATCTCTGTCTTCCGTACCTTAAAACACTCAACTTGGCTTTCAGATTCCCAGATCTGCTTCTAAGAAATAGGGTATAAAAATTCTCCTTTCACTATTTGGTTCTGGATAACATCACTATTTTGCAGCCAAAATATTCAGGGGTCAAATCAGCTGTATGGCTAGATAGGCAAGTTACTCCCTCCATATGTAAAATATCACTTGAATAGTCTGTGAAAGGGTTTTTAGCACACACAAATTCAGATGCTCAGCTGGTATAAACCCGCACAGCACCACAGACATGAACTACCTAACACTTTTGTCCTTTAATCTCAGAATCCCTAAATTAGACATAAAACGGCCAAGTTAACAGACTGAGGATGAAAAAAGGTGCAGTTACAATAACTAAGAAAGCAGAAAAGGAGCTCCTTGCACTGTTTATTTCAGTGTGTTTTCATTTTTCATTACGACCAAATCCTTTAAAGTGCTGAGGGGATTTTTTTTCAAGGCACAATCTGTGGGAACGGGTAGAGCTGTTCAGGAGAAGGGACAGAGCAAAGATGGAAGCTAAGGTGGTCGAGCATCACTGGCATGAGAGGAAGAAGATACGGTGGGTATCAGCATAAAACAAATTATTGAGGGATGGAAAACCAGCTGATCAGCTCTGCAAGGGAACTACTTTCCACATCAGGGCTCTCATGTTATCTTGGCTCACAGCTACATTTGTGCCGATCTTTGAAGCCTCTAGCAAGTCACCTAGTCAATCAGGTGGTATTTCATATACCCTCTCCCACTGTTCATCAGACTGATGAGGCTAATGTCATACAAGCAGCACACAGATACCTGTGACGCTCTCAGGAACCCTTCCACGCAGGCCTTTGGGAAAGGGCTGGGGAAACTACACAGGAATTTCTGAGTCACTGTGTCCAGGACTCAGTGCCAGACTTTCAGGCTTGTCTGGCTCCCAAAGAAGCCTCTGTCATCCTTGGTATACGTTGAAGTAATCTATAACAAAATGCCATAAGAGATGTTTTTCAGAGCGGGTATTAATGTGGAAAAATATCTGTGTAAGGCACTAGTCCCCTAGGAAATTGTATTCCAGACATTATATTCCTGAGATGATCCCATTTCGTTATCAGGCTTCATGCCCTTGTGACTTTGTGTAACCAGAAGCTGGTTACAACGTGACAAAAGATGACTTTTGTCTCACCCCCCCACCAAAAACCATCAGAAAACAAGCAACTTTCGACTCCCAGTTCTAAAGGGCAGGGGGCTGGGAAAGTGAGTGAGTTTCAAGATAGCTGCTCATTTCCCTCTGTGACTGGAAACTAATTGCTGCAACCACAGAATACAAAATGAAAGGAAAGCAAGACATAAAAAAGCAGGCAGTAACAGTCCTGGCTGCTAAATTAACAGAATTATATTATCTGTCTGCAAGACCATACTGAAAACTTGCTGTATTCTATAATCATACTCTTTTTTTATGATGGGTTGAGGCAGCATCTTGCTTTAGTTTTTCCACTGCGAACGTCAAAAAATAAATGATTTAAACCAGATGTATGGTATTTGTGCACATTTTAGGGCAGCTCCAATTTAGCAGATGCCTTGTATTAATAATATACAGTTGTGACAGGAAATGTGGTTTAGGTTCCTGGAAAAACATAAAAGCTAATTCCATTATTCCATTTCATGGTGCTTTTCCTCAAATGCTAAACTGGTTTTGATTATACTAAAACCTTATAGTGAGAAAACTTTGTGAAGAGTATTAACTTATCGGTGCTTATCCTCCTTCCTACACATCTCTTTCTGCTGACCTACATTCTGCGCTACCTGTGAACAAGCCTAAAACACACAGACAAAATTGTCCTACAAGAACAGGTAATGTTGCACAGTCCTTTTACTAAGACTATTGCAATTATTATTTTTCCTTCGAGATACTGTGTTCTGCTTCCCATTCTCTTTTTATTCTGCCTGAATAAAAGCATTCGGGCCTCTTTCAGTTTAACAAAACATTTCAACAACAACAACCACCACCCCCCCCCCCGCCAAAACCTCTTATCCATAGTAACTAGACAAATCACGGTAATTGATCTCTAGAGGGAGTTTATTAAAAGCCTAAGCACAAACACTTTCCAGAACACTGCTGTAATAAGCATGAACTCAAACAAATGCTCACTTTGCTATCTGCAGTTTGTCACTTGATACATTTTAACCAACTGACTTGAAAAAGGGTTTTTTTTTCCAGGAAAAGGGAAGCACATTCTGATGCTTTAAGAAATAATACTGAAGTGAATTCACTTCAACTAAGTTTGTCTTCAATGCCAGAAAACTTATGCAGCTTATGAACCCTCGTCTGTAAACAAAAGTTTTAAGTATGTGTTACTTGCAATGTATCTAAATACACATATTTTCACCAGTAAACGTCAACTAAGTCCTGGATTCAAGAGCATTAGTCCAATGATTAGCAAGCTATTTTATAGCCAAAGAAGAATCAAATATTTAATCAATACCTGACAGTAGAAAAGGGTAATCCAGACAACAACAAGCAATGAAACAACCCACACCACAAACACAGACAAACATCTACAGCTAATATTGTGTTTGGAGCAAAAGCAAATGTCTGGAGGTGAATTACAAAATTAGAAAAAGCTGAGTTTAATAAGAGCTTAACTGAGCTGCCCACAATGGAAAGAAAGTGCTTTGAGGTTTCACAGGGCTCAACCCATCCCCTCCAAAAATCTCTCCACCAGGGTATCAAATGCCAGCACACTTAACCAATGAAAAACTAATCAGAAGCATTACATCAAGCTTTCATTATTTCACCATGGTACAGTGACACAACACTGGGATCTTCTGAAAACTAGTGTGTAATTCCCACCCCACACCGAGGCATCACATCCATGTGTGGACCTTTCCTTACCCCCTCAGCATTACAGTATTTGTCATGGCACAGCTGATTTCTGTCAGTCTCTTTGTTTGTTGTGGCTTGTGGGATCTTAAAAGGTTCCAGCATTGTAGCTTTGGTTTTGACCTGCATCTTAGCCTAGGTGTTAGGTGAACAAACCCAAGGCTAGCTTTAGAAATCGGGATGAACCTACCATGCAGCTGAGCAGTTTTCAGATGTGGCCATGGTAGTCCTTGCAGCAGTAGTATTTGGAAACATCATTTGAAACACATCAGGAATTATGTTGACATGCATTTTGGTTCAGGCAGATTAAGAAATGCCACAAAAAAGATCCCCTCTCTGCTCTGGTTGAGCAAACGAGGAATGGAAAAGTCATTCTTTTTTATCATTCTGAAATGTTTACTGATACTTTTATTGCATACGTTTAAGAATCACAATGATCAATAATAGTTTTCTGAATTGTTTGGAAGATTTTCCTCTGCAAACCACTCTTCTTCTTATCTATCTTTTAGCACCTGAAAGTGCAGCAAGTGATTTCCTAAATAAGTAAAAGTCATGCTCTCTGCTATGAAGAGTTTTCAGTCTAGAGGGTAATGTCAATAGCTGAGGAGTACAATGTAACCTTGCTCACTGTAAGTAGTAGAAAATGAAGTAAACTGATGATTTTTTTCTGAAGAATGCACCCTGAAGTCCCTGATGAGGCCACCGGTGTTTAAAATACATATGTGTGTGTGTGCTTTTTCAAGAATTCTGCTCTACTGCTTCATACCAGAGCAGTAAACAGAAACAATGTCCCTTAACTATCCTTCTGCAGGCCTGCATCAATACAGATCATAACAGAGCCCTGGATCCTGTACCCAGCTTAAAATCACGTGGTAAAAACCCAAGTATTTTTGTAATAAGAAATTAACGGACTTAAATGTACTAAACAATGTCTTAATTCCAATCGTAAACATTGCAGAGGAAGCTGATATCAGATACTGGAGAAACAAATGCACAAATGTTGAAACTGGAAATATTCGGGTAATGAACAGCAAATTAGCAGCTGTAAGGACTGTTATCTCTTGGGTTAACCCTCCACATTACTGGGGCATGCACCACCACCTGAGATCCTTAAAGCAAAACTGAATTTCTTCCTTACAGTGTAGCTTGTCAGTCAACTACAAGACAGCTTTCACCAGGAAATCCTGGTAAAGTTCTGTAGTCTGTGTAATGCAGATGACTATGTTAAATCATGGCACTGGTCAAGTCTGGTCTTAAATGACATGAAATACCAAAAATGGTGGTATAAAAACATGGGGGGAAAAGCAAAGTATTTTGCATAAGAAAATAGAAAGCGCCAGTGGAAAGGAAGGCAGTATTTCTGCAGAGCCATGACTTTGCCTAGTCAAGTCTTGAAAAGTTTCAAGGAAGCAGATTTCAGCACCTTTCTGGGTAGCCTAGTCCACAGGTACAACACCCTCCTAATGGAGTTTTTCCTAACATCCCGTCTGAAAAATGATATTCCAAATAACAACAGATTTAATTAATTCAGTAATCGAAGCCTCCAAGAAAGAAGCGAGGAAAATCTAAATGAGTGTTTCATAGTGTGTGAAGAGCACCTAGGGAGTCTGACTGTCTCACAGGGATCTATGCTATACGTATACATTCACATGGTTGACTTGTGGCAAATTGCAGTGAGAAATTTCTGAGGATTTTTGAACATTTATCCCAGCGCTTTTCAGAGTGGTCTTCTGGGCAGAGATGCCAAATGGACTTCTACATTACCATTCTGAGCCATTAATGAGTACTTTTGTATGCATATATACACCCTCTCCTACAGGCACACATAAAGATTTTCAGAAGCGAGAAAATATTTGCCAAAGCACTATAGTTCTGTGTTGATAATAGAAATAATTTAACAGAAACATTTTACTTGGAATACTTTAGAAATTTCGGTAGCCCTTACTACACTATATGCTTGCGTAACTAGAATTAAATAAACTATAGTGGAAATACTAATTTGCATGTATTTGAATGTATGGGCATATGGCCACAGCCAGTATTTTTAAATATTGAAAGCTATTCTTACAACTTCAGACTGTGTTACCACGGTAAAAAGTATCCTCAAGGGGCACCATAGGTAATTTGATAGCTAAGTGTTCATAATAAGCTTGTTGATTTAACTAAAGGTTTGAATACCTGTGTTTGGTGTGACATCAGATATTTTTCTCTGATTCCCACTCTATACCCCTCTTTATGTTGGAAGGTACATGTCCACAAGACTGAAACTGGACAGGCAAAGACTTTCTAAATGTTGTAGTCATATAGTTCCTATAGCTGCACTGCTCTAATAATATAGCTGGAGAAAACCTCCTGGCCTCAACTTCGGCTGCTTTTGGTATGACACTGAAAGCACGGAAGAAGGCAGAGAAGTGTATAATGAAGACCCCACTCATATTTTCTTTGGTGCAAGATGCTCCCTCAGCCTGCTTACCAAGCGAGCATTTTAGCAGAGGATCACGCACCACTAAACCTCTGAGGAGCGCGTCGGCACTACAACTGTAGCGTGGTGCAGAGATAGCTAAGCTGGCTTCAGATGAGTTCACGCCAATGCTGGACATAGTCAAACTGCAGATCAGCCTGCCAAGAAGTGGGGTAAACCCTCTGCTCGTCTCCAGGCCACTGCAATTAAACTGATCCCAGTATCTGAGTCAGCTCAGGTATTTCCAGAACACACTGCAGACTGAAGTGTGAACGTGTCCTTTAAAGTGAAGAACCAGTAAAGGCTGAGAACCTCATCATTGCAAACATGGAAAATAGCTGACTTGACTAGTTTACGTACAGTCATACTAATGAAAGTCTAATTTAATCTAACACTTTGAAAAGGTCAATAAACACTGTTGCAGTTGGTGGATTTCCATCCATGTCTACTGAGATTTATTAAGAAGCTTAGTTTTTCCGAGAAGGATTACCAAAGAGAGAATACTGCCAAATTTTTATGTTTTACAAAAATAGTGAGTCTAAATCATTAAATCATAGCATTACATTTCTTCTGAAAATTCTGCTTTTCTATAAAGGACCAAATTATATTTCAAACCTGAACAGTGCTTATACTAATACAAAGGCTGAGGGTTTTAATGGGATCTGATCATGCAATCTGATTTGAAGGGAAATCTCTGGGAGTTTGGCAAGGGTACAAGCACAGTGAGCTCCTGTACTGGGATAATGACAGTGTACAAGCAGTCCCCTAAGAGTCACCTCAAGAGTATATGAACTGGAAAAGACCCACATCAGAGTGTGGGGGGCTTTGGGGTGTATGTAGGTTTATGTGCTTTTTTTTTTTTCCCTAGGCACATGCAGTATTATTTATAATATTCAGCCAAAAGGAAAGTTAGCATAATTAAGGAATGTAAAATCTTGCTTCTTCTTGTATTTGGCTTGATGGAATTATTTGACTATTCCATCAAAATTGGTTAGAGTTCCTCCCTTCAGAAAGGGTAAATGAGCTAAGCCAGTTATACTTCTGGTAAGAAGTCTTGTACATGCATACCCAGTACCCTGGATACTCCTACGAAGTGTTGTTTCCTTTGCAGATTTTTATTTCCATTGAATCTTTGGTCAGGAGAAATACCAGAAGCTGCCATTTAGGAAGTGATGCAAAGTGCACTTCATCCTCATTTCATAGCAATTACAGACTTCCTATGCAGTCTTCAGCAGCTTTTCATTTTAATTTAGTTTTTGAAAAAAAATTGTGGTTAACAGGTGGAGGCTAATAGCTTCTGATGAGGAAACAGCATATGCTAGATCTAAAGGTTTTGCTGCGTGCACAGGCATTGCCTGTTAAACAGTATACAATATACTCAAAAGGCCCAAAACTCTTCTTGCATCTGTAGGAGTCATGAGTAGTACTGAAGTGAGAGTCACGAGTGACACCAAAGAAGTGAAACTCATTTCCACAACACAGAGTTGATAAGTACCAGCTCTTGGTTGACCGGTCTTTTGTATTTCTACAGCCTTTTCCTGTCCCATTCTCAAGAGCAAAGACAGCTCTGTGAATGAAGTGACTTTAAGCCCCGCAAAACTCCATGAAAAACTCTTCAGCATAGAGATGTGGCTATAATCTCTGGCAGAAGAAATCCCTAGTTGCAGACTTCCAGAAACTGGAAGGGTACACTGAGAGAAACAAGCCTGTATTCTTGCCTAGTGTTTAAATGTTTTACCCAGGCTCTGCTATTAGCCCGTATCATGTGCGAGACATTGGAACAGGCAAGTCTCTGGTCTGACTCACTACAGCTGTTCTTAGGTTCAAAGGGCAGAGAACACGGCCCATCATTTAATCATTCGAATTTGCAGCAAACATGAGAAAATGTGTAATTGCCTTTCATTCTGGTTTCATTCACAATTTCAATCCTTCACTTTTCTGCCTCTGTAAACCTTAATTAATTCCCTTATAGAGGCAAAGTGAATGTGACATCAACGCCACTGACCTCTAGCTCCTCGCTCCCCTGGACACCTACTCACTATTTAGCCTCCTAAATCTAAGTTTTTTGGACAAAAGAGAAGTCACAGTCTGCCACAGCATGCAGCTCTGAAGTTAAAGGCACAATTTAGCACTAATGCCATTTTGTATTTTAGTTTTGCATTATTCATTTGGTTTAACTTTCCAGAGTTAAGCAATGGGAAATAAAGGACTATTCTGTCCTGGGAAACAGAATGAAAAGGCGCAGGGAGCTCCAGGTACCGAGTCAATGGTGAAGATGTCACCATAAATTCTAGGCAGACTGGGTGCTCTCCAGCCACGTTTCCCTTCTGGATGATGGTAGATGAGTACCTCACAGTACTATGCCACACAAATATAAACAGTCTGTGCTTTAATATGAGGCCTCATGGTACTGGTACATCCCCAAACACAGCAGTATGGAGCTAGGAGCAGGACCCTGAGTACACATGCTGTGCCTCCCAGGTCTCTGCTCTCCCTACAGAGCCCCTCTCTACTCCACAGTACAAAAGCAGCGTGCATATAGTTCCCTTCATTTAGCCCCAAGCGTTGCAGTCACTGTCACTTTACGAGATTTGGCAGGGAATGTCCTACACTGACTTCCAACCTCTCATCTGAAATGGAGCAGGCAAACATCACTCAGTCAGCTGACAATGGGGAGAAAAAGCTTTGATACACCGACTTAGTAAAACCCAATGCCTTGGTTGCAAATCCACTGTAATCCCATGTTATCAGAAAGAATTCCCACTTGTTTGAGAATCAGGAAGCTTTCTGGTATGCTATTATCCTCCCTAACATGCACGCTTCCTCTGCTGCTTTGCTTTTCTTACACAGTACTGCAGCACGTGGAAAATCATGAAACTGAACTGCCGATAACATCACACCTTTAACAAACTTGCCGACTGATGGATTCCTACCAGAGACTGTTCACTGAGCAAGCTTTAAATTTAGAAAGGCAAGCACGTAGCTTGACTGAAGGGAATGTCATCCAAGAAGTGGTGATATTGTAAGATAAATGTCTGAAAGGACCAGCTGTTGTAAAGAATAAGCTCTCAACATCTTTGCTAATGGAGTGTGGCTCTTTCTAAATAAGAAGGGGGAAAAAAAAGTGTTTTTGTTACTCCAGTCTATTACCAGAACGTGCTATCATAGCATATCATCAGGATATGCATGAAGAAACAGGAAAAGCATACGCATGGCAGGATACACACATGCATGGCAATGTCAACTTAAGATATAGGGGAAAAATAATTCTAGGATTTCGAACGTGTCCATTAAGTTAAAGTATCATCTGATATTTGAATAAAACCATGCTGGAGTGAAACTATACAACTGCCATAGATCACAAACCGTAAATGCAGCACATACCAATGAAAACTGTAACCTCATTGGGAAAAACAAATGAACAAACACATGACACCACAAATGTTTTTAGAGGTCTCTCTCCCTGCAAATATTGTACAGTCTCCTGATCTCCAGAAAGATGGAGAAAATTTCTTTACACAAGGCCCTTCAGTGCTTGAGTCTGCAGAGAAAAAAGACCAGATCTCTGAGGAGGATCAAAGTTTGCCTGCCAGAGCTCTGGTTTGGATTTACTCTCTTTCATCACACCCTTGTCCCAGCTGCTTGTTCAGTAAAAGTGACTCCCTCCTCTCTCGTTACACTACCCGTTCTCGCAGGAGACACTCTCTTAGCCTAGATTGTCTCCATTTTGTACCGAACATCTCTTTTTTCCTTCCCGTCTCATTTCTCTACTCCAGTCTTCAAAGGGGGCTCATCTCGCTGCGATGGCAGGACTCCCTGGGGCAGCCTCGCTCTGCAGCGCTGCCGTGGGGGCCCCTGGCTGCACGCTTCCCCTCCGGGCGCTGCCACATGCAGCCCTGCTGTTTCCTTCCTGCCACAGGCAGCGATGCAAGAGGAAACAGCGCCCAAAAAGGATGCTGGGTTCCCCCTTTTCTCTCTCCCTGGCTAGCAACCATCCTGGCTGGGGGCTGGTGGGGCCAGCAGTACCGCGCAGCAGCCCCATACGCCGCTTGCCATGACATCCAGGCTCTACCTACGCATTTCAGTGGGCCACCCCTCACGTGGCGTGGAGCTGCAGCTGCTGTGACTGAAGTGTCACCCCATCTTTCACCCACTGTCACCCCGAAGCCCCATCTTTGCAGCCCTAGGGAATGGCTCTGCCGGGGGCCGCTGGGTGCCCTCGCCCCAGGCTGCCCCTCTGGAGCGTCTGCCAGGGGCCGGGGAGGCCACGTGCCACCCGGTTCATCCCCTCCAACTATGCTAAAATATATATCTCTCTCTCTATCGCAACTTTCCATTTCTCCGGGAGATGTCTGGAAGTGTATCTGCACCTAGGGAATTTCCTGCTTTGCTAAGTGGCCCGCAGTTTTATCCTGCTTATTCTAAGAGGAATTAACACGAAATTCCCAAACCCATTGTATCTCACATCCCCCAAGCGAGCTTATTTGAAGCACTTGTTTTGTCTATTAATTATTTAGCTGCCAGTGACAGAGAGAAGTCTCCAGGGAAAATGGCATTTTGCAAGAACTCGAGTTTTACTTTAGCCACTTGTGACAAAGTATCTGAGTGAATTTTAGCCTATTTGGGTCTCCCTTCCATATAAGAAGAAGTAAGCTGATTAAAAGAAAACAGTTTTAAAATATGGTCACATAACAATCCCTGTATAAAGACCATATTAAAAAGAATTCCAGACATCCTTTAGTTGTGGTGGTTTAATTTCTGGAAAAGTTTGTTGGTTTGGGTTTTTTTGGTGGGTTTGGGGTTTTTTGGGTTTGGTGGTTGTGTTGTTTTTTTCAGTTTCCACTTACAAGCCAAAAATCCACATTTCCACACTCAGGATACAACAAAGGCCCCTGAAATTGAAACAAAGGGACAAAAGTGACTTTCTTTTTAAGGATCTGGTAGTTGACAGGGAACTACTATGGGAAACAGATGAGAAACACAGACTCCAACCGAGCTGCATGAAACAGCCAGTCCCTGTTTGTTACTAGACAAAATGGCAGGCACGTAGAGCTTCTGTTTCTTCTTACTGCTATTTCTCTTCTGCTCTGTTTTGTGTTCCTGTTACGAACCGCAAGGAATTCTTTTGTCTGGGAGTGCTACCCTGTCCATACCTACCCCAGGTCCGCACACCCCTAGGAGAGGCACGGCCAGCTCCGCAGCCGGGCAGAGGGAACAAGGTCCCCAGCCCCAGCGCATGGCGGGGATGGAGCAGGCAGCTTGGCTGTGACCTTCGCGAGAGAGCACAAGCACACAAGGGAGGACACTTGCCGTGGTCTGAAAAATAAGCTGGCCAATGGAGATCTTAGTGGCAACCAGCTGGTCCCTGCGAGCTGGGTGGGACCCATTCCCACAGAATTCCTGAGCAGCTTTTTTTTTTTTAACAGGAAAGCAAAGTTAGTATCTGTTTTTGCCAAACAGTTTAATTGCAAAAGGAAGAAACATCAGTTTTACAGATTGTTCATCCAAATATGTTCTTCCCTGAAAAGCACGTATTATCTTCATGCTTTAAGATGAGTCACCAGTGTCCTGCTATGTCTGGAGAGCAAACAAATTGAAGAGCCAAACCTGTTTCAGAGCAGTGGGGAGCAGACAGTTGCTAAAGACGTAGCTTAGTGCTGGCACAGGTTGCCAAAGAATTCTGTGCAATTCCCATCCTTGTACATTTTTAGGAACAAATTAGACAAATAGCTGCCAGAAGTGACAGGCGGGTCTAAATCAGAAGGAGGCAAGGACTGTATCTCACAGTCTCTTGTGGTTCTACACAGCTATGGAGAGACCTTTCAGGAAGACATTTTGCATTTCATTATCAGCCACAAGTGAAAAGTTTTCTTTCTATTTCATTTACTATCAGGCAGAGCACAAAGCAATAACTCTGACTTTGAGCAATTATTTCTGCTGTTACGCAGAAATTATGTTCATGGGACAAGCTTACATCCAGGATTTGCCTACATTAGAGTATGGTGCGACCTGCCTGTGTGGTAACTCACTCTGATGGAGGAACATAACGTGTGTTAGCAGACCTCCACCCAGTCTAGAGTTGAGCGTTTGAGGGCTCTGGGCAATTACAGCAATTGAAATAGGAAAAAAAAAACTTGAATACTTGACAGCCTAATTGATAAGGGAACCTTGTTAGCTGGTATGAGTAGATATGAAGATTTACCTTCTGTAGAGAAAAAGGCCCTTGGTTTTGTTAATTGTATAGTTATGCAGCGAAGTCTTTGGACCTTATCCTATCATACAGCAGCTGGACAGTTACATCATCAGGGATTTTGATGAAATATTTGCAGGACCACTTGACCCTACAGATGTTGTTAATATTCAAGTTCTGTAATTATAAACTAATTGACATTCAAGCAGTGGAATAAATTGCCCCAGTGCATGTGGGAAGTATGACCACATATGATTCACAATAAATATAAAGTAGGTTGAGTTACATACAGCTTGTTTAAGGAATTGTTCTTTGGAACTTAACCCCAAATTATTTTTGCTTTGCACTTCTTGGTCACTTGTTTCTTCCAGGATAAGGAAATTATGCAAAAAAAAAAAAAAAAAAATGTGGTGAGCTGCTAGAAAGGCGTTGTTTTGCATAAAGATTTTAGCAATAAAAGATTATTGAAGTTGCACCCTGGCTTCTGCAAAATAAACCAGTGAGGTTTTTTATCATAACTTCTGTAATAACTTAAATGTGAGTAGCACGAGATGAAACCAAGAAAAAGTCACAAATATTATTTGGGTTTTATCTGCTCTCAGTCTAATCTGAGAGTTCACATGCTCGGTCTGTGGCTTCTAACAGAGACCAACACTGCATTTTTCATGAAGGAGTTGTAAAAACAAGTGATATTCTGTTGTAGTAAAGAACGGGGTGGCAGATATGCCTGGAAAGCATAGTTGAAGAAGCCTTCATATGGCCTTGGGTTGCTCTATTAACCTACTTACCAGCTCACTGTGGATGTACCGTGACCTGCTTCAACATTTGTACCACGCTTACTTAATAAATTTGCACTTTGCAATACAGGAAAAGCCCACACAGCGTGCTTTAGTGTCTAATAGGTAACTGATGAAATTTAGCAGGAAGCCTACCGGAAGACCTGCAAGCCAGATGGGAAGGAACAGAGACATCCAAGAATACAGCCAGATTGCTGAGATAGCTTAGTGGCACAAAAAAGCAACCTTTAGTTCATTTCTTCCCTCATCTCCAGGAGCCTTCATGTCTGCTTGACCTTAAGAAATCCTCATTCTGAGTCCTTGAACCTATTCACAGTACGCGGTATATGTTTTTTCTGCAGAGGTGTATGATCTGTTATGGAATACCGTAAGTTCCTTGTCACAGGAGGACTGGCAAGTTGGAGGTGCAGGGGACCATACTCCCCACCAGAGTAAAGAAAAAAGCCAAAAGATATCATCCATCCTACAGCTCCTGCCCTAGAAAATATCCTCTCATTTCAAGGGAGAAGCTAGGAAACTGCAATGGTCCAACTAAACAAAGAATTTTATCGTGAGTAAAAGCCAAAAGAGTTGGGTGTGTTTGCCAGCCATTGCTGAACTAAAGATAGAAAGCTTTGCTTAAGCGTTGACCCAGAAGACCTGAATACATGAAAAGAAGGCATTTTCCACTGTCTACAAATGGAGAAATTCTGGAAGAAGGGCTTGATGCCAAATATTTTTCTAAGCTTGGTGTGTCAGAAGGGCTCTGGCAAGTGCTTTTAGAAAAACAGATCATGTTTGCACATATTCACCAACCTTTTTGGGAGACAGTTTCTTCAGATTGCCAATTGGGTTGTGCTTGGCACCTGAGACATTTTACTGGAAAATACAACATGTTTTTGTTGCTGAAGAAAGTAGTAAGGTTTACAAAGATTATGTTTTGGTCTGAGGAAAAACAGAAGAAGTGCATGACCGGGGACTTCAAGCAGAAAGAGCTGACGCTTCTTGCTAAAGCTAAACAAGCAAAATTATAAATTCTCTCTAATGAAAATAACGTACCTGGGAGAAAAAGTAACACAGCGAGGAATACAAGCAGACCACAGCACAGCTGAGGGCATCACAAACTTGCCTGGTCGAACTAACAAGGAAATGCAATAAAGATTTAATGGAATTATGAACTATGTAAGGATATTTGTGCGTAATTTAGCTCTCAAAAAAAAAAATCTGATCCTCTCAGGAGTACATCTCTTGCAGCTTTGGTATCAGGATTTCAGGTAGCTATACAAGACTGGCCCACAACCTCTCACTCATACAGCGATTTTTGAAAAGGTAGGGATGTTTGCCTGTGACTATGTGAATATTTGTCTCCCAGGCTACGACTTTGCACTAGGACAGGTGGGGTTTTCTTTAGAAACTAGAAGCTGTAAAGCAGTACAAGTGCCAATAGGCTTTGACTGTAAGCAACAATTTAAAGTATGTTTTTCAGTAGCACGATGGCCTTATGGTCATCGCACAATGTCCTTCCTAGTTCTTGCAGCATGCCCAGTTACTTCACATATCCCCAGGGTGGATCGTGCCCTTGAGCTGTGACTTTGCATCATCTGTGCCAGTAGACAATTTTCAAGGGTTTAAATGTTGCTGTAACTTTTATGGTGGGCTACTTAGTTTTAAGGATTGCATTAGCTGATAAAGCCTTGTTGTGCACAACGAGGCCTAGTTATGAAATGTGCTTGGATTTGGGTAGTAAGAAAGCTCAGGGCTATTGCAGTGCAAAGAACAGGAAAAGTTGGAAAACTCAACAGAAGGGAAAGTTCTCCTCTGTTAAGATCCCTGTAAAGACGTATTGTCATGTGAAACTCAGTTTAACCAAGTTGCAGATTTTTATACATAATGCGGCATCTGTCTTCACTGATCTCCTCATTTCCAATTTCACTTAAAAACACATGTCTAATCAGTTTGAATTCTCAGTTGCACAATCCCTGTGATCTGTCTGGCAGACTGCTCCTAAAAAAGCCAAAAGTCTAATATTGCCTGTATGGCGCCTGCACGTTCCTCAGACGGTGCCCAAGGACAGTGCCATGGACAACGCCAAACCAAATAGCTGTGGAAAGGCTTTGACATTCTTTGTATAGATCAGCAACAGATCTTTTAGTATGATTTGCTGTGGTCACGATTGCAACATTCTTTTTTTACGCAACTGTAACGCAATTGATCTTTTGAATTTCAGGCTGGTGAGGAGGGATCCTCTCACAAGCAATGGGGAAGAGAACTGTGCAAACACGGAATTGCAGAAGAATGAGTCATAGAGGATTTTTCATGTAAACTAAGTAATAGTGAAAAATTGAACTGAAAGTCTGATATCTATGTTTTTTTAAAGGCGGGGCGGGGGGGACCCTAAATGGGAGAACCAAATCTTTCACAGTCATATGTTTAACAGCAGGGACCTAATTTACATATACAAGTATATACATTGTGCATGAGTGATGCTTATTGCCTAATTCTCCAAGTTGAGCCCAAAAATCAATACCCAGTCGTGAGATATCTCAAGACATCAGCTCCCATACCCAAGACTAGATTGGAAAAGTGCACTGTTAAATAGAAGTTGTTTACATGTCCCATAGACAAAAAATGCTTACCACTAGGAGAAGACTGTATGTAGGACCAAGGCAATGGAACGGGATGGAAACAGGCATAGATAGGGAATCAAGCAGCAGAAGGTGGAAGCTGTATGCTGTAAGACTTAGTCTCCAGCAGTACTTACCCATCTGTAATGACTGGGAAGCTCCAGAGCTTTTCAGAGTTTGTCCAGTACGTGGTTTTTCTACATCATCATCATCTTAATAAGCCAATCATCAGAAACACTGCATTAACATAGAATCATAGAAACATAGAATCACCTAGGTTGGAAGAGACCTTTAAGATCATCAAGTCCAACCATGGACCTAACACTGCCAAAACTACCACTAAACCATGTCGTTCAGCACCACATCTACCTGGCTTTTAAATACCTCAAGGGATGGCAATTCCACCACCTCCCTGGGCAGCCTGTTCCAATGCTTGACAACCCCTTCTGTGAAGAAATTTTCATAATACCCAATCTAAACCTCCCCTGGCGCAACTTGAGGCCATTTCCTCTCGTCCTATCGCTTGTTGCCTGGGAGAAGAGACCGACCCCCACGTCACTACGAGCTCCTTTTGGGTAGTTGTAGAGAGCGATAAGGTCTCCCCTCAGCCTCCTTTTCTCCAGGCTAAACAACCCCAGTTCCCTCAGAGGCTCCTCATAAGACTGTGGTCTGGACCCCTCACCAGCTTCGTTGCCCTTCTCCGGACACGCTCCAGCACCTCAGTGTCTTTCTTGTAGTGAGGGGCGCAAAACTGAACAAAGTATTTGAGGTGAGGCCTCACCAGTCCCGAGTACAAGGGGTCAATCACTTCCCTAGTGCTGCTGGCCACACTATTCCTGACACAGGCCAGGATGCTGTTGGCCTTCTTGGCCACCTGGGCACACTGCTGGCTCATATTCATCCAACTGTCAACCAACACCCTGAGGTCCTTTTCTGCCAGGCAGCTTTCCAGCCACTCTTCCCCAAGCCTGTCGCGCCGCATGGGTTCTCATTAAGAACATCTTAATGAGAGGATCAGATGGTTTAAACCAACCAAATGCTAGGGACTTTGACCACCCCTAACCCTCCACCTTGGCTGTGAAAAGTCTTGCATTTGCTTCCCAGCCTGCCTGAGCACTGCTCTCCCAGGTACACATGAGCAATTTGTACAAGAGGTACATGAACAGGTCCTCCCCATGCAACTGACTTCAAAGACCTTGTTACAATATTGGCCTGATATTAAAACCTCGCCACCAAGGGTAGGATTTCTGGCCTTCAGCTCACAGCTGAGAATAAGACTGTACGAACAGGATCCTCCTTGCCAAAGCTGAGGTCAGCCCACAAGACCTGCCTTGACATTTGCTCCAACAAGTGCACCTGTGAGCACCATTAAAACAGGCTCTTAGGTGGGAGGCACGCTTGTTTGCCTGACACACAGCAAATACGCACAGAGCTTTCCTCCCAACTATCAAAATGTAACACACTCCTCATACTGAAGTGCCGTATTTGCTATTTCTTTACATTTGGAGATCCTCCTGAGTCGTTTTCAAACATGGCCTTTGTTTGCTCAACCTCAATATTAAAAATTTTGGCAGTGTTGCTACAACACAACAAGATCCCCAGAATTAATACGCGTCTTCTCGTTCTCAGATTCTTCCTGTGCCCTGTAATCCTACTCTTAGTCGCTTTTTTGTGTGTGTGTGTGTCTATATAAGGATCTTTAGACATTAATAGATACCGCATGCTTTGCCCATGAGTAACTTTGTAAAGCGGTTTGAAAATCTTGGGACAAACTATTCTCCATTAGTAGATGTTACTATGACACATTCTCCATGACAGGTACATTTCCAGTGTCATGTCTTTCATCTTAGCAGGTCATCAGATTCTGTTTAAGGAATTAATCTGAAAAAAGGTGCACGTAGTTCAATTCTGCAGCTTTCTACTCGAAGTGGTAGATAAAATATACCAACAGAGATAGTAAATGGATAGTTTACTTTTTCATAATGTTTTCCCTTATAACATAAGAGCAAAAACTTCACACCATTTAGGTCAGCATTTCCCATAGGGCCAAAACACAATCCTGAAAATTCTGTGAATTGCTGAGGATATTAAACACTGAGGATAAGATTACAGAGAAACAATGCAGCCATTTTGAGCTGAGCTTTCCCACAGTGAAAGGTTCAGTGAGGCCCAGCTGGTTGTTTTGACTTCAGACACTGACTCAGGGATTGGAAAGTTGGACACCAAGGGTGGAGTAGAGAAATGATTTGGCAGGCAATAGGAAAAAATTAACCTTTTTCAGTCCACATGCTGCGTACTGCACCTACCAGCCACTGCAGGGTCTAAAACGAGATTAGCTTCTGTATATATCAGGGTTTAATAGCATGCAAGTGATTTTAATTCTTCATTTTCCTCCTCCTTCATCTGTGTAGTCTTAAGCCGGAGGCCTGGAAGCATCCTACATACACTGTATATCCTAGAGGGGCCCGATCCTGTCTAAAAGGTCTCAGTAGTGCTGCGACCCAACCCTAGTTATGATTACAGAATAATATTGCAGAGAACCATCTGAAGTTCTAAAAATTCATCTTCAGCTTTCAGAAGCCTTTTCTTTATTTCCTTGCATTTTAAGTTTGTTCTGAATGTTTCTTTCTTTTTTCTTTTTTTTTTTTGAAGAAAAATGAACATGTTTTCTGCTGGTACCTTAACGGAAGAACAGCCATGTTCGTTGATTTCTTCCTTACATGGTATATAACATTTGCTCACTTCTGCTGCTTTCCTGAACAAAGCACGTTCGGTAATGTACACAGAGATGCACTCAGAAACACGGGTGCGCTCCTTGCAGATAATTTGAATGCTGCTTCCGACTCGCTCCGGAGCAAGAGATGGGGGCGCGAGGGGAAGTGCCCCCGCCGAGGAGGGCTGCGACAGCAGGGCTGGCGTGCAGCAGGGAGCCTTGGCGGCCGGCCGGAGAGCGGGGCGGCTGCCGAAGCCTGGCTAGGTCTGCCGGGGGGGAGAAGGGAGCGTGGGCTGCGGCGAAGGCGAGCCAGCGAACTCCGCCGTGCCCTCTTGCTGGCTAGAGAGCAGCTGGGTTTTACAGCTGCGTGCGGGGCTGCTGTTACATCCGCAGCACATACCAGTAAGCAGGAGGCGAGTAGACACCTTGTCGCTGATTTATAGGCATCCCTTTGTTGTGCATTCCTGGTGCCTGCAGGATTCTGCTGACTTTACGCTTGCTTAACTCCCAGTAAGATCAGTGGCAATTTTGCCTTCATTGAGATCACAATCCCGGAGCCTGCAAGAGGGAATATCGACAGTGCCAAACCGCTTGGTATTCTGTGTTCAGAAGGCTGTGCCGGCTGGTGGATGCAGCAGAGGAGAGTAATTCAGGGTGTATTTATTGCTGTAGCGTGACTCTGACAGGACCGTCTAACCTCCTGGCGCATCGGCTTGCCCAGCTGGGGAACGCGGGCTACGATGGGTGTGAATTCCCATTTGGAAAGATGTTGAGATGCTTCAGAGAGGCAAACAATTGTTTCTGCAGAGTTATTGTTCCCCAAAGAGAATTACTACTTTTACAACTGAGAACTATCAGCTTTAGACAGAGATTTCTGTCTTAGCCTCCCTCTTCTTTCAAGTGAAGTATTTTTTATACTAAGGAAGCCTCAAAGGCATTATTACTAACATGTTTTCTTTCCTCTTTCTAAAATCCCACTTTTCAGTTTTCTTTCACTATCCAGTCTCAGGTTAGTGAGTACTGACAAATACTATCAACACATCTCGACAAAGAATAAAGTTCTGTCTAGAGCCATTTCACTCCCTCAAACATGTTGAGCTAAGAAAGCTAAAGAAGCAGCGGGGGTGGGGGAAGAAAGAGAGAAATGAGAAACATTTCCAAGCATAACATAAAAGGTCTTGCCTTAAGACCATGGATTTCCTTTTTGGTACTTTCAAAGAATGCGTCTTTAGTTCTCTTTGGCTGTGTGACCAACAGTTGTGGGGTGTGTCTGTGGTTTTCTTCTCTTCACAGTAACTCTATTGTTCAGAAACTGCAGCCAATTTATGGAAAGAGGTGGAATGTTTATGTAACTTACTTTGCTTTAGACAAGAAATAAAAAAAAAAAAAAAAAAAGACTGGTGGAGGAAGGCCAGTCAAAACAGGATTTTTCTTCCTTTCTGGACACAGATGTTGGCGGAAAAAAAAGCCAGCTCTGTCTTCGCGTTAAGCTAAACAGCATTTCCATTTTTAGACACTTTTTTAATTAAGTAGGTCAGAAAAACAAAATCAGCCATTAGATTCGTGCTATAATTTACTTGTTTCAAAATGTGCCATGTTTGAGAACTGCTCTGTTGACATGCTTACAACACCATAAACTGAGAAATAGATATATTAGGGTCAGATGATACCACTTTTGCCTAGACTGCTGTGTCCCAAACATATAGTTGGCAAGTACTGCTAGACTGCAGATGGCGAGTGTCTCTTCATAACTAGACTGGAGTTTCCTGCCATTTCCAAATTAGCTGAGCTGCAAATATGATTTTCAAATTGCAAACCAAAACAAGGTAGCCAGAAGAACAAACCTTATTTATGTGTCCCCACTGTCTGTGTTGCAAAAGCAGACAAGTTAGGATCACCTCATTTCTGCCTTATCTACCCAGAAGCCTAATGCCTTCTTGAACTCTTCATTAACTGCAGTACCTATCCAAAAACTTTAGGTCAAATTCAGCTTTTCTAATTGGACAAAACTTTGATTTACTGAAAAGTTTTTGATTAGATAAGAGGGATCTTTAAAGCCTAGACTATCCTCAGGTGGGCTCTCATGAGCTTATTTGTTAGTTTGGAGCTGACCTGAGCAGGTGCAACTCACCTGAAGCCAGTGCATTTGCATCAAAATATCTCAAAATGAGGTTTTGAATGTAAGAAACAATTTCCACCCATCACTCAATACCGTCACAAAACATATCCTCCTCATATCACAATGCCACCAGTATGAAACCAAGTGGGCATGAAGGAGCCAGGCTGTGCAGACACCAGTACTGGCAAAACTGGGTTGCAGAGTCTAAATTCAAATTTTGGTCTTTGTTTCAGACACACACACAGAAGTTTCACAAAAAACAACATGGAAAATATTATAAATAGAAAGCAGAATGGAGCTTGGTGGCTCAAAACCCTGAGTGAATGCAGTGTTCTCTTAAGCCACAAAAAATACAGAGCTTGAGAGACACTGAGGAAGCCGCCCCTGCCAAAATATTCCAGCCTTGACAGGGAGAACAATTTCTGGAGGAAGATTCTGTTTCTATAATTATCTGGTCCTTCACCTCACTAAGACCACTGGCTTATTGCATTGGGCCAATAAGGGCTTCCCAGGTGCCAGGAATATCCAAGAG
Organism: Chionis minor; assembly: GCA_013398295.1. NCBI lineage: Eukaryota > Metazoa > Chordata > Aves > Charadriiformes > Chionidae > Chionis > Chionis minor. The sequence continues at coordinate 978,463 of VZSF01002310.1, forward strand.
TTTCCACCCCAGCCGGGCACTCAGGTGGCAGCGAACTCTTAACCTAGTACTCAACCCAAAAGCCTTTCAAGTGCTCTGAAAGGCGGGGTTGCACCAGCGTGAGTGAGGGCTGGAAATTGTTCCAGCAACATTATTCAGCTTGAAAACCCCTACTCGAGTGTGCAGAGAGTTTATTTGACCCAACGGGCCAGAACGAGCTGTGATTGCCGTACCTCCTCGCCAACTGCAACAGAATTGCACAAGCATGAGCAGAGTCTGGTCCAATAACAAGTAATTTGCCATATGGAAGCTACTGAGCAGACATCTGCAGGACACTGAAAGTGCTTTTCTATATACAGCGCTGAGTGCTACAGTTGTGCATTCCACAGAGACACAGTTTGCAAAGGGATAGAAATGAAACATTATTTAGGGTTTTGGTTTCTTGGCCTTGAAAACTGAAATCTGAAAACAATTAAAGCCCAGTGCCATACCAAATCAGTTATGCAGTCATTCCTGGATTTTCCCATGGAATTTTTACATAAGAATTAGGCTGTATTTGATGCAAACTAACACACACGCACAAAGAATTGTGCTAGTCAGAGGCAGGCCAGCTTATAGATGAGTTTCAGGAGTTTTTGCAAATGCATGTAAAAATCGGTCAGAGGCTTACGGAAACACACGGCTAAAGATTACTAGAAATTTGATGACAGCTCACCCATTAAAGCTCTATCGTGCCTTACATCTTGTCCCTGAGAGACGGTTTTCTGCACCCTCCCATTCATGCATTGCTTATCTTCTCTGTCACTGCAGATTTCCCTCTCCAGCCCACCTTGCACGCTCTGCCCCGCAAACTGGGACACTGGAAATACCCTTCCCATCTCTCTTCAGACACCTTTTGGTTGTGGCATTGGCGGGGGATGGAGCAAGCCCTGTGCTTTTTCAAGGAACGAGCAACCTTTGATGGTAGGTTGGCCGCCGTCCAGGAACACACAACGAAGAGGCTCCCCGCAGCTTTCTCAGCTCTTTGTGTACCCATGTAGCAGCTGGGCAAAATCTGGCCTCACAATGGTGTGTCTGTAAAGACACAACCAAATCCAGTCCTAGCATGGAAGGGAAATACTGTCCATGTGGAGGTCAAGCTTTGAATTATAATGGCGTCCTCCAGACTCCCAGTATCTGAATCAGCTGCTTTCCCTTTCACTCAGAGCACTGTAGCTAATGTTTCTTTATCCTATTAAAGGTCCAATTTCCTTGAGAGGAGGAGGCTTCTGCATTTCTTTCAGAAAAGTTAAACTTTTGCCTGTGCAAAATATTCATTGGGCAGGAACGTCTGGCAATCGAGTCTCTTTAGTTTGCCTTCATTGCAGGGGACGTGGGTGCAAACTTTTAGTGAGCACTGCTGTGCAAGAGTAGGTCTCTTATCATTTTCTAGTGCCCCATTAGCGTATTTGATTTGATTCTCTTCTCTAGCCTATTCAGGAGTGCCAAAGACACTGCAAAACTCACTAGATTTAGTGAGAGGTGTTAGGACTGACCTGTAGAGGAGTCCTGGAGGCAGCCTTACCCAGATCCGAGGTGGGAACACAGTGGCATGGAGCACAGAGTCACCATGGTGTTCTGGCAGAAAAAAAAGAAAGGGGAAAAAAAAAAAAAAAAGCTGTCCTTGAGTTTAGACCCATTTTGAGCCTTTTATGGTTAACTCAAAGCTTTCCTTTCATTGAGCCAAATGTTGTCATAATTTTCACTGCATTAATCTCTAGAGTTCAAATCCCTTTTTTAACATGACACTTTGGATGTGAGATGACAAGTGTTAATATTCATTATTCTACAAAGCTATAAATATCCTGAGGTATAGCAGCTCACTGGAAAGGACACGACCAAAATGATTTCCTCAGCCCTGTGCTTACATTCAGATCTTCATCACAGATACTGTTTTTCACGTCCTGAAATGCTTTTGCTGCACTTATTTTGGCACAAAAGTTCACTCACATACTTTTATTTTAATGGATACTTGTAAAATTAAATTAAAATATTCAGTCAAACCTTCCAGTTCGCAGTAGGCAACTTGCACACGCACACATTCCCATTCAGCCTATGCACCATTATCCTGTTGCAGTGCATGAAGAAAAGCAGTCATTTCAGAAGCTACTGGAGTTTCCCTACTGAATTTTTCCTATAGATTCTTTTTCTGGCAAGATCTTACTTGCAAAGTGTTTTCCCATCAGAGGCTTGCCAGATTTTTGGGGTAATGCTGAACAAAGGTCTTACCACCTTTGTAACACTAAACAGCATTTAGTCTCTTTCAAAAACTTGATAGCCTGTAAATCTGAGATGGTCCACACCCTCTGCATTCCTGTGTCACATACTAACAGCCTCTTCTTTAATTATAAGGTGTGGCATTTCTGGACAAGAGACAGCTAATCCTCCAGACGTGTGTGTTATTTACATTTACCGTAGAATTTCTCCTTTATGCAAAGCGTTGGCTCTGAAACTGCAAAGGTTACACCTCACCGACAAAATTTCTAGCTCATGGCCACACTTTGATGACATTTAATATTCTGGTTTACTAACAATTAAGTAGAAGTGTTCTGAACATTCAGGATTCAGATCTAAAAGCTGGGGGGTATTTGGATCTGGAAGTTTGGTTCATGCCGGGATCCGTTACAAAGCGCAACCATCTGCAAAACTAAACCTTCAGCAGGAGCCCATATTAGCATGTTACTTTAAACCATCCTCAACGGCAGTCATCTTGATGAATTCTTGATTGGAAAGAAAAAGAGCTAAAGCCCTAGGTTTCTTACATAAAGCACGGTCAGAAGACGCGCGTGGCGAGTAATCTTGGCTCCTGCAGCTGGGAAAGCAGCATTGCCCAGGCAGCGCAGCCCCCCGGGACTCCCTGGCAGGAGCCTGGGAGCCCCAGAGCTCTGCCAGCCAAGCTACACTGGGCTGCAAGTTTAGTGGGAATGGTGGGATTGGCCCTGCAAAGCCGGCAGAGCTGGGTGCTAGCTCTGCTGGAGCTGGTAGCTGAAGCACACCTCGCCCGTGGCTGCCCAGCGCCGGGCAGGACGGCTTCCCGCAGAACGGCGGCCGACACTCCTCCTGGGCCAGTGCCCATTGCGTGCCGGGCAGTTTCCTCACCTCCGTCCAAGTCTATCACCCACGGTGCTTCCCACATCCCACAGCTTCAGGAAATCCAAAAAGCCTCAGCCCCAGCCTTCCTCCAGCCGCACATGCCGCCTCCCTGCCTTTGCCTGAAACACTTCTCCTGTTCGAGAGCTTCTCGCTTACCGCCCAGGGGAAAAAAACCCCGCTCTCACCTCCTTCCTCTCAAATCTGAGAAAGCCCCGCTGAGCATCACCCTTCCATGGGGCGCAACAGAGTGGACAACGCTTGACCTACAGTGAATGCCAGAGGGGGACCTGCTTGGCAGCAAGCGGTAACTCCTAAAGGAAGAAGACTTCTGCCCCTGGCTGTGCACACAAGTGACAAAGCTCCCCAGCCTGTAACGAAGCCTCCAAAGGCCAAAAAGAGGTAGTTCAGGACTGAAGCACTCTGAAGCCATGGTGGTGATTTTGCGGTGGGGCAGTGCGCGCTGCGTGCTGGCCCCTACACACCACTGCGTGCTCCATGCAGCAGCGCTCGTGCCCCAGAGGAGCTGCAGCTCAGGGTTCGCATCGCTCACTGGCCACCGCCATCCCCCCCCAAACACCCCTCTCCCTCCTCCAGGGTGTCCTGTGGTCCAGCCCAAACCACAACACAGAGACACCCTGTTACCGCACCACCAACTGCCCCCAACGCCAGCCCCACTGGGCAGTGCCTGCCCGGGCTCACACCACGCTTGGAGTGTCGTCCATCCACAGCTCCCTCAGCAGCAGACACGTCCAGCCACCTGTGACACATCACCGCTGAGTGACTGAGAGCAAAAACTTGACTTCAGCCTCTCCGAAAGGACTTTCTCACCATCTGAGTGAAAGTCGTTCCACTGGGCGTCCATGCCCCATGCCAGACACAACCAGTTCCAGAGGGCTCTCATGGACCCATCGCAGGGCATGGCTGAGCCCCTCAGCTAAGATGGTGGTGCCTCAGGGAAAGCTGTGACGAAAGATGTGAAAAAGAGCCCTGCAGACACCCAGGTCAGGGAAGAAGGAGATGCTATAGGCACCGAAGCAGAGATTCCCCTGGAGGGGACCACAGTGGAGCAGGGTGTCCCACCGCAGCCTGGAGAGAGACCCTGATGGAGAAGTTCATGAAGGACTGTGGCCCATGGAGAGGACCCATGCTGGAGCAGGAGAACAGCATGAGGGGGAAGAAGTGGTGGAAAGGAACTGTTACGGACTGACCACAACCCCCNTAAGATGGTGGTGCCTCAGGGAAAGCTGTGACGAAAGATGTGAAAAAGAGCCCTGCAGACACCCAGGTCAGGGAAGAAGGAGATGCTATAGGCACCGAAGCAGAGATTCCCCTGGAGGGGACCACAGTGGAGCAGGGTGTCCCACCGCAGCCTGGAGAGAGACCCTGATGGAGAAGTTCATGAAGGACTGTGGCCCATGGAGAGGACCCATGCTGGAGCAGGAGAACAGCATGAGGGGGAAGAAGTGGTGGAAAGGAACTGTTACGGACTGACCACAACCCCCATTCCCCATCCCCTGCACTGCTCTGGGAGGGCAGAGGTAGAGGAGTTGGGAGCAAAGTTGTGCCTGAAAAAAAGGAGGGAGAGAAGGGGCTGTTTTGTCTCCCCACCTCCCCATCCAATCTATTTTAATTGACAATCAATTTTCCCCAAGTCGAGTCTCTTTTGCCTGTAGCAGTAATGGGCAAGTGATCTCTCTGTTTTTATCTTGACTCACAAGCTTTTCTTCATATCATTTTCTCCACCAACCTGTTAAGGAGGGGAAGTGAGAAAGCAGCTGAGTGGACATCTGGCAGTGGGCCACTGTCAACCCCCCACGGTCATAAATTGGACAAACCACAGGCGAGAAAGAAGAGAGAAGGGGACAAGAGGAGAACAGAGTTACACTGACACTGTGGTCCAGACCTGGTGTTCTTGATGAATTGGGCCATTATCTGAGGATTACCCTGCACACAGAGCCCCTCTTCAACATGCGCTCATCATGAGGTTGAATTTGTGGGTTTGGAAGTTAGTTATGTGCACGGGCAAGGCTATCCCTGCCTCCTGCCCAGAGACAGTGGTCTTAAATAGGACAGGATCCTTCCTGAAGCAGTCCAGGAAAAGTCCACTGAAGGGGAGGATCATGAAAGAAATCAGGAAAGGCACAGATCAGTAATCCAGAGTGTAACTGGAAAGATGGCTCCAGCATAACTGGAAAGATGGCTCAGACATCCCTCTTTAGAGTCACTGAGAAAGCTAGTACAAAATATTGGGGTGGGTTTTAGCTCATAACTTTGGCTAACCAGTGTACCTCTTGGCAAACGCAGCACTACTATTCTAACACACTCCTCTGCCCTTTCTACCTAGGACTCCTTTAGCCTGACTTCCAACTCCACTGCTTAAGAATGCCAGGCAAGCACATAATCCCCTTCTGCTCCGTGGCTGAATGCAGCAGAAAATTTATTAATGGAAAAAGAAGAAATGCAAAAGGAAGATCATCTCTGGACATAGCCCAGGCAAAATGTGACTTGCCATAACACAGCTCTGAAAGGCACTACTAGCAAAATACCCTGGCATGTTACAGCATCCTCCCAACTTGTACAAAAGCTGCTTTATTGCTGATCTCAGTTTAATCTATTCCCAGGCACAACTGAATTGTGGGTTTTTTTATGGGTTGTCTGGCCTCCCCAGTAAGTGTTCTGGGCAATCATTAAGACTGGGTAAAGCAAAGCACTTTTTTTTTTTTTTTCTTTCTTTCTTCTTTTTTGCAGCGCTTCTTTCTAACCTTTTATCAGCTGATCTGCAGAAGCTGCAGAATGATACACAGTCCCTCGCCTGAAGTAGTTCCTGAATAACCAACTGCTGCTTCTTCCTCCTGGAGCCACCCAGAAGGAGGGCTGTGGAAGGTGGACAGTATCATCAACATTGAACCATCTCCCAAGACCCAAATGTCTCAGCTCCTCCGAGCCTCTCGTTTGCACCCCAAAAGCAACATCAGGAAGGAAATGAACTCACATACAAAAACCCACTAGCAAACTTCCGATCATGAAGGAGTTTCTGGATGAAAAAAAACCACATCCAAACTCAGAATGACAGTCTTTGTAAGCAAAACTGCTTCCTTCCAGTTCCTCCAGCTTCACCTGCTTCCCATGCTTGACACAGCAAAAAATCCCATAAGAAGCTCATCTATTCATACGCAGGAACCGCTCATGTAACTAATGTGCATAATCTGGATGCAAAAATCATCAAGACATTAGTGTATTCATGAACCATATGCTGTCATATTCATTGCGGGAAGCACAAAAAAAAAAAGTATCAACTTTTATATAAAAACCTGACTTCTTTTATCTCTGCTGTGTGCAGGGATCATGGAATACTTAGTTTGCAAGGGAAGACAGAGATATCCAGTTCCCTTTGTCAGAACCCTCTGGTAGCGTGGCAAGGAAAAGAGAATTAATAAAAATGTTCAGAAAATTGGGGTTAAGGTAAGAACTGGGCAGGTCTCTGCTTCTGGGACTGCATAAGGACTGGTCAATACATATGGAAAAGCACTATCAGCGAGGAGACCAGGTTAAAGAAAATCAAAGGGAAGAGTGATGTGAACTGGTGGTGAAATAAAGGAAGGAAACGGAAACTCTAATGAGAAGCTACTTGTCCATGACTGGAGTCAGAGGTGAGAGGCAGAAAATTTCAGAGAAACACATACCAATTCGTGACCCAGTTACAGCACATTTCTCTCCCCTCTCTGTGTCCTCCTTGTGTCCAAAGGGCTGTTGATGGCCCTTTTCCAACCACCGTGTTCTCCAATTTACAGGCAACATCCAGCAACAAGCCTTCGAGCAGGGGGAAGGGCACCTGTGCTATTTGCTTTCCTTTGCACCTGGGTCCACAGCTGAGGAAGAGCAACAGGCCACAGCTCATCTGACTGTCCATTGCTTGGGAACCCATCAACCCAAAACTCAACACTATTTCTGGGATATTCTTAAGGTTTACAGCCAGCAGGGTCATGTGGAAGTAATTGCAGCAGTAATTGCTGTGCAAGTCTACATAGTGCCAGAGGGTTGCTAACAGATCTGTAATCATCTTTCAGAATGACAAAACCAAATTTCTGGATTGCAGCTGCCCCTGCCACCTTGATGCTGTGCAGCTCACAAACTGGAGGAAGCGCTTCCTGTAGCTCCAGGAAGGCGACTTGATCATGCAAGCAGTCTGGACTCTCTTCTGGCCACCTCTGTCTTCATCGCACCCCGGTCCCAAACTCGGCACTTAAAAAGAAATGGTGGAGGAGGATGCAAGGGAAAAATAACGTCAGGAAAAAAAGCAGCCTCCATTCACACCCTTACATTCAAGAGTCCAATGCTATTTGTAATTGTTAGTCGCTGCCACTGCTCTGGAAAAGAACCTGTCTCTGATTCACTATCTATATCTCTTGGCAGCAGCTACTACAACGGCACAAGGCAGAAACAAAGAACCTGCATTTCAGATCTGCCCGTTGTAGAGATACAAAGTTTGGACCCAGATCCAAATTTCTGCCTGCAAAATTGTGCCTTCCAGCCCACTGCTGGCTTAATTATGGATTAAAACGCCTAGGTTTGTCCTTTCTAGAGAATATAAAATTTCACTAGTTAGATAGAGGCTTAACAAATGGTTTGAGCAGAGATTTCACAATGAATAAGTGATGATTAACTGCAGGATCACAGGGATTAAAGGTGGGAAAGTACTATTAGATCATTGCAGCCCTATGGCAGTTGTAGAGTTGTTATCTGTAGTGTATCTCTCCCAGCACCTTGTTCAGGCTAGTTTTGAGTGGCTCAAGCAAAGGCTCTCCCAGTTTCTTTCTGGAGGCTGTTCCACACTCAAGCAGATCTTACTGATATTTACTTGATATTTAATTTCACCTTGCTCCATTCTATAGCCAAGAGCCACCTTAAATAGTCCTTTCCCCCACTGGTGTCTGTGTTGCTATTTTCTGCCCTTATGTCACTTCGCAAATTCCCATCTATTTCTCTGTTTGCCTTCATTTCCCATGATCAAGGTCAACAGAGAGTAAATAGCGTATTTCCATGTATGCTATGCCCTGTCCAACCTCCATTAAACCAATCTAGTCTTTCTTCGGACAAATGACATTGAATTTCTGTGGTTTGACTCATCGTGTCATTTCCTGCTCCTGTTTTGGACTCTTCACGAGGTGCCAGCATGACAGAGAGCAGGACCCACCAATTAACGAGATGTAAAGATACAAGAAAGGCTGTCTCAAGATAATTGTTTTTGAAAGCTTAGTACAACCGGAGACAGATGCAGCCTCGACCTGCGGCTGCGTGGATGGCTTCAGGTCAGTTCCTGCTCTGACTTGGATCCGTAGGTTTTACGCTCTGCGTCCTGGGTTTAGGCATAAAGCTCTGCAGCTGGTGCCGATGAAGGAAAGTTTGATTCGGTTGTAATGTACAAAGCAGCACGCTGCAACTAACTTCACAGACCGAGGCCGGGAAAAATACGTTCCTCTCTTCAAGTCACATTAGTGGAATATTTTCTGCTGGATCGGGATCAGACACTGTAAGGTAGACATTGTCTAATACAGAGAAGGATGTGGGATGAACAAATGCCAGAGTGAACAGTCCTAATGACCCTTGCTTTAAAGAGCCCAGAGACAAGACAGAACAAGGCCAGGGCTCCAGGAAACAGCCCAGAGAATGTGTGTGCACATGTGCGTGTCCTCCGACAAGCCGTGCCCAGCCTCCCTCCGGCACGCCAAGCAGCGCCTACCGCTGCTGCCTGCAGGCAGCCGGCTCCGGAGAGGTTTCACATTCCCGTTCAGAGAAAACCACAGCGTAGCAGCTACACGGCTCCACTCACGGTTTTAACTCCGAGAGCTATCACAAATGCGAGCGCCTGGTGTTGATCCCAGCACTTCTGAATTTTCTGAATTCCCTGATTACTGAAGGGTGAAATTAGACTCACGCTCACAACTTCCAGCTTGTGGAAAGCAGCTTGGAGCAGGTAGCGGAGGGTACGGTGCACAGAGGATGGGAAAAAAAAAAAAAGATGATTGTGGGTGCAGAGAAATACATTCCAGCAACACAGACTTTGTTGTAGCAAAGTTCAGACTGGGAATTTGCATATGGAAATTCTTTATGAAGGTACTCATATTAACAACCTGAATTGCACTCTTAAGAGATTACAGCAGTTAGGGAGAGGTAAATGAGCTCTGTCAAAACAGGAACAGCTCTAAGTGATTCCCCAAAGCAGGATCAGGGCATGCACTGTAGCAGACTTCCTCCATATTCTGGCACTGGCTAGGGAAATTATGGAGGTGTTTCTCTTCTGCTTCAAAGCAGAGGGTCTGGCAGCAGTTCTTGTCTAACGATGTGGAGTTTGAAAGAATTTGAGTCAATGCAGTGTTGATGCAAAGAAAAAAAAAAAAAAAAAGAGTTAAGGCTGTAGCTCAGACATCACCGAGTCGCCTACAGTTTGCCAGGTTCAAAGGCACAGGAGATGATGTGGTCATTTCCCTTCAACATCCTGAGCATCAGAGAGACTTTAGGAGGAGCAGAGCAGGGACAGAAGGACAAATCCATGGGGTCATCTACAGTGGGAGCGCTGCGCCCAAGATCCATCTTCCTGCCGGAGCACCTTTGGGTGCCGTGTAGCCACACTTCCGGAAGTCCCAGCAAGACTGAGGCTCTTTGCTAGACAGCCATATGAGAGCCATAAGGCAGCTGTTTTTCTTCCCCAATAAGTCTTACTCAAACACGAGCAGATCTTTCAAGCAGAATCTGCATGCCCCAGGTAAGTTTGGTCCCAGGACAAACGCAAGGACAAATGGACAGTCAGAGAAGACTGCTTAGCTACGCACAGGGCTGGGCGTGGAGGTCCTTCATACTGTGCAGGTTTGGCCATCACCAAACAGTTCCAAATATTTGCCATTCCTTGTAGGTGTCAGAAGGTGCATGCAGATATACCTACAGAAAGTCCACACACGGAGCTCTCTGATCTTTCTAATCTCCCGTTTCTCAGGGAAGGTTATGTCTTGCAGACCCCTGCAGTATTGGCCTGAAGGAAGCACAGTGGGTCTGGCAAGCATCAAGGGTTTAAAGCCCGGCAGCCAGCTGCTCTTGCTAACCCCAAAAACTTTTCAATCCTGCTTGACTTCTGTTTTTCCAGTCCAGCTCTATGAGGAGGAGGAAATGACCACTCCATGGGTGTCCTGGTATGGTATGTAGCCCGGCAGATCTCTTCTGATGAGCCCTGCCCAGGGGCTTGCCCTTGTGCTGGGTTACTGATCTCACTGGAGGTGTACCAGAGCAGATTATGTGCCCATCCTCTGCTCAACGTGGCATGCTCTGCTTAAATTGACCACACTGCTTACGAAAGAGTGAAATCAGGATGAGAGAAGTCAGAGAGCCTGTTTTTCCATGTGTATGAGCTGTAGAAAATGGACACTGGCAATAGATATGGTTTATGAAGCTATGTGGTTGTTACAGAAAGGAACAACCCATTTTCTGAAGCTGTGTCAGAAACAGGCTCAGAGAAAACAGACCTGACGGTGCCTCTGCAAGACCCAGAGTAAGCACCACTGCAGATCCTAGGAAAGAAATGTTTCTCACGTGGGGTGCACGGTGTTTGTTGTGGACAGAGGAGACAGTCTCAGCACCTGTGGCTGTGTGCCATGAGGGCAGGATTAAAGCACTAGGGGCTGGCATTGCCCCACACTCCCGAACCTGCAGGGAGCTTACCTGAGATTCTTGCTTTTTCAGCTCTTGCTTTTCAAAATTTCATCAGCGCTTCTGTGTGGTGTTTCATGCTCTCAGGCTGCAAAGAAGCGTTCTCTGCTGTAAAAAGAAACAGTCTGTTTAAATCTTTTTTTTTTTTTTTTTTCCCCTGAAATGAATGAATGTAAAGCATCACCCAGTGACACTCCCTAGCACTGAATCCGTCGGTGCCCTTTGTGTTTTCACAAATGTATTTTTTTTCGTTATAAAAACCAGTTCCATCTTCTCCTCTGCTATGTGAAAGGCTCAAACAAATGTCAGAAAACTGACTGACAGACTGTACAGGCAAAAGCGGAGAACCTGATTTTGTTCAGGGGCTGTCAAGTGCACAAAGTAAACAAAAGAAAAAAAAGATCTATGTAATTTTTCCCCACTAATCTCTTTCAACTACAACTCTTATTTTAGATATTACTTGTGAAGGAAAGCGCAACACAATGTCAGTGTGTTTTAAACATTAGAAGTCTCATTAGTTTTGAAAAATATGTTTCTCTGATAAATATAACTATCAGAGGCATGAAGCCTAAACAATGCTGTGATTTTAGTAACCGTTTGAAAGTTATGGTTTCCGAAAACCACCATAACCATTTAAGAACCATAACATGTTGTTGTAATGTGCTGGTTTTGTCCTTCCTCAAAGCCTGCCTTGGGGGGCTCTTCCCCAAGTTATCTTTGCCAGAAGCTTGGCAGTCTTCCTCTCCCGTGCACAACCAGGATGGAGCAGTGGGCTCTTCAACGTCCTTTGCTCAACTTGCATCTCCCTGCTTGATGAGGTTGCGCTGAATACAAATCTCTGGGTGAAGTATATTCAGGTTTTGCAGAAATCACCACCACCACAGGTGACAGAGCTTACGCAGCTCCCCGCTGTAATACAGACTGCCTGCAGGGCTGACAGAGCCACCCTCCTAAGCTGGGATTTACTCTCCTACCCTGCCAGAGACTCTCAATCCGAGGGAGCAAGAGAAAGAGTTGCATACGTGCGTTAGATTTTAAATCCCTCTTTCTGACAGCATGATGCAGCTGTGTGCTGCAAGCGCGTCTGATAGACATTGGACCCAGGGGAGGATCAGCTCTGAAAAACCTTCCCCGGGATATTTTTGCTCCTTTTACTTCGTTCTCTGCATTTCTTCTCACTCCTGGGGTGGGTAATTTTCCTCAGTCAAAAACCAGACAAAAGGGGGGGAAAAAAGGGAGGAGAAAGGTACGCTGCAGCGAGTGGGCAACCGGACCGCAGGTGGGCACGATGCACGCACGCGGCACAAAGCAGCTTATTTCACACAAGCCAGGGAAGGGAACACAGGTCTTGCCAGCACCACGGGCTGTAGGAGGCTCCGTCTGGCCTCTGCCGCGGGGCAGGAGCAGACGTGTGGGGCAGCTTTGCTGCGAGCAAGGCAGGAGAGGAGCACACCGTGCCTGGGAGCACCCTGGGGAAGGCACCCGGGCAGGGAAAGAAGCTTTCCATGGGGTTTGTAACCTCTTGTGTAACTAAACCAGTGCGAATCGCCGATGCCCCCACAGCGCGGCTTTGCTGTTGGCTAACGGCGAAAACGGAGACAAACATCAAGTGTTTGAACCCACAGCCTTCTCCTTGGCAGCCCCGCGCCCGGCCCTTCCACCTCTGTGCCAAGAGGGGCCGAGCGCAGCTGTCAAGGAGGCTGGGATCATCCGGCTCCTGACCGCTGGCCCAAGCCCACGTGCCTCCCGCACCCCAGCGCATTGGCTCCTGTACACCAGGAAGAATTCCCCCTGCATCCCCCTCCAACCTTGCTGCCGGCTGGGGAGAACCACGCTCCTTTGCCATGTGTGCCAGGCGGCCACGCTGACAACCACTGGCACCTGGTTTTAGGTGAATGCACTTGCAGCATGGCCACGCTCAAAACACTAAGGATTTCTGTATTTGCAATGGGAGTATTCAAATTATTTTAACTTTAAAGGTGGGGGGACCTATTTATTTTCATTTTATTTTGTGCTTTTCCAGTTCTGCCTGGAACTTGGATTTATGTAACATGCAACGATCGTGTCAAGGTATCTGAAGGCTCAAAATGCACAATGCAATACTATAATATAGCTCTTTGTTATGCAAATTATTTCTTCCCAGCTGCTCCTGCAATGAGCACCAGCCCGACCTATCAAAGGGGAACAAAACCTCCGGGCGAGCTCTCTGCTGCAAGGTCCCTCACCTCTGCGCTCCAGGGGCTGGGGCTGCGTCTCTTCCGGCACCTGTAAACCAAGCCAAGAGGTAAACCAAAACAATTTAATATTGCAGCTCCGCCACCGCTGGGAACACGAGCTAGGAATTAAAAAGTGATACCCTCTTGACAGTCAGGTTGCCGTGATTTACGTTTTCTCTCGGGTCCCCTCCCCCTCCCCACGCATCTTTCTCAGCACTTCCGAGCAAAGGGGGAAAACAAAGCGGTGTGGGAAAACAGCCAGTCAAACCTCACAGGCTCCGATTTTGGCACCCACCAGGGTAGTGCTATGTGATCATGAAGGATTTGTAGTGAGCGGGTATCAGATTCACAACAGACAGAAAATGCTGTTGTTGCATCATTTAAATTAAAAATCTAGTTCCCAAAAAAATAATAATGAAAAAAGGTTTCATATATTCAAAATTAAAAGAACAAAATTATTGGCCTGGTTGCCTTTGTATTATTTACATTGATATTCTGTTAAAACAAAGTTTATCTTGTCCCTGTGTTTCTAGAGCCTAGGAAGATATTTTATTGAGAGCACCTGGAAATATTCAAAGGGAAAAAGGAGCTTTGGCAGCTGGAAAGGGACTACTGGAGGCCACCGGCAGCTTGAGAGGCTCAGAAGACCACTGGGAATGTGGGGCAAGCTCATTAGCTGAATGCCTTATTTATAATGGTCACTAGTGAAATACCTCAAAAGCTGACATTAAACTGTCATGTTTAAGCCTCAGAATTAGCAAATGGGCACTTCCAATGGGTGGATAAATTCATACAATAAAAATCCTTGTCTCAGCCTGCGTGCAGAATAAGGAAAATGATCTGACAGTAGCTTATGCCCTACTCATATTTTAAGATATTCTTCATGACTGTGACATTGAGTTGTGATATTGGAGCAATTCTGCAGTGAAGGTACATTTCAGGATTGCATTAAAACTGTGCACCTTATCTCCCATAGCAAACACAAATAAAATTTGCCACTATTACACTAATTAGTCTGCTGGTAAACCAGAATTCAATCTGTCATGCAGAAAAAAGGGGTGAAAGAAGGAATAATATGTATTCAGCCTCTGCAGGTAACATGTAGCCTGCTCAACACTTAAAAATTAGTTAAACAATATTTTCAGGATAATAAAAATGATAACATTAATAGAAATTGAGAAACGCAGGTTGCTATGGCCATACTGGTTGAGACTCACAGGAGATAAATTTGAGGAAAACATAATATTGAAAGTACATTACACTTACAGGGTAGCACCACTTCATGTACGTGCACTGTCTGATGATTTGTAATTTAAAGGACAATTGCATTTTGAGCCAAAACTGCACTACTTTATTGAAAGGAATAAATGGCCCCATGGCAGCCATATGGCTAAGAGAATGTGGCTGGTAAGTGGGGCATACTCACAGAAATAAGTACAGAGGATTTCACCTGACAGAGCAATGGATGGAGGAAATACAAAATAAAAAAAATTACAAGTGTTTTTAGGGCTGATGAAGGAATAGAGCACAGATTTTACAAATATGCTGAGAGACAGAAATTTTTTTGGAGTCAGAGAATAAAACTGGATTTGAAAATAATCTACTGCTCGACTCCAGCTCCCGCTGGCAGAGGCTTTCCCTAACTAAAGGGGTAAATACAGAGTAGCCGGTCCCACAGTGCATGGACTAGAGTGGGGGGATTGCCATTAGAAACTTCTTCTGATTAAGAAAATGAGGCAGGGGGAAAGACAAAACCAGCGCTAACCAAAGGAGGGGGTGGCTGACATCACCAAGCACAACTTCCCCCAAAATCAATGGTACAGCATCATCTCACGCCAGCTGAGGGTCTGATCGCCCATCATCTGGCTGCAAGAAGCCCCAGAAACATCAGCCAGCAAACTGCTAGAGAGCATTTGACACCCGTCATAGCTCACAAGTGAAAGTGGTGTTTTAGAAATATAAGGTGGCGAGGGGACAGTGAAAGCAGCATCGTGGGGTCCCTCTGAGCTTGCTGCTGATGTGCAGCCACGATGGCTACAGGCCAGTTTCGCATGGAGGAGGCACAGCCACCAACCACTGCCACCCCATCACCCTCCTTCACAGTGGTCAAAGCCTTTAGTTTTTTCCAAAGGCAGACACAGCCCAGGGAGCAGCAAGGTGAGCCTGGCAGGGTATTCTACAGGGAAAGTGCCTCTGCAGGAGGCAGCACTAAACGGACTGACCTCGAGCAGACAGACCATTCATCTCCTTCCTGCTATCCGGGTATGACAGATTAGCTGCTCTCTACGGTAAATTGGAGAATGATGCTGTGTTAATTGAGAAGAATTACTAGCCATGGAAGAGAAGTTATTTTTTCCAATTCAGTATCTCTGTGTTTTGGGACCATTGTTGGGTTTGGGTTTGTTTTTTTTTCCTGCTCAGGTGCATACTTCTGAGCACACACAGACCACCCACCTGTGACTTCTCCTCACACTCCCTGCATTCCTCGGAGGGAAACTTGAGCACCGAGATTAAAAGAAGTTAACATGCTTGCCTACCTCTCCTTTCAGCTGGATCTGGTGAAAAAGCCTTGCATGCCTTGCAGTTTGCACCCCTGTTGCAAAGCTGAAGAACAAAAACTCCACCTTCCCCAGGGTGTGCTCACTTCCTCGCCGTGACTTAAAGACTAAGGAGAGCAACAACCAGCCAACTACAGCCCTGAATGCAACTGTTTTCACATGATTACTCCCCTGGAGTTTAATCTAACCTTCCACACCTGACCCTAGGCCCCCTGACATGAAAGTCACTGGCCCTGAACGGCGAATTCAGCCCGGTCTTACAGCCACAGCTGCTTTGCTTCATGCTCTCCGTGGAGAGCCAAGAGGAGTGAAGGTCTCATCCTAACAGTCCTGGGCCCCAGGGCTGGTTGGTGCTCAGCTCCCCAGCGCAGGGCGGGCTGGGTACGCCTCGCATTCGCAGGCTTAAGCCGAGCAGGCTTAACTGCTGCGGAGGCTCTCGGCACCCTGCCACCGCTGTGTTTACATTAGAGAAAATGGACCTCACAGAGACAGTTTGCAAACACCACAAGACGAACTTTTGTAAACTCCCCGGGTTTAGTCATCTTTCCCCATCTGTCAGAGAAGTTAAAGTGAGATTGAAAAAACACAGGAAATTACTGTATATTCCAAGTAGTTGTGACTGAGCGGCTTGGCTGTTACAGGGGATGCCTTGTGGAAGATTCACATCTCCCAACGTTTCCAGCGAGATCCTTTGCAGCGCTTCCCCGGCTGCGATCTGCACACCCTGCCAGGGAAAGCCTCCGGGGTGCTTCGTGCAGCTGCAGAAAAACTTACACCAGTACCGAGGAGCCCAAAAGGTTTCCGCCAGAAAGCTGGGGCAGCCCCTTTCTTCGAGGGTGCAAAGCAAGGGGCAGGCAATGAAAAAGGTTAGGTCCCTTTGGGAGGCTTCCACCTGAGAGTTACATTCACTGAATAAAATGCCAGGTGAAATGCTTTACCCCACAGCGGTTTAAACCTTTCTCTGATGTGACTGGCTGGCTCTCTTTGTGATAAAACTTAAGAAACTTCTTTTATCAAGGTTCCTGGCATGAGTAAGCGGCAATCACGTTTGCTACACCTCTGGCTATGGCCTTTACCTCCAGAAGGCAATGAAAGGGCATGCCTCAAACGCAGGCTAGAAATCACCTCCACGTCTCCGCTTCAGCCAGAGCCCTTTAATCACCAGATCACTACCACTGTGGCAATCTGAGCTACCGGCAGCTGGGAAGGCCATTTAGCTGGGTGGGTCACAACTGGCACCGGCCTCCAGAGGGGCCACAAAGCAGTGAGACACACCGCACGCTGGTTAGTTTCTTTGAATTCCCCTGTAGGTCACGCCGAACCGCTGCCCTGCTTCCCCTGCGCAAACCCGCAGGGTGGTGGCACCCAGCATACCCCTCCGGTGGCACGCCGTGGTCTTCAGCGACGGGACGGGCGGTGGATGAGAGACATAAACGCAGGGTGGAGGGTGCGCGGGAAGAAGAAATGTGAAAAACATCTCTTTCCCACAAGCTTTGCTTTGGGGTGTAACACCTCCAGGACTGAAAGGAGCACTTCATTTCTGCGGCTCAGCCTGCGTTTGTTTTCTCTGTGGAGCCAGCTGCTACGCTGGCATTGCAAATCGGTGCCAGCTGAGGCTATTTGAGTGCTGGGAATGCTAAAGTAACCGTCGTGTTAAGCTGTTTCAACAGTTTAGCTAATCCAGTAAAAATAGCAAAATTTTACCGAAAGTATTAAGTATTCATGAAGCACAATGATATTATGCTGCGTGTTTTGAAAAAGGAGCATGATTTTTTTCAACTGAAATGAACTATGCATTTCCAAGGGAAAAGTATTACCGGGTGGAAAGCGATCCTGAAGATAAAATGGCACTTCTGTTCTTAGTGACAGTAAAATAGACCTGACAACAGAAACATCTTTTTTGGCTGCTGTTTTCCATGTATTATTGAAGTACCATTATAAGCAGGGATTAGCCCGCTGAAAGGCGCAGTACTTTACAGTCTTACGCTCTAGGAGCAAAGTATCTTATGATAGAGAGTAAAACAATCTCCCTAGAGAGAAGCTCTTCTGTCCAGTCCTTCCAGGCAGGTAGACCAGAATCAGGTTCAGGAGCGTTCATTTAGCAGTTATACGTGAAACATACAGATGACAGGAATTAGTGTAATCTTGGAAAAGAGCTAGTTCTTGAAAATTGTGATACTAGCAAAACATCCTTAGTACTGGAGTGTGCAATGGGGAAAAAGCCTATCAGGTTTATACTCTCCACATGCCATAAATCAAAATAAACCATGAAATCCATTCAGCCTAGCCCAGGTTGGAAATCTTATCACGGTCTATCTGCATTTCTGGCAATAGGACAACTTCCTTGTCTAACATGAAATATCTCTGTCTCTTCTGAAACAAACAGGATGACTTAGTTGACTCCTGAGACCAATACATCTATTTTCAGTATTTGCCATTATTTTGAGAGGCAGGGCCCGGAGAAAGGCAGCAAAGACCACTTACCCTTATGCCAGCCTTCATAAATTAGATGACATTTCATCACTTACAGACCCTGATGACACTCAGTAAGACTGTCCAGAGCTGTAACGGCTTAATTTCTAGGTGTCCCTGGAATTAAAGAAGCTGTTAGAGAGGCCAGAGTAGGCAGAGAGTTCTGCTGATCCATCACTTCAGCTGATGCAAATTCAACTCGGAGGACTCCGCAATGGCTTATATGTGCGGACTCACTCTTGAAGACCAAGGAGCCCCTTGGGGTCAAAAAGCTTTCAGCCCCCGCAAAAGTGTTAGCCAATTTGTGGCTTGGGCAGCATTTGGCCAGGCGGTATCCTTGGCTGTAAATGCGAATCCAGAGAGAAGTCTGTTGCTTCCGAGTACACCTTCAGGCTGTCCTAAAGCCTCCTGAAACCCTGAGAACGCTGAGCTCCATCCCGGACTCAACTTGAGGTGCACAGTCAACTGCAGCCTAACCTCTGTGGCAGGGAGCAGTTCGATTAAATGGCATTTCCTTGGGTGGGGGGGTAGGGGGGAACATGGGGGAAAGGACCCAGTAGCCATTGGAGATGTAAAATTAAAATGAATTTTGGTCATTTTAATAAATATATATCAAGGAAATTTCACTTTACTACAACAACACATTAGTATACAAGCATCTAATATTTAAGCTTAAAACATCAAGTGTTTATCAAATATTGGAAAAGAGCAGACATTACTAGACTATCTGGGTATAACACAAGAAAAATCAGTTTTTTTAAAAAAATTGGTCCTTGTGGACAAATGTCTAAATGATGATCCTACTCATACACTGTATGAATGAGATCTATATTTAATATTATTATTAATTAAAAAAAAAGCTTCTGTCTTGGAGAAATAAGGTAGGATTCATACTTTCTTTCTTTGTTGTTCTTGACAACGATAACCCCTACAAACTTGCCAGTGCAAACTCACCTCACCGCATAAAGGTTATCATTGATTTGCATCCTGCTCTCTTGGCGGTCACTTTGGCTGGGGGGGGAGCTTTTTTCTGTGACCGCTGGGCTTAGTGACAAAACCTGTCCAGTTTGCAAACGTGACTGTGAGGTGTGCGCACTACCCAAAATAACCGTGGCCCAGGAGGACTCAGGCTGAACCCGTGAAACCCAGAGCAGGAGGTCTCTGATCCAGAGACGTGTCTGATTCCCGCGCCAAGTGAGGGGCAGCCTGTGTCCCCCCAGAGACTCTCCTGCCCTGCACCGAGCTGGCCATTTCCCCAGCACAGAGGTGAATTTCACCCTTTGGACAAGAACCAAGTGGAGAAGATGTCACTTGGATGCACGATGCTGTGGGAACAGGCAGCTATTATGAGTCAGCCGTGGCTTGGATCTGGTTATTTTGCGGAGCACGCCCTCCCAGTTGTTATGAGGACTGTGGGAACTAATTAATTTGGTGGATCTAAGACTCACAATACTCTCAGTCCAACCCCGACTAATGTCTTCTGGGCATTTTAGGCAGCACACTTTTGCAAATGGTCTGCCTGGAGATGACTAAATGTTGTGCTTAGCCACTGAAATCTCAGCTCATTTCTCCAAAATGTTCTTTTTCAAAATTAAACCCCTTACATTCATTCAGATAAAATGTTTATCGCCACATTATCGATTAACATTGTGCTTTTTCTTTCTTTTCTTGTCTTTCTTAAATCAACAGCAAAAGTCATAGAAAAATTCCCGCATGCTTTTGCAATCTAAAAGAGAGAAATTATGCAAAACAGAATAAAGTATAAAACATGCCACTGGTTCATGAACTTCATTATACGAAGAAGGAAAAAAAAGAGCCCCAGCAACAGACAGTTGCCATAGAAACACTCAAGCATCGAATGCTTGTTTACAAGAGACATCTCTCTATTGTTTCTTAAATCCCTTCCTAAGGATGGCAAATCAAAAAGCAATTGAGCATCAAAAAGGAAGAACAGAGATGTTTGAATAGGAAGTTGAACTCAGTACTTCAAAGGTTAAAGGTTTTTAATAATATTGATCCAACCTGTGCTTTTTTTTCCTTTTTTCTCTGTTTAGGTTAAATCCCTGCTGTATCACCGATTTATACTTAATTTTCACGCTGGCAAAAATTAAGACAAAAAAGTAAGGCACCAAAAAAAAACCTGCCCTGTATAACAACAAGCCTCATTAGTTATTACAGCCGAGGTGAAAACGTGCAAGTACTTGAGCTGCATGTTGTGTTTCTGATTAAGATCCCATAAACAGGTTATTTCTTTATGCTATGTCCTATTTTGTCAGTTGAATAAGACGCTGAATCCAGGAATTGATGGGTATCAGTATAAAACGTAAGGATGGTTTATTCCCAGTCCATGAAGACAGTCCTTTGTCAGAACAAACACCGAGTTACAAGGAGCACATCACCCTTGCTGGTAGCATCAATTTGTTTACCAGACTTCTAATTCCTTGGTAAACATAATGGAGATTCTTCTTAATTAATGGCAGACTTCTTGGGGGCGGGGATATATAAAACAATATGTTTTCCCCATCTGGCTGATTGGTATTTTCAGTAACGAAAGCTACACCATAGCTGTATGGACTACAGTGCTAAGCAGTAAAAGCAACTGCGTTCTTTATGAAGTCTCCATATTTATAAATAGCCTGCTGATGCAGATCATAGGGATGCTTTACACAATCTGCTCTCCAGTCATTTAAAACTACACGTAATGTTTGTGGCATGATTGTATCATTTGTAGAAAACTATAAAAAATCCATTCAAAATAAAAATTTGATAGACAAACGTACATGCTGCGCATGCTTCAACAGAGCAAGAAAGGTGCCTCATATTTTACTTCCTTTGCTGCAGCACATTTTATTACTGGGTAAAGACTCCTTTTTCCTTAGGGTTTTTTTCCAAGATTCACTTATGTTGCTCTTGTCATTACATCCAGTCTCAAAACAGTCATAAAATTTGCCTTTACATTCGAGAGCATGGGTGCCTCTCACAGGTTCACAGTTTAGGGCGACGCTCTCTCGCTCAGGTTCGTTACCTCCTTTCTCGTCACTAAATTTTGCCTTTTCCTGATTACCATGAGACCTGGCATTAGTGATGAACATTTCATTAGCAGGTATCTGGTCATCACTCCTGTAAGAAGGGGCACTGCCAATGTCATAATCCACCTGCTGGGAACAGCTTGGCAAAGAAATGGGGGAGGAGGAAGAGGAAGAGGAGGAAGAAGAGGAAGTATTTTCTGTGCCAGCATTAACAGAGTAGGGTAGATTTAAATAGTGACTGCCACATTCTTGATAGAAGCAGCACGTGTGGAGCTTCTCGTACTCCTCCTTCGCCATCCGAAGGCGTTTTCTGTATGGACAGTCCTGAGGCACAAACCACTCTTGTGGCGCCGCGCCGCTGAAGGAGCAGGCAGAGAAGCACCAGTTGTTCTGCATGATGATTTCTCCATGGATTCTCTTCATCAGGTTGTTGATGAGGACAGATCTCCGCAGGTAGACTTCAGGATCATCAATGAATTTCAGCTTTTCCAAAGACATGTAAAGAATATGGGCCCGCTCCTCAAACACCGAGATTGTCTGAAAACACAAAAGACAGAAGATATGGAACTGAAGGCAACCAGTTTTCCTCCAGGCAAGGAGAAAGAAAATGAAGCAAAGTATTCCCCCTGTGCCACTACTTTTCTCATTCTCTCTCTGAGGCACCTAAAAACGGGCTTTTCATTTTGCACACCCATGTAGCTTTCTCAGCCACAGAATTCACCTGGGTTTAGGAGGTAAGTAGCTGAGCGTTACGCTATGGAGGCAATTGCGGGGCACAAATCCAGGATGGCGGAGCGAAATCCACATGCAAACATCTGGCTCTTTATTTGCATTTGGGTTTAAAACACAGAATCGTTGTGCAGTTTTGCTCCAGTGAAGGCTGGGGGCTTTTTGATGTGAAGGGACCCAATTCCATCCCCTGTGGGGCTTCTACAAAGCTCTGAGGCCAAGCAAAGGTCCCCCTCCTGCAGCCTCAGGGTCTGCAGGACGCAGCCAGCAGCCATGGCCTCACGCAGCAAGTGTGGGAGCATTTCATCCACTGCCAGTGGAAGAGGCCCTCCAGCGAGGAGGTCTCCATTTGCCAAGCTGCCTTATACTGCTCTTGTGTACAAAAGTGCACGCAGGGAGGGAGGCAGGGAGAAACCCATCTCAAAGCATCACAGCATCTGGAGAGCAGCTGTTGGCCTGTGCGCTACACCCTGCGCTCTACAGGACCGGTGGGAACGCAGATAGGCAGGGACAAGGTCAGGAAATGAGGAGAGGACAGGGATTTGCAGAAATCCTGGCTCGACGCCCACAGATTTGTTCTCCCTTCCATGGTCCTTCCAGGACTCCCTTTCTCAGCACTTGCAGCGTGAGCAGGTTACTGCCCCCGGGAGGCCCCGGATTCTGCGCTGTAATCGCTACCCTGGGAATCAAAATAAGAGAGGGGCAATGCATGCTACTGTAAGTACTATTAACTAATTTTCATTTTTAGTAAGAATTTGGTTTGCGTAGGAGGAGAGCAGCACAGTGCAAAGTGAGACTGCTCTAAATACCCCCCATCTGTGGCTTGATCATTCCTCCCTTTCCCACATGGTTACAACATTTTTGCAGAGTGGAAGTCGTAGCTATGAGGACTGAACGAGCATAAAGCACAGCTGCTTTTCACATCCATTCAGCTCTCCTCAGCCCTCTAGCTCTTTCCACAGCCTGGTCCTGTCTGCAGGGCTTAGAAGCAGCACAGTGCCTTGTGAAAACAAAAATTGGCTGTGTTTTCATGTGAGTTCATGGCTGAAGCTCTTCTTTGTTAGAGTAATTTTCTACAATAAATGACTAGTTTTAAGTTATATTAAGCCTATAGGTTAATTTGTGTCCTTTATACCACCCGCAGCAATAGTCAGTGAACCCAAAAAAGCCTGGTGCAAACCAGGAAGCCTTGAACCGTGATCCTCCTGGAGATACATCCTGGAGGGCCACCAGTAGGAACAAGTTGTCAAAGGCTTTCTGCTACAAATATTTGCCAAGAGGGGAGAGGGGCTCTGGGCCCCACCATCATACCCTTTATGGGACAAGGAATCTCAGAACATAACTTGCTCTTTACTGGGCAGCGGAGGTATAAAAACGTGCAAGAAATTCAAAGAAACAGGGTGGGCATCCTCCCTCCCCCAGAGCTCAGTGCTGCGAACTACAAAACACATTTGTGCTGAACAGAAGAAACTGGTGGCCCAGGGTTTCTGACATAATACACCTCTACAACAGCACAAAATGACACCTGGGACAGGTCTGCCTTACCAATAGTGCTACAGCTGGGTATTATGCTGTTAGAAAGGGGCTAAGTAACTATTCCTCCTCTTTGCAAGGAAAACAACTGCTGATACAGAAATCAAACAATCTAGCCACGAAAAAAACCAAAACTGGCTGAAATCAGAGAGTGATGTGACATGTGGGAGACGCGCTCACTAACCAGAGCACATTTTTCAGCACCCTCGGTGCTATTTATTCAGTGCTCTGGCAGCAGACCGGCCACCTTCTGGAGTTAACGGCGGGGCAGTTTTTCACCTTCCTGGTCAGGTACTTACATCCAGCCAACACTACTTGTAGCTGAAAATGCCTCTGGCTACTCTAAGACCCTTGGGAAGCGAGCTTGGAGCTTGGCGTTAGCGCTCGCCTCCCCTCTGTGGAAAGCCCTCCAGGGAAAGAGGGTCCCGCTGGGCAGACCTCCCTGGGAGGCACGAGGCACTCGGTTCTCCTCGCATCTCAGCAGGCTGCCTCTACGACGCAGGTAAAGATAATGTGTACACTCGCTCCGCATCTTGATCTGAACAGCTCTCTGTCTCTGGGGCTCTTGTCTCCCGTAAGCTGTGCTTTAACCAGATTGTATCGCATCCTCTCTACCACCAGTCGTACGTGGGTGGCACTGGACTGCCATGGGCCAGGTACCATCCAGCAAGGTCTCAAGGCATGAGCTATCCTTAAGCCCATCACTCCGGGCATTCAGTTCCCTACAGGACTCAGCCCTTAATGAATGAGAGCCTAAAATCTCTCATAAAGTTAGATTTCAATTTATGTATGCGCTGGCCTGGGAAATGTTTGCTCTAATCCCTCCCTTAACAGCTTTCATTAAAAAAAAAAAAAAAAAGAATATTCTTTCATTTACTAATCTGTTCTTTTGGAGTTATTAGCTTTTTAATAAATAGGATTAAATACTGAAGGAGCTTGTATTCGCTTTCCAAATCATTCTGGTTTGCTAGAGGAACTGTAACCCATTTGGGGTACATGGAACCTATTACTAATTTCTCCCCTGGAAAAAAGTTTTGAATGAAGTGAGGAATCACGGGCCCTTTTTATTTATGTTCTTCCTCTCTGCTGTTCAAAGGCTGTTAAGGAGCCGTTTCTGTTAGCATGACATCAACTAGCCAAGAACAAAATAATCCGGAAAAAAAACGTTACTCTTAGCATTTCCATTTACAGTTGTTACAAATGAAGAAACGCCTTTGCTTCTTAAGCAATTTGATGACAATAAAACAATAAATGTGAACAAGCGACAAGTATTTGTTTCTGAGCAAACAGCTGGATCGTTCTCCCAATTTCAGCGGAGTATTTCAGCCTTCTGGAAATGGGTCAATGGAGTGTTACTAAGCGTCTGAAACACGGAGTAAAAATAACAACTATTAGAAAACATACTTTATGTGTACAGCTGCTGAGCGGCGGATGAAAATCCTCTTCTTCCACATATTTCCTTTTAAAGTATGTGATCTTGGATGTTGTTACAGGATTTGAAATTCCCCTGTAATGCGATCCTGCGGGCAATAAATCAGATATGACAAATGACATGCGGTTTGCCGGAGGTTCTCCAAACAAAATACTTTTCATTTCCCCCCGCGCTCCGGGAGGACTCCGCCGCAGATTTTCACAGGCGTGTTTTGGGAGCGACCGAGCGGGGACAGACCCTCGCCGGGCGCAGGCGGCAGCCGAGGGCCGGCGGAACCGGCGGCGCGGGGACGTTTCGCCTTCGGGAAAACTTTCCCCGCCGGCCGGCGGCCGCCCCCGCCGCCGCGGGGAGAAGCGCCCGCGGAAC